>UESW01004067.1:0-453535 GCA_900491605.1 Calamus simplicifolius | reverse complement strand
CATTGCACTTTGCATAAGTCTCACCATCTCCACAAATGTCTTTAAGTTCTTCAAAAATATTCTTTAGATCACCACTTAAAGACTCAGTAGAGGAGCTAAGAGTAGATTCAATCTTGGTGATCCGATCATCTAATGAATAGAGAGTTTCTTTAAGATTCTTGAATTTATTGTCAAACTCAGTCTTCATTCTATCCTCTTGATCATCAAGAAGACTCTTGAGCTGCTCTAACTGAAGATCTGAAAAACCAACTGATGAAGAAGATGACTGATCAACCATCGGAGCAGGAGAAGGGGCCGGAACTGGAACAGAAGAGCTAGGAGGTACAGGAGATGAATGTCTAACTGAAGGTCCAGGTGCCTCAACATCAGCGGCTCTATCTTCCAACTGTTTTTCCTTTCCCATCTGCCATCTTTCTTCACAAATCCCATTCTATGAATAGTAGCCAAGCTATAGTAATCAGTGTGTCTCAAATTTCTCATTGGCTCACTATCGGAAATGATTATCCCTTGGCTTTGAAAATCTTAGTTAATATCATGCCATAGGGTAGACTAGATTTCCTCTTGCTCCCACAGTCAGCAATGTACCAAATTATCATATTCGGAAGATTGATAGGTCTTCCAGTCACTATAGCATCCATAACAAAATGTCTCTCTCAGAACATAATCAAACCTCCCAGTCTTAGGGAATAGAATCCTACTACAATGTTATGGAGAAGTCTTAATTCCAAGGATAGTTGATTTGCATGGACTTCTTCAAAACCAACAATTTCTTTATTTAACAATCTTGATAGAGCTGGGCTCCTATCATCAGGTGAAAAAGTAGAAGACCAGACACTGGAAGTTCCAAAGTCTTGAGAGTAAATCCACTGTCACATTTCCTATTTCCTCTAATCATGCTGACAATCCATTATCTCCTCTTGACAGATTTTTATAAAACTCTTTAACCAAGGCGGGGTAGGTTGGAAAAAATCTTTGGAGAGAGATTTTGATTGATTGAGAGAAGATAGAAATGAACGAGGGATCGACTCTGCCCTAGAAAAAAATCGACCTGGGACCACTTCGAGTCGGCTCCCGCAAAGTGTGGAGTCGACTCCGGGTAGTCACAGAAACCTATCCCGAAGTGGAGTCGACTCGCACAGAGATGGGTCGGCTCCAGAGTTTCAGCAGAAACATGGAGTCGACTCCGATACTGACCGAGTCGGCTCCGAGACCATTTCAGAGCAAAAACATAAAGTTTCAGAGAATCTGAAATGTGTCCGGATATTGATCATAAAATTGATAAAAAATCATTGGATTTTAATAGATCAATTAGATATGAATTCTAGATAAGATTTCCTTAAAGATCAATTTGAAAGAATTTTAGATAAATTTCCTTAGGGTTCTAGATAATTTTTCTTAGGGGTTTCAAATTCATTCTAATGGATCACAAATCCCTAACTCTCCTCTAAGATAACAGAATCTTTCTTCACTCAAGGGTTTTGTAAATATATCAGCTAATTGATCTTCAGTATTAACATAATCAAGACATATTTCTCCATTCGTTACATGTTCTCTAATAAAATGATATCTAATTTCTATGTGTTTTGTCCTAGAATGTTGAATTGGATTTTTTGTTAGATTAATTGCACTTGTATTGTCACATTTTATAGGTGTTTTGTCAAGTGTGATACCATAGTCTTCAAGTTGTCGCTTAATCCATAGGATTTGAGCACAGCAACTTCCAGCTGCAACATATTCAGCTTCAGTAGTTGATAATGCAACTGAATTTTGCTTTTTGCTAAACCATGAGATTAAGTTACTTCCTAAGAATTGGCATGCACCACTTGTGCTTTTCCTATCTAACTTACATCCAGCATAATCAGAATCAGAATATGCAATTAAGTTCAATGTTGAGTCTCTAGAATACCATAAACCTACATTTTTTGTTCCATTTAAGTATCTTAGTATTCTTTTAACAGCAATTAAGTGAGATTCTTTAGGTTCTGATTGAAATCTAGCACATAGACAAACAGAGAACATTATATCAGGTCTACTAGCAGTTAAGTAGAGTAGAGATCCGATTATACCTCGATAGTACTTTTGATCAACTTTCTTACCTTCCTCATCTTTGTCTAATTTGCATGAAGGACTCATTGGAGTTCCAAGGGGTTTCATTGAATCCATACCAAACTTTTTGAGTAGTTCCTTCGTGTACTTGGTTTGGTTGATGAAAATCCCTTCCTTTTCTTGTTTGATTTGGAGTCCAAGGAAGAAGTTGAGTTCTCCCATCATGCTCATTTCAAACTCACCCTGCATCAACTTAGCAAATTCTTGACATAGAAGATTGTTAGTAGCACCAAAAATAATATCATCAACATATATTTGAACTACTAATAAATCTTTACCTTTTCTTTTCAAAAATAATGTTTTATCTACATTTCCTCTTATAAAATCATTTTCAATTAAGAATTTACTTAATCTATCATACCATGCTCTAGGTGCTTGTTTCAAACCATATAATGCTTTGTGCAATTTAAAAACGTGATTTGAAAATTCATGATCTTCAAAACCTGGTGGTTGTTCTACATACACTTCTTCATTTATAAATCCATTTAAAAAAGCACTTTTACATCCATTTGAAATAAGTTAAAATTCATGTGACATGCAAATGCAAGTAATAGTCTAATGGCTTCTAATCTAGCTACTGGTGCAAAGGTTTCATCAAAATCAATACCTTCTTCTTGATTATATCCTTTTGCAACTAATCTAGCTTTGTTTCTAATTACTATGCCATTTTCATCTAGTTTATTTCTAAATACCCATTTTGATCCTATAACAGAATGATCTTTAGGTCTTTCTACTAATGTCCATACATTATTTCTAGTAAATTGATTTAATTCTTCTTGCATAGCTAACATCCAATTATTATCTTTTTCAGCTTCTTCAATAGTTTTAGGTTCAATTTGTGATACAAATGCAAGATGATTACTAATATTTCTCATAGATGATCTAGTTCTTATTCCTTGAGATGGATCACCTATAATCAATTCCTTAGGGTGACTATAAGCGTATCTCCAATCTCTAGGAAGATCTATATCATTATGATTAGTGTTAGTATCATCATCCTTAGGTGAATCATTATCTTTAGCCTCTTGCTCATGATCTGAAGATACATCAATATTTAATTTTTCAAGATCTTTCTCAATTATGTTTGTATCTTCCTCATCATCAAACTTTTCGGAACTAGTTGCTAAAGATTCATCAAAAACTACATGAATGGATTCTTCAACAACTAAAGTTTTCTTGTTAAATACTCTATATGCTTTACTAGTTGTTGAATATCCTAAGAATATTCCTTCATCAGATTTAGCATCAAATTTGCCTAAATTGTTTTTACCATTATTATGAACAAAACATTTACAACCAAATGCATGAAAATATCTAATATTAGGTTTTCTGTTTTGCCATAGTTCATAAGGTGTTTTCTTAAGTATTGGTCTTATTAGGGCTCTATTTAAAATGTAACATGCCGTGTTTATAGCTTCCGCCCAAAAATACTTTGGTAGGTTGCTTTCACATAGCATGGTACGGGCCATGTCTTCTAAAGTCCTATTTTTCCTTTCTACAACACCATTTTGTTGTGGGGTCCTAGGTGCAGAAAAATTATGATTAATACCATTTTCAGCACAAAAATTTTCAAATAGGTGATTTTCAAATTCAGTTCCATGATCACTTCTTAGAGACACTATGGTAGTGTTTTTCTCATTTGTGACTTTCTTAAAGAATTTCAGGAATATCGAGAAAGTCTCATCTTTGTGAGCTAAAACAATACCCAAGTGTATCTAGAGTAATCATCTACAATCACAAGACCATATTTCTTTCCTCCTAGACTTGTGGTTCTAGTTGGTCCAAAAAGGTCCATGTGAAGTAGCTCTAATGGCCTAGAAGTTGAAACAACATTTTTAGATTTGAAAGAACTTCTTGTTTGTTTTCCAAATTGACATGCATCACATATTTTGTTTTTTCAAAATCTATTTTAGGTAACCCTTTAACTAAGTCCATTTTAATTAGTTTTGAAATTAGGTGTGTGCTTGCATGACCTAATCTACGATGCCATAACCATCCAATTTCATTCATATTAGCATTATCAGCAATTAAGCAATGATCACTCATAGATAATTTATCTAGATCAACCAAGTAAACATTGCCATGTCTATAACCAGTAAATACAATGCTATTATCAATGGAATTAGATACTGTGCAGAAAGAAGTTTCAAATGATACTTTAAAATCTTTATCGCACAATTGGCTTATACTAATTAAGTTATGCTTCAAACCATCAACATAAAGTACATTATCTATAAAAGTGGATGGAGTTATACGGATTTTACCAAGGCCCATAATCTGACCTTTACCATTATCACCGAACGTAACAACTCCTCCTTTCTTTTCTTCAAGGGTGATGAATTCTTCTTTGTCACCCGTCATATGTCTTGAGCAGCCACTATCAAGATACCACTTTCTCTTTGATCTTTTGGCCACAAGACATTCCTGCAATAAAATCAAACTTTATGTTTAGGTACCCAAGCTTTCTTGGGTCCTTCATGGTTAGTAGCAACAAATATTGTTCCTTTCGGAACCCATATTTTCTTCCCTTTAAAATTTAAATTCTTATTTGGTTTTTGTAAATTACATTCAAATGATTTATGCCCTTTTAAATTGCATTTAAAACAAGTGATGTTACTTTGGCTAGCACGTACAAAAATGTTTTTCAAAGATTTTTTTTCTAAATGTATTATATCCTAATCCAGCCTTATCAAAAACTGCTTTTTGACTATCTAAAATCATGTTTAGTTTAGTAGAACTTAAGGTGAATTTATCAACAATATCTTTGTATTTTTTAACTTCTTTCTTTAGAAATTCATTTTCTACAATATGCTGTTCATTTCCCAAAGATAGAGTTTGTATTTGCTTTTTCAAATCTTTTATTAGATTTTCGTTTTCAGATTTTAGTATATTAATTTCATGAGTAAAATCATCCTTTTCTTTAAGAAACATTCCTTTTTACCTTTTAATCTTTAATTGCAAGCATCACTTCATTTTTCTCTTTAATTAAGTTTATGTTTTCAGTTTTCAGAGATTTATATTTCTTTTTCAAAATTTTAAAATCATCTACAAGTTCATTGAAGGCTTCAAATAATTCATCAAAAGCAAAATCATCACAAGGGTTTTCAGAACTTACCTCGTCGTCGTCGTTCGCCATAAAACAAATGTTGGCAACCTCTTTTTGTTCTTCTTCTTCGGAAGAAGATTCATCACTGTCGCTCCAAGTTGCAACATACGCTTTCTTCTTTTTCTTGAAAGTCTTTTTCAATTGCGGACAATCATATCTATAATGCCCCGGTTTCTTACATTCATAACAGATCAAGGGGTCTTTCTCTTTGTCCTTGTCCTTATCTTTTTCCTTTTCTCCTTCCATCTTATTTCCAAATTTCTTTTTGTGAAGGGTTTCTTTCTCCTCATAAATTTCTTAAATTTTCTTGCTAGAAGAGCTGTGTCTTCATCATCATCCTCATCATCGCTGCTGCTATCTTCAACTTCTGCAGCCTTGAGGGCAATTGTCTTCTTCTTTTTGCTATCCTCCTCCACATGTTGCTTCATTGTCAATTCATGGGTCATAAGGGATCCAAGAAGCTCTTCCAAAGGTAAAGTGTTTAGATCTTTGGCTTCTTGAATGGCTGTCATTTTGGCTTCCCATGATCTTGGTAGTGACCTAAGAATTTTGCGAACCAAATCAGCATTAGTATAGGTTTTTCCAAGACTCTTCAAACCATTAACAATATCAGTAAATCTAGTATACATGCATGTTATGGTTTCAGATTGTTCCATGCTAAACAATTCATATTTATGCACAAGTATATTAATCTTAGATTCTTTAACTTGGTTGGTTCCCTCATGGGTAACCTCTAATCTATCCCATATCTCTTTAGCGGAATTACAGGTAGAGATACGATTAAATTCATTAGCATCAAGAGAACAATATAAAACATTCATGGCTTTTGCATTAAGCTGAGCCATCTTCCTATCATTTTCATTCCAATCCCTTTCGGGCTTAGGAACTATAGAACCATCAACTAAGTGTGTGGGTGTACTAGGTCCATTAATTATGACACTCCACAATCATAATCTGAAGCTTGAATGAATATCCTCATTCTTGCTTTCCAATATGAATAGTTGGAACCATTAAATAAGGGTGGTCTATTTGTGAATGACCCTCAGCAAAACTCGAGCTGGCTTGTGTTGCCATTTGGATCTTTCGCTCTTGATCGTGTGATCAATCAAAAACAAATGAGCACAAGCTCTGATACCAATTGTTGGCCCAGATGGCAACCCAAGAGGGGGGGTGAATTGGGTTCTTTAAAAATTAAGCCTTTTAAAACAATTTAAACTATTGATGAGAGGATATAACAATTAATTCAAGTTAAAGCACAATAGCAAGAGAGAGAGACAAATAAACACGGCAAACACAAAGATTTTATAGTGGTTCGGTGTATCCAACACCTACGTCCACTCCCAAGCTCCACTTGGGTCCACACTATAATCTCCTCGATTACAGTCGAGTTGTTTTACAAGCTTACAACCCAAACTTGTTGTTTTCCCGGGATCACAACGAACCCAGCCGGTTTTACACGGGCTCACCAGCACAAAACCCAACACACAAGCTATCCTTAGCTTGTGCCGAGGTAAACTACCTCCACTAATTCAATCCACTGATTGAATTAGCAAACCACAAGATAAAAATATGAGTTTAGTACAAAACAGCTCCTTTTGAGCAGATATTTCAAAATAAAAGCAAAGTTTAGAAGGGCCTGTTTAGATTCGATTTGAGTGCAGGCTTTTCTTTTTTCTTCTTTTCCTCAACTCCTTTGAAGTGTGGAATCGGGCCTCAGCTCAGATTCTTCACGGATTGAATGTTGGAGTTAATTTGAACTTATTCTCCTTTCTTTGAATGTTGAAAATCTCTTGATTTGATCTTGAATGGCTCTTGGATTTTCTTCTAGACTTTCTTGGATTGATGAACTTGAGCACAGATGAAGTCTCCTTTGATTTTCACTCCTTCTCTTTCACTCTATTTTTGAATCTCGGATTTTTCAAATGACGCTCTGTTTTTCCTCTTTTGAAAGATTTTTCTTTTTTTCTCTTGATCTATATATGTATATCTTTTGATTTGAAAACGGCCTCTCTATTTATAGACTCTGCAAAAATATAGCTGTTAGAAACAAAGAAATATAGCCGTTATTGAAAAATATTACCGTTGGCGCTGAGTTGGCTTACAGAAAAAGTCACGCCCAGATTTGTTGGAGTCGGCTCCAACTTTAGGCGAGTCGGCTCGAAGACGCGATGCCAAAAATAGAAACATTCAAATAATTAAGGGGTCGACTCAAGAAAAATAAGGTGTCGGCTCCTGACAGTCGGGGTCGACTCATGAAAAGCAAGGGGTCGACTCGAGAAGTGCTCAGAAAAATAACTCTCTGGAGTCTGAGCAGAGTCGACTCTTACAGTCATGGAGTCGGCTCGACAATATCGGGGGTCGACTCTTGAAATCACAGGGGTCGACTCGAGAAAATCATGAATCTCTGTATACTGAGTGGAGTCGACTCTGAAACTCTAGAGTCGGCTCCGGAACGTATCAAAAATCAGAGAATTTTTTGATTGACTTTGAAATTCGTTCCAGATTAATTTTAAATCAATTTTTGACTTGAATATAATAAATTTGATATTAAGAATCAATTCAAGATATGTTCCAAAAACTCATTGATTGAAATATGAAGTATAAAAATTTCTTTTTGAAAGCTTAAATATGGAGCTTGAAGCTACTTTCCAATTGATTATAGTCATACTTAACATACTCATTGATTATGAGAAATAAATTCATTGCTCATGTAAATAAATTCATTGCATCTTTTAATATACTCATGGCTTTTGGTAATCATCAAATCATAAAATTGGGGCAACAATTTCTCAACAATCTCCCCAACAGGCTGTAACCCCAAAGGCGCATTTGCATGAGTTCAGCCTTATCTGGTATCGGCGACGGTTGTCGAAGGTCTCCGTTAGGTCGGCGATATGGCTGGTGGCATGGACACTTTTTGTCAGCATGTCATCTACATACACCTCCATGTTGCATCCTATCTGGTCTTTGAAGACTTTGTTCATTAGCCTTTGGTAAGTAGCCCCTGCGTTCTTTAGCCCAAACGGCATTACCTTGTAGCAGTACAGCCCCTTCTTAGTTATGAAGGAGGTAGCTTCCTCATCCACCGGGTTCATCCTGATTTGGTTATACCCGAAGAAGGCGTCCATAAAACTAAGGGTCTCATGGCCGGATGTAGCGTCCACCAGTTGATCGATCCGAGGCAACGGGAAGCTATCCTTGGGGCATGCTTTGATGAGGTCGGTGAAGTCTACGCACATCCTCTAGCTCCCGTTAGTCTTACGGACCATCACAACGTTGGCCAACCATTCGGGGTAGTGAACTTCCCGAATGTGGCCTGCAGCCACCAGCTACGGACTTCTTCATCGATAGCTTTATGTCTGTCTGGAGCAAAGCTCATTTTCTTCTGTCGGACCGATCGGCACTCTGGCTTGAGGTTGAGCCGATGGGTGATCATCTTCTCAGGGATGCCTGGCATGTCTGATGACGACCATGCAAAGATGTCGGCATTGGCACGCAGGAAGGTAAGGAGCCGATCACGCGCCTCTTCCAGAAGTAGCGCTCCAACCTGGACGGTCTTCATCGGGTCCTCCCCTAAGGGTAAGGTCAGGAGGTGCTCGGCTGGCTCTCCTCTCCTTCCCAATTCTCGGGGGTCAAGTGGCTCAGAGGCTACTGCCGATGCCACCTCCAGTGGACTGGAGATAAGTGGCAGTAAAGCGGTGGTGGGCTTTGCTCTCCCTTCATTTCTTCGGCCCCTTCGTTAGTGGGAAACCTCACCAACAATCTCTTGGTGGAGATGACGGCATCCAGCAATTCAAGCCCAGCCTTCTCAGGATAGCGTTGTAAGCCAACGGGACCCGGACCACCAAAAAATTTATGACTACCGTACTTTGATGCGGAGGAGTCCCAGCCATGACAGGGAGGGCGATCTCCCCTTTGACGCTCACAGAATCTCTAGTAAAGCCCATCAAAGGCGTGGTGACGGGTAGAAGGGAGGAGTTTGACAGGTTCATCCAAACAAAACCCTCGTAGCTCAAAACATCCACAGAACTTCCACTATCCACTAAAATTCTTTTTACAGGATGTTTGGCTATGGTCATGGACACAACGACGTCGTCGTCATGCTTATTAACCACCCCATCTAAGTCCTTCCTAAAGAAAGGAATTACATAATCTACCCCCTCTCGCCGTCTTTTCGAGCTGCTACCTACCCCCCCGGAAATCATGGCGATTGTCTTTTCCGTAGGGGCATTGTCGACGCCGGTCTGAAGCGCAGGAGGCACCGATGAACCCGGGGCAGGAAGGTTTCCTCTTTGAACGAACTTGCCTAAGTAACCCTGCTGGACAAGCTCTTCAATGGCCTTCTTCAAATGGCGACAGTCCTCAGTGTCATGACCGTAGTCTCGATGGTATCGGCAGTAAAGTTCTTTGCTGCGGGGGGTCCCTGACTTCATGGGAGGTGGACGTCAAAAGTAGGGCTCCTCCTCGATTTCTAGTAGAATGTGAGATATCAGAGCCAGGATGGGGGTGAACTGCTCCTTGGGAACAAGCGTCTGAAGTCGGTTGTCTGAGCGATGGGGAGGCTCAGGCTTCTGGGACCGTGATCCAGGAGGCTCCGTGGATGCCAATTTTTTGCTGGAACTCTTATCAGCCTCCCTCCTAGAAGAGTTTGCTTCGTCGACGCGACTGTATTTCTGCACCCGGCTTAGAAGCTCGGCATAGGAGCCAGGAGGCTTCTTATCCAAGGAGTAGGCGAATCTAGAAGGACAAAGTCCTCGCTTTAGCGCCAAAGTGGCTACAGAATCATCCAAATTATACACCTCCAGCGCCGCCTCCTTGAACCGAGCAACGAAGTCCTTCAGGGTTTCGCCACTCCTTTGTTGGACAGCGAATAAGCTATCAGCCACTCGTGAGATCTTTCGGCATGCATCAAAGTGGGCCAGGAAAGATCGCTCGAGCTGTCGGAAGGAATTGATGCTATGCGGTGGCAGGCGAGAATACCACGCACGTGCCGCCTTATGAAGCATGGCAAGAAAGGCAACACACAGGAGGGAGTCCATCGCTCCCTAGACTTGCATGAGAACCTTGTAGCTCTCCAGGTGGTCCTAAGGGTCTATCGTGTCGTCATATGGGTCCAACTGGGGGAGATGGAACCGGGGCAGAACCGACTCCTCCATAATGTGGTTGGAGAGAGGGGGACGGTGATCGTAGTCCGTCCTGTGAGGGTTGGCGATCCGACGACTAAGCTCCTCCAACCATTGATGATACTCATCGAGCTGCTGTTCAGCCCGACAAGTGGTCTTCCTGTTGGTGTCATCTTTAGAGGAGTCAGAAGATGAAGCCGGGGAAGACCGCCGATGCAGGGAGTACACCCGTCTTGGCTCCTTCTCGCTCGGCCACCGATGAGAACGATCAGAATGGTGGGAGAGAGACTGTCGTCGCTTTGAAACCTCTCGACGACGAGGTTCAGGGGGCGAGTGGTGGGAGGCCTCAGGTGGAGTCCCGCCTCGATGAGATTGATTTGCTCCATGCCCCCCTTCGTGAGGCGGAGGGGGCTGAGGCGTGGCGGCAAAGCAGTGTTCCTGCAATCCCTGCACCATCGTCATTAGGTCCTATACCTGATGAGCTAGAACATCAAGCCGATCAGACTGGTTCATCTGTGCATGGGGTGGAACACGAAGGTTGGCCTCCGATTGCTCAGCTCGTGGAAGGCGTTTTGCGGCATGGCTGGTGGAGGCTTCCTGAGATCGCGTTGTCACCATCGTCTTCCTTGCAGAAGCAGTGGGGTCACAGGAAGAATTTTCACCTCTTGCATGCGTGGCCTTTCCTAGCGCGCTAATCTGATGCTGCCAAGTCACTTGTGATGAGCGCTGGGCATGCTGAGATCTTCGGGGGCCTCCAAGGAGGTAGAAAGGTCACTTTCTTCCTCCGAAAACCTCCAAGAAGTCCTTGGGCCGGTGGTTCCGGTGAGGACCCTCCGACGCTCAAGTCAGTGAGCTTGTAGAACAGGAATGTGTTGTGTGTGGGTCTTTTTTTTTAGAGAGAGAAGAGAGGATCTCCCGCCCTGACCTCGGGATCCTCTTTTTATACATGTCTAGGGGGTTCCTTTTTCTCGTTTCGTTGGAACCGTCGAATCTTCCTTGTTAGGATAAGCTTCCGCGAACGGCAGGTAGGTGAGCCGTTGCTGAATGGACGCCGTGTATGTCGGCAACTGTGGGGCGTGCTAGTATTTGCCTGTGATTTCAGTGAGCGAGATATGCGGTAATGGATGTCTCGAATCTCGGGGTTCGATACCTGAGGTGGGCTTTAGTGTACTTAGGAAAATAAGGCACCAAGTTAAAGTCGGAGCCGAAGCCGGAGGCTGGAGCCAGATACTGAAGCCGGAGGCCGGGGCCGGAGCCAAAGGCCGGAGCTGGAGGCCAGAGCCGGATGCTGGAGCCGACGCTGGAGGCCGGAGCTAAAAGCCGAAGCTGGAGGCTGGAGCCGGATACCAGAGCCGACGCTGGAGGTCGGAGCCAAAGGTCGGAGCTGGAGGCCAGAGCCGGATGCCGGAGCCAACGCTGGACGTCGGAGCTAGAGGTCGGAGCCGATGCCGGAGCCGACGTTGGAGGCCGGAGCCAAAGGCCGGAGTTGGAAGCCGGAGCCGAATGCCGGAGCCGACGCTGGTGGCCGGAGCCACAGGCCGGTGCCGGAGTAGAGGCTGGAGCTGAAGGCCGGAGCTGGAGGCCAGAGCCGGATGCCGAAGCCGATGCTGAAGGCCTGAGCCAGAGGCCGGAGCTGGAGCTGAAGGCTGGAGCCAGAGGCTGGTACCGGATGCCGGAGCCGACACTGGAGGCCGGAGCCATAGGCCAGTGCTAGAGACAGAGGCAAGAGCTGAAGGCCGAGCTGGAGCTGGAGGCCGGCCGGATGCCGGGGCGAGAGTTCCAACATCCCAATAACGAGTTATCACATCATTTGATTCTGGGAATTACGTAGGGTGTTATGATGCCGCCTAGAGGAGGTGATTAGCCACATCAACTGCTGTGCTATATTTGTGATGTCAAAGTAGTATTATTGCTATGAGGGACATATTTTTTTATTTTTAATTTTTTGAATTCAGATATTTTGGTAAGCATATTCGCCCGATATCTTCTTCTAATATTCGCTCGCCATATGTGCCCAAAACGTCTAACTTAACCACGGGGTTGTAAGTGAACTCGGACCGTTGATTGAGGGCGATCTCCATTCTATCCAACGGATGGGATGGATGGTGGCGTGGCGTGGCATTTGCATAGCAGCAAGGAAGGAGGGGCATTGATTGAGGGCTATGCTATCTCGTATCTCTCAGATGATTGAAGATGGTGCTTCTGTTGATATGCTTAGGGATACGTGGTTAGCTGATCTTTCATTGTCCCATTGGCCTACCTTTGTGAGCACTGACATTACTAGTGGCATGAGAGTTACTGACTTAATTGCTTAGGATCGCACAGTTTGGCATACCTTTTGTGTCGCCGCTCTCTTCGGGGTGGAGCTATCTCGGCGTATTCTTTCCATCCCTCTTATATCGGACAGTGCTTCGGACATCAGACTATGGAGGAGATCCTTCATGACTCGTACTCCGATTAGGGATCTTATACAGGAGTACAGGCCACAGTCTAGGCAAATGCTGGATGTCTCTTGGATTTGGAAGCTTCCCATTCACCATAGAGTGTGGCTGTTCATTGGAAGCTGGCTTGGGACTGCCTTCCTACTTGCTCACTGCTCTCGGTAGGGGTATGACGATCCAGCCTATGTGCCCTTTATGCAGGCTAGAGAAGGAAACTGTGGATCATGCTATTTTTACTTGTGTTAGAGTCAAAATGGTCTGGCAGATAGTAGGTTATCATTCCTGGGGTGATAGCAGCGGCCCATGTCGTACTTCTTTTATGAGGATGATTCGGCAGGATGAGCGGAGGGGCATCCGTTGGTTGAGCTCTATGGCTGCTTATATTGCTCATCAGGTTTGGCTGTCCGAAATAGGCATATTTTTTCTGATGTGAGTGGCCTCCCCACAAGATTCTTAGGATAGCTTTGTCCCTCTCTGCTGAGTACATGCTCCACCAGTCAGGCCTTGATGATGATGGATCTAGTATCTGGGATTCCCTGCTATCTCGGCAGCGCATCGGCGTACAGTCTTTGTCTCCTGGGAACTTCCCCTAGGGTTTGTCAAAATCAACTTTGATGGTAGTGTTCAAAGCCGTCTGGCTGGTTCGGCTTTTGTGATCCGTGGATCGGATGGGGCGATGCTTGCGGCTGGTGGTTTTGGTTCTCTTGACCTATCAGTGCTGCCAGCTGAGTTATATGCGGCATGGGCTGGCATATCTTATGCTATCCGACACTCTGGGCATTCATCGTCTTATTATCGAGGGGGACTCTATTATTGTGGTGCGCTGGCTCCGACAGGACTCGGATGACCCTCTGCCTACTAGCCCTTTGTTATGTGACATCAGGACTATACTCCAGCAAGCTTATAGCATTCAGGTTCGGCATATTTATCGAGAAGCCAATTCTACGGCTGATTGGGTAGCTTCCCGGGTTGTCCATCATTTGGTTCATGATCCTAAGGCCGAATGACTTATATCCTATTATCTTATCTCAGATTTTGTACTCTGATATGTTAGCTTGAATTATGCTAGACCGGTGTCATCGTTTGTTAAAATAAAAAAAAAATATTTGATTTGGGGAAAGGGCAGTTGAGTCATTTAGGCATGGTGGTAGGGCGATATTTGTCCTTACGAGGAAAATTTTCGCTGCGCCAGGTTTTGTCGCGACGCGACGGGGGTGACAAGTGGGCCCCGCCAGGATGTCGAGCTCGATGGAGACACGTGTTGGGAGGCATCGGAGGGATACGTGGCGAGACGAGGCGGGCACAGCTCTAAGAGTGTGATGGCACGTGAAGTAGGGCCCATCCGGTGAGGGCGTGAAGATGGGGGCAGCGACTTGCTCGTCGGCGGTGCAGGAGAAGCGCGACCTCAAGTGTGGGTCCCACACTCGGTGTAGCAAGCATCTGCGGATTTAATGAGGTCGCCGCTCGCCAGCTCGGGCGGGTGGTGTCACTGGCGTGAGGGAGTGCAGGGTGGTGGGGACCGCAGAAACGACCCACGGCCCATACAAGGCCTCACATCTTAAAAAAAAAAAAAAAAAGCGTGGTGAATGGTAAAGTTTTACAAAGCTCAAGTTATATTTTTTTAATTGATTGACGTATAAAGCCATTTTTTTAATTGATTGATCATATGATGCCAACACTACCAAAATGCCCCCACCACGCTTTAAATGATAGAATATCTCTTGATAAAAAAATATATAGAAAGCATGCAGATACTAGAACGTTTTTTAGCAAAAATAAATAAATAACTTTTCAATGCCCGAGTCAATCAGAGTGATTAAGAAGGAATCTAAATCTCGAGATCTTGGATAAATTACTTATCATTTTAAGTCAAAAATAAAAATATTTTATTTATGATATATAAGGTTTATATATATAGGTGCTAAAAAAAAAAGTTCTTTTGAGAGTTAACCATTTTATGGTAAATATTTTAATAAACTTGATCCTTGGATAGAGTGGCTAGCATGATGAAGTGTTTTTTTAATGAGGTTGCAAAATTCAATTCAAAATGCTTTGCACCTTAAATAAAAAGTTTCATATATTTTGGTCAAGTTAAAAATATTTTTGATCGCATATTTGATACCCTATTTTTCTTTTCAAACCATCGGTCACCTTTCTCCCTTCTACCATCATATCAATCTTAAACCCTAAGAACCTTTCAACAATCCAAATGGCCATAATACAACATATCAACATTACAAACTGTCTTCCTAAGATCAGCTATAAATAGACATCAAGTTTTCATCGAAAACCTCAAAACCCATTGTTGCTTCATCATCTTCTTTTTCTTTTTTTTCTCTTGTTTTTAAGCCAAAGGTGGACCCTACTGACATGCTAATCTTTGTATGGAATAAAGCTCAGCTAAGCTCTCTTTTGATATTGCTATCATGGAAATACCACCATAGGTTCTGGGCTAAGGTATGACTAAGATGTTGATTGTTATGGATTAGAATTTGGTAGCTAACTAGATCAAAAAATTAAGTCTAGAGTTATATTCTATGTTCTTAAGATAATTTCGTTCCGTACAGGTGCTTATGGTTTTATGATGATTATCTCTCAGGATATAACAGCCTTCTTTTGATAAAAGTAGCACTACTATTCACCAGTACAATGAACTAAGAATGCTATACTCTTTGAATTCAGAGTATACAAAATAACTTAAGAAAATTTTGGATGATTTGGAAAGCAGATGGATGTCCTATTTATAATCCATAGTGTCCATTAGAAGCACCCTTACGGCTTAATCTGCACCGTATGATTAAACTTGATTTGATCGGGTGTGATGAAGAGGCATGAACAAAGAGGTTTATTTACCTTTGATACGCTTGATTTATTGTCGTGATCTGATGATCATATGATCAACTTCTTTGGATACATTAATTCATGAATTTGATATGTCGTTTTAGCGATTCGATGTTTAATCCATTGATATGCTCGATGGATTTGATATACCGTTTCAGCAATCGAATGCTTAATCCATTGATATGCCCGACTGATTTGATATACCATTTCAGCAATCGAATGCTTAATCCATTGATATGCCTGATCGATTTGATATACTATTTTAGTGATTAGATGCTTATTTCATTGATATGCCCGATCAATTTGATATATCTTTTAACGGATGCTTAATCCATTGATATGCCCGATCAATCATCACCGCTCTGGTCGCGATTGCTCTAATCACTGCTATCAACTAATTCATCGTTTGATATTGACCCATCATTATACGATCTTGATTCAATCATTCTCGACCGTCTAATCTTATGATTAGAAAAAATTTTAAGGTTCATCATACTTCTTGCGATGATGCAAAGTGTGCCTACAAAGCATCCATTGCACCCTTGTCGCCCTTCGCACGCACGCGCATGGATGATGCTACACAACACCCTCTAGATCTTCACTTATGATGAGCCCAAATGTATAAGTATGAAAAAAGGTTTACATATAAAATGAATCAACATTTTTATAATTTTTGATGTGGGACTAAAGGTCATCAATTTCTTATTTAAAATAATAGGCATATAAGACCCATTTTCCAATACAAGATCCATAGGACAACAACGCCAGGGATTTTATTTAAAAGCTTTAAAAAATCAATGGAAAGAGTATTGGCCCAGATGGCAACCCAAGAGAGGGATGAATTGAGTTCTTAAAAAATTGGTGCTTTGAAATAATTTCATAATTGATAGTGAAAAAGAAAGTATGCAGTAAATATGATGCTAAGAATGCAAAGCATAATATAAAGATAGAGTAGGGAGAAGAAGAAACAAACACGACAAACACAAAGGTTTATAGTGGTTTGGTGTTAGCTATACCTACATCCATTTCTAAGCAACTCTTGGGCCCACACTATAATCACCTGATTACAGCCAAGTTGTTTTAAGCTCACAATCCAAACTTATTATTTTACAACAAAATCATAATGAACCCAGTCGGTTTTCACAGGCTCACCAGCATACAATCTATCACAAGCTAAGCTTAGCTTGCATAATGCCAACTGCCTCACCTGATTCAATCACCTGATTGAATCAAAAACCAAATGTATCAAAGAAATGGTTACAATAGAATGAACGCTCCTCAAATGAGCAAATAAACAATATAAGCGAGATAAGAATAAAAAAGCATGATTAGTAGATCTTTGGAGTTGAGCTTTTCTTCTTTTCTTCTTTACCTCTTCTCTTCTTGGATGATCTTCCTCAAGATAGGATTGAAGCTTTGAAAGAAACGTTGATGTAGAGAAGGGTGAAAAACTAAGACTCTTACTTTTCTTCTTCTGTATGATGGAAATCCTTCGAATTTGGCTCTTGAATGCTTTTGGATTTCTTTACTCTTTTTTTAGAACACTTGAGATTTCAAATCTGAGCTTTCTCTCTTATATTTCTCTATTCTATTCTTGATTTCTTTTATTTTTTAAACGGTCGGAACCCTCCTTTTATAATCTCCTTTTAATCCATATTTTGATGCAAAGTAGCCGTTAAAAATGCTTATGGTGAGTTTATCATGAAAAAAAAGAGTCGTTGAAGTTTATTTGGAAAAATATAGCCGTTGGAGTCATTTCTGACATTTTTGAAAATCGCCTCTGATAGATTAGAGTCAGCTCTAATCTATCCTGGGTCGGCTCTAAATCGAGTTGCTCAAAATAGTAAGGATCTTCCGTCGTGGAGTCGGTCTAACTTTTCATGGGATCGACACATTCCATGCTGGAATCGACTCTAGCTCTACAGGTGTCGACTCTAATTTTGATGCAGAAAAGAGGTTCTCTGTATCTCAGGTTACAGTTGGCTCTAATTTTCAGGGATCGGCTCTAATCTATGCCGAACGTGCCAAACCATTCCGATACGCTTTGGAGTTGGCTCTAATCACTCTAGAGTCGGCTCTAATATCTGAAACTTGACACATAACATTAGAAATCGATCCAAACTCGATTTTTCTCGAGTTATGAATACTTAACCATTTTAAATCCCTGAAATACTTTGTCAAACTCATTAGTAATATAAGAAATATACTCATATAATTTTTGTTAATCATCAAAATCAATAAATGGGTCAACAAAGAGAAAGGAAACTGGCTTAGCACCCACATGATGCCAAGCACTTACCTCTTCTCCCATGATTTGTTTTCTTGTGCTAGTATGTGGCCATGATCCCTCACCAAATCCAGTGGGATATTATGGTAACGACTGAAATATTATGAAAAATGGGCAAATTAAGGTTTGTTTGTGTCACATTACTTTTTTTTTAAAAAACAGAGAAGCGAAGGAAGGGAGGAATATATACATAGAAGGAGCTTACCATTTTATTTTTCCTTCTTCCTTCCCCTTTATTTATTTTGATATTATTGTTGCAGCATTGAGGAGTACATTCTACATCAGCTCATTCCCATCATACTATCAGAGAATTCTCTTAAGAATGTTGTGTCTCAGCATATACGGTAAGAATTGCTACAATAGGTAACCTGTATGAAAATTATTTATAGTTCCATTGGCAGTGCTTTACTACACGCCTCTCAAACCTAATTTCTATTTCTCTTTATATTCATTTTTTAAATTTTTTTATAAAAAATTATATCTTGTTCTTTTAATCATTCTTATGATATTTTGTTCTTTCATTTCATCTCTTTAATTGTTGTTTAGAATTAATTCTATTTTCTTTTAATCGGCCATTTAACATAGCTCCATTTAATTTTATTAACAATATTCTTAGAGATATGGAATAAATGTATATGCTAAATAGATCAAAAACAAAAAAAAAAAATAAAAAATAAGTGTAGTTTTGTATCTAATATTAATTTTGCACGGCAAATTATAGCTTTACATAATTAATTCATTTTATCTAATTGTTATTTCACATGCTTGATGAAGTTGTAAATTTGATAGCTTATTAATTAAAGAATTGCAATCTACGTACTAAATCAAAAAAATAAATATAATATAATATTATATAGTATAATATAATAAATTATACATGGACTAAAGGTTTGTTTATTATTCTAATTGTTATTTTAAATCATCTGCTTACATACTTTAGACCTTATGGTTTTCCTAAAATCAGTGACTTATATGAATTATGCCCTCTGCCTCAAACCTAAAAGGTATATGGAGTTGGATTTAGAGGATGGCAAAACCAGATGCAATTCTCGTTTACCACTCTAGATCTTTAATCAACTATCCAAAAATCCTCTAAAAAACATTCTTTTCCCAATACCAACCTTCTAGCCCATTCATGCCCTCTAGATCTACCGCTAAACATCCTATTTATAAGACATTTGAGGATTTGAATTCAAAGTAAAAACATAATTATTAGTGCTCTCTCTAAGTCTCTATATGATATTATTATGAGATAAACAATGCTAAAAATCTTTAAAAAAATTTAGAGTCTGAATAGAGGCTTTATGATACTGGTATTGAAAGGTTCAATGCTTCAACCTTCCTTAAGTTTATCACGGTAGATGACAAACCTATCAAGAAACAACTCCAGTACCAATTTTAAGAAATTCTTAAGAAGGTTCAAATTAAGGAGATTAGGTTCTCAAAGGAATTCATGGTCGATCTCTTGCCTTTGGATAAACTAAGCTTGATTCATAAGTAAGGAAAAATGTTCTTAAGCTAAGTCTTAAACTTCATCAGGATTGAGGAACAACATAAATCCAAAAACTCACAATCTAAAAGATAAGTTAGAATGAATTTTATTCAAACCAAATCCAAACAGAGATAAGAGTCCAACTCTAACAAGGACCATATGAAACTAAAGCCTAAGAACTTCAAACTTAAACCTAATCCAAACTAACGTCAAGGGCCTAAAGACAAGATTTGTTATCTATGGAAAGACCAATCACGTTACAAGGAACTATGATTACAAGAAGATATAACCTCTGGTAAAAGAAAAAGAAACTCTTGAACCTCAAGCATTTATATCGGAGGCGGAAGATCTTTTCTTTATTTATATCTCTAAACCCTTTATAAGTCTAACCACTTCTATCAGTCTCGACTAATGGTTGGATTCAGAAGCAAATGTTCTTATGTGTTTGACCGCTCCTATTTTCCTATTTTTGAAACTCAAGCAGAGGAGGAGTGATTCTTGGAAATGACACATCAGCTTAAGTGTTCAAAATTCAGGATATGTGGATCTGAAAATGATACCCGACAAGGTTCTACCTCTTTACGATGTGATGTATGTTCTTCGAGTTCTCAAGAATTTAGTTAGTAGATCTCTTTTAGCCTAGCAAAGCTATAAAATAGTCCTTAAGTCCAACAAGATTTTAATCACCAAAAAAGACCTTTTGATTGAAAAATGATATATTTATGGTGGTTTTTTCAAACTTTTTCATTTAAGGTTATGAATATATGTGATTATTATATATGGCATGGAAGACTTGAGCATGTGCATTTAGATAGAATAAGACAATTTACGCGGTTGCTAATTTAAAAAATAGAATAAATTTTTTTTTTTTGTCAATTTATGCTTGACAATATATATGAGATAGCTCTTCCTGTTCCTAATAATTAAGTACACACCTATATCAGCCACTATTGGCTCACTGAGAAACCCATCAAAGTTGGCTCTTAACACATATATCAAGAGGAGGAGGTAATTAAGAGATGCTTATTTTAACAGAAATCGAAGGGCATCGAGTACAAAGATTACCTTAGTATCTTTCTTGACTATATATAATATGTGTGTGTCAAAAGCGCTAAACATATGGTCTGCTCTAAATCAGAAACTAGAGTAAGGATGTGTACTCATGCATGCATGTTGTTTCTGGCAGCAGGCATTTCAGATCATCCAAGCCATCATGCGGAACGAAACTTTAATTATAAGACAATGCATACGATGTTTTTTTTTTTCCGTGGTTTAATTTTCTGCGGAAATTCTGCGTGTCCCCGCTGAAATTTCCCATCAGTTTCCATCGCGATCCCACTTGTGATGTTGCGACTTTAATTAAAAGGGTTCACACTGGTGATTATATATATAGATATATATTATTGACCCCTTAAATTATCTGAAGCTAGCTGCTATACCCAAGGCCAAGTGTAGAAGATATATTGCAACGCTCTTAATTAAAAACTTTGGACAGACTCGTTGGGATTTCTGCTTTCCTCCTCGCTGTCTCTCGCGAGAATTGCTGGGTGGGAACTGGGAAGTGGGAACCATCCTCCAAAAGCTCCGATGACGACGTCATTCACATCGCTATCCGTTTCCTTTGCTTAATTGGGATTTCAAAGTTCAAACCCGGCCCCTGCACCTCTCCTGTCCTGATAATTGTAACTGATTGATTGCTGCTGACGAGACTCCTTCCGATATTTTCTAAATCGCCGACTTCGCCATGTGTGGCTCCATTTTCATGACAACAATTACCTTGCATTTTTTTCTTTCTAGCATGTACATTAGTCGATCGTCGTTAGCTGAATAATTAGAAGAAGAAGACTGTACCATGGATGATGATGACATGACATGAGAGATGCCACAAAGCATATTCGGGCCATTCTGATTGATGCACGAGCTAGTGCATTAATTCAAAGAGTTTACCTTCTAATTAATCACTCACAGCTCGTTTACTACAACTTGATTTATTGATCAATATATACTAACATTATTAAGGAATTCTTGATTTGAAAGATCTTGAATATATATATATATCTTTTAGTATTTCTTAAACATATATAATTTCTGATATTAATTATATGAAACACTCCACAAACATCTATATTAATTTATTTTTTTTAAAAAAAATAAAACTTGCATGCAAATGAAATTAATAACTAGTATCTACATCATAGGTGGCAAATAGGTAACCAAATTATTTTTCATCTGGTGTAATTAAAACATCTTGCATCATCTTAATTTTCATGCAACATTAGAGTTCATTTCAATCTATTTCTTTAGCAGATCGAACCAATATTTATGACAACGAAGCGAAGTAGCGATCGAGCGTGGTGCTCTGTGTATGAAATTGCATACATGCTAATTAATAATAGCCTTGCAGATTGAGAAACAAAGCCCAGGTTCACTCACCCAGACCATTATTATTCAATTCTCAAGTGAAAGAAAGAAAATACGCCGGAGGTCTTGTAGTTGCATCACTATGAGATCAAACTGGATTTCTTCTCTGCCGGACCATGGATCTTTAGTTTCTCGCTCGCTCGAAGTCGAAACTAACTGCGAATTTATTCCAATCAAATTGGATTGATTCAAGTTGAAAGCCTGCAATTAATGGTACATGTGAGATGATATTTGCTGGGAGTTTTGCAAATTGATTTTCGTCTCAAGAAGGCTTATTAGACTTGCATAAAAGGTTTTTTTTTTTTTTATTCTTGTTGTTGTTGTTGTTTAATAATAAGCACACACGTAGTGGTTAAATAAACAAAGCCATGGGCTTTGGTATTGGGAATGCTCCTTGCCTCCTCAAAGTAAGTAACCACCCAATGTGAGATTATATATGTCTTAATTAATAACCGAGATCCGAGCACCGGCTCTCGAAGCCCTCATATATATCATAGCTAGAATTGGTTTGTCGGCTTCGGGCGAGCAATAATGGAGCGAGCTTAAGCTTATCCACCCATTGGATCCTTAATTTTATCTCGAATTTTAAGGGATGATAGCTGTCATGCTTGCCAATTCGTGGAGGAAAGCAAAACGGGCCAAGGCCGAGGAGTGTGCTTATTAGTTTACAGGAAAGCAAGATTCAACTTTATTATAAAGTAATAAGCTAAACGAATTCCGAAACAAATTAGACTTTGGAGATGCTGCCTTGCGAGGGGAACGTACGTATTGGATTTGGGAAACAGGATCCGTGATCAAAATTTTATAATCCAACATGCTCTTCTTTATGGGCGCAATTTGGCTTATAGTTTCCTAGCTAGATGCGTCAACCACGCGATAAATAATATATTTGACTGACAGAATGCAAACAAATAAGAATGCACGTGGAGTATTATTAGCTTGCGTTGGTGAAAATGGAGTTGGTCTTGGAGGATGTGATTTTAGCCAGGGTACTACAAAAAAAAATCATCTTGTGACAAAGGCCTGGTAGCTTTTCTGGCTCTCGATTCACATGATGTAACAATCGACGAAAATGCTCGGATGTGGAAGTGGCTTGACCGAGCATTGGTTTCTCTTGGGTGGATGCAGCTCTTTTCGATGCTACTATTTCTTATTTGCCTCGGATTGCGTCTGACCACTGCCCTCTTCTGATCTCTACGGAGTCTTCATCTCGGCCTCTGAGGCCGTTTCGGTTTGAGCAATTTTGGACTTCTTACTCTTCGACCCGGGCTATTATCCGTCAGGTGTGGCGGATGCCAGTTAGAGGAAGCTCTGTCTACCGCCTTTCCCGCCGCCTTGAATTAGTGAAGCGCAGGCTCTTGAGTTGGAGTCGGCGAGAGGTGGGCGTTCTTGACCAGCGTATTCAATCTGTGGAAGCTGACATTGCTGTGCTTCAGGCTAAGGAAGATTCTGATGGCTGCCTCTCGGAGTTAGATCTCCAGACTCTCCGTCGGAATTTGTCTTTACACCATTCTATTCTTAGTCAGCAGGAGACTTATTGGCGACAGCGGTCCCGGATACAGTGGCTTCAGGAGGGCGATCGGAATACCAGATTCTTTCATCAGGCTACTGTGGCTCGGCGGGCTGCCAATCGTATTCGGTATATTCGTGATGAGAATGGCCATATTGCGGAAGACGAGGAGACTATTCGTGAACAAATTGTCCATTATTTTCAGTCCCGTTGGTCGGAGGTGTCTGCCAGTGGCTGCCCCATTTCTCCTGTTCCTCTGGCTGCCCGGGTGACTGAGGATGATAATGTTATGCTTTTGAGGGAGGTTTCGGCGGAGGAGATTCGTTCTGCTGTTTGGGTTCTGGGCCCTGATAAGGCCCCTGGTCCTGACGGGTTTCCTCCCTTCTTCTTCCGTCGCTATTGGGATATTATCGGGTCGGATGTGGTTATGGCTATTCAGATGGTTTTCTCATCTAAAGCTCTTCCTCCAGAGTGGCAGCGTACATTTGTCACTCTTATCCCTAAGAGGTCGACGGCTTCTCTTCCCTAGCATTATCGGCCTATCAGTTTATGTACCACCCTGTATAAAATCTGTGCTCGCCTCTTGGTCACTCGTCTCCAGGGAGTGATTCCCCGTCTTATATCTATGGAGCAGGGGGCGTTCATTCGTGGTCGCACCATCACTGATAATGCTCTTATTGCCCAAGAATTCATGCATGATCTTAATCGGGCGACTGGCAGAAGGGCTCTTATGGCCATCCAGTTGGACATGGAAAGAGCTTATGATAGGATCAGTTGGACTTATCTTCGGCAGACTCTTCAGGAGTTTCGTTTTGATGATCTCTTCATTGAGTGGGTTATGGCTTGTGTTCAGGGGCCGACCTTTTCCATCCTCATCAATGGAGGTCCTTCGGGTTTTTTCCCATCAGCTGGGGGCTTCGGCAGGGTTGCCCTCTTTCTCCTTTCCTGTTCATCCTCTGTGCCGATGACTTGTCACGCACCTTTGCTCATGCTGGTGGAGCGTCTATGTTGCAGCCTTATATGCCTGGGCCCCAAGGCCCCCCTCTTACTCATTTGCTCTTTGCAGACGATTGTATTCTTCTTAGCCCAGCTTCTATTCAGAATGCGGCGGTTTACTCTGCTATTATACAAGCCTATTGCCAAGCTTCCGGTCAGCGGGTCAATCTGCAGAAATCTGTCCTTTGTTTTAGCCCGTCGATCCCTTGTCGTCGTCGGACTACGATCTCCCAATTGTTAGGGATCTCTTCCCATTCTGACCGCCTATCCTACCTTGGGATCCCTATCTCGGGGCGTCATCCTTGGCAGACTGACTTCGGAGATCTTGATCGTCGGATAGCGGATCGGTTGAGTAGGTGGCAGGCTTCCAGCCTCTCGTTGATGGGTCGGATTATGCTGATTCGGTCCATCCTCACCTCGCTTCCCCTTTACCTCTTATCTAACACCCTGATTCCGGTTATCTGTCTGCGCCGGATTGAGAGGCGTTTTCGGGATTTTCTCTGGGGCTCGAGTCAGGGAGGCCATGGTATTCATCTCCTTTCATGGGATATTGTTTGTATGCCTATTAGAGAGGGTGGGCTGGGAATTCAGTCGTTGGTCCTTCGCCGGGAAGCTCTGTTTGCGAAGCATGCCTCTAGATTTTTATTGGACCCTCACTGCTTCTGGAGTATAGTTATGAGAGGTAGATATGGTGCCTGATCTGCTGATTCTACTTTCCGCACTCCTTGCGGATGCTCTCCGTTTTGGCGGGCGATTTGTCAGGCTGCCCCTTCTGTTATGCCCGATATTCACTGGATGATTGGGGATGGGAGATCTGTTGATGTTACCCAGGATAGTTGGATTGCAGCCACTCCTCTATCCCGCTGGCCGACCTTTATTAGTACTGATGTTGATCCTTCTATGCCAGTGGCTGCGTTGATCTGCCAGGATAGAAATGTTTGGAATGCTTCCACTGTTTTCCGACTTTTTGGGGTGGAGCTTGCGCTCAGGATTCTTGCCATTCCCCTTGCCCCCTCAGCTGATTCGGATACCAGACTTTGGCGGCGCTCCTGCCTTTCTTGTGCTCCTACCAGGGATCTAGTTGACTGTTTCCGTTCTCGGATTTCGGGGTTGGACGATGTTGCATGGATCTGGCGTTTGCCTATCCACCCCAGGATCCGACTTTTCTTGTGGAAGCTTCGGTGGAACCGCCTTCCTACCTGCGCTCTTCTGGCTGGCCGTGGTCTCCTCATGTCGTCTCTCTGCCCAATCTGTGGGCTTGAGGATGAGTCGATAGATCATGTTATCTTTACTTGCTCTCGAGCTATGAGGATATGACAGCAGATGCAGCTCACCCCATGGGTGTCTGAGGACGGACCCATTCGGCTGTCTTTCTTGCATGCCATTCGTCTTGCTGCTCAGAGGGGTTTGGGTGCCCAGTGTGCTATCTCAGCTTACTTGGCTTATCATATTTGGCTCACTAGGAATCAGATGGTTTTCTCTGATGAGACTGCTCCATCCCATATTATTATCAGAAAGGCTGTTTTTCTTGCTAAGGAGTATGGCTGCTCTTCCCTTGCTGTTCACTCTGCTCGACCCGGTCTCTGGGACTCCCCTGCTGCCTTGGCAGCGCACCGTTCTACGGTCTTTGTTTCTTGGGAGCCCCACCCCCGGGTTATGTCAAAGTGAACTTTGATGGCTCTGTCTCCGATCGTATCGTTGGGTCCGGTTTTGTTATTAGGGGTTCGGAGGGAGAGCTTCTTGCTGCCGGTGGCCATGGTTCCCTGGATTTATCGGTCCCGATGGCGGAGCTTCAGGCTGCTTGGGCTGGAATCAGTTATGCCGTTCGTTATTTGGCCTCGGACAGATTGATTATTGAGGGAGATTCTCTCACTGTTATTCGTTGGATTCGTCGGGATGGGGGTCCTCATTCCATCAATCCCATCCTTCGTGCAATCTGGGATTCTCTCCGGACTACAACTGCGCCTCTGATTCGCCATGTTTATAGGGAAGCCAATGCGGCAGCTGATTGGGTTGCAAATCTCACAGCTCGCCATCCAGGCCCGTGGGAATGGCATATGGGTGATCCATGCCCCCTTATTTTGCAGCAAATTATGTATTCTGACTTCTCGGGCTTGACTCACGCCAGACTGGTGTGATGGCCCGTTTGTAACAAAAAAAAAAAAAAAAAAGGCCTGGTAGCGAGATTCTCTCTCTCGTTCTGAATTTAGAAAGAAAAAGGGATGAGATAAGTTTGAAACAGGATTGTATTTTGGATTCATTGCAGTAATTTACGGTCCAAAGTTGGGGCTGAATTTGCTTAGTAGGCCCAAGCTCAATCCTTCCCTTCGGGATAATTTCGGCTCTAATCTAATTTTATTTCAGACTCGATCCATTGACGCTCTTGCGTGTAAGTGACAAGTGGCCAAACATAAATTATAAACGATAATCTAAAATCTATTTCATAACAAACCTTTTTTTTTTTGTTAAGTCATTAGAGGCCATGCATAGCCCTTCCAAGCATCAGAAACAAACAAACAAATAAATAAATAAGAACTGGATTTTATATAAAAAATGAGTTTAGATTTTTTTACCAAAATTAACTTTTCTAAAGGATGTTTATTAAGATAGAAAGAGGTTAGTCATGCCAAAGAAATCATCAGCAGTCACTTGTAAAGTTATTAAGTAAATAAATTATAAGGAATTAACATTTAGTTACATATTTTCCTAGTCACACATCCAAAACTTATCTTCTTTATTAATTTTTAACTTGCTTGCACTGGGCCTGGGCCTCCGATCATGATCAGGCTTGTGGGTTACGTTTTCCTTCTAGTGGGGTTGAGGCCTGCTGCAATGCTTTGGGTCAGCCCACCACCTATGCTAGCGTTTTCGGCACAAAAGGAGGTGTCTTTCTTATCTTATATGGTCACTAGGAAAAGTCTTTGTACATCGTTCCCGGTGCAGCAAGGCCTACGTGGGCTGCACCGGCTCTTCTAATTGGTCCACATAGAGCCTACGTGGATGACGTGCCGGACAGTATGGCCCTGCTACGATGTAACGTTCTGAACGTGACGGGCATTTAAAGCGCTTTACTTTTTTTTTAAAATTAGCGTGCAGACGAAAATGCCCTTTCCCTCCATTCTATCGCCATTTTACGTTGGATTTCATCTGTGCAAGAAAAACTCTTTCTTCCCCCTTGCTCTGGCTTTCGGCACGATCCTACGCCCTCGCTCTAGCTTTCGGCACGATCCTAAGCCCTCGCTCTGACTTTCCGGTCGAAAGAAAATATTTTAGCTTCGAGGCTAATGACTACCTGGCTACTGGAAGGAATGTCGTCCGCAGCACAAAGTAAAAAGTCCTTCTTTCCACTTCTTTGTAATGCTAAAGTCGAAAATCATTCGCGACACCCCAGTTGAAATTTTACGACACCCTAGATTTAAGGTGACGACACCCGTGCTTAAAACGGACCACGGAGAGAATCCCCGCGACACCCCTGGTGGAATTCGGCCGAAAATCATTCGTGACACCCCAGTTGAAATCTCACGATACCCTAGCTTTAAGGAGATGACACCCGTGCTTAAAATTGACCACGGAGAGAATCTCCGCGACACCCTGGTCGAATTCAGTCGAAAATCCTTCGCGACACCCCAGTTGAAATCTCATGACACCCTAGCTTTAAGGCGATGACACCCGTGCTTAAAACGGACCATGGAGAGAATCCCGCGACACCACCTGGTGAAATTCGGTCGAAAATCATTCGCGACACCCCAGTTAAAATTTCACGACACCCTAGCTTTAAGGCGACGACACTCGTGCTTAAAACGGACCATGGAGAGAATCCCCGCGACACCCCCTGGTGGAATTCGGCCGAAAATCATTCGCGACACCCCAGTTGAAATCTCACGACACCCTAGCTTTAGGACGATGACACCCGTGCTTACAAATGACCACGGAGAGAATCCCAGTGACACCCCTGTGGAATTCGGCTAAAAATCCTTCGCGACACCCCAGTTGAAATCTCACGACACCCTAGCACAATGCTACGACACCCGTCAGATGAGAACTGCGGTGTCGGTAACAACATGAGTCGGGGATGGTGTCGTTAGGCCCTTCGTGTCGTATTGTTTTAACCTTCGTGTCCTAATCCTTTGTCAGGATATATTGACAACTAAATCTATGGATATCATTGTTCATGACTGTGTGCCTATATTTCCACATACGATGCTGAAATTAAAGATCGGAAAGAAATCGATAACACTCCCGGCCGTGCACCTTCACCCGTCGCTCCAAATGCAGTGGATGATACTGTAGTTCCTCAAACTGGAATGGAATTCAATTCAGCAGATGATGTATATACGTTCTACAATGGATACGCGAAACGAGTTGGTTTTGGAATCACAACAGTGTGTAGCAGGGCCAACAACAAAAAACAACTTTGCTTCAAGCACCTGGCGTGTTGGAGGCAAGGAAAATCTAGAAAAACAGAGAAGAGTATGAATCATAGGGATACTGGGAAAGTTGATTGTATGGCATCCATAAAAGCAAGACTGAATGCTACAAGTGGTAAGTGGATATTGGATGAGGTTTCTCTAGAACATAACCATGGGATGTCCATAACATCAACTGGTTATCTACGGTCGCATAGGAGGATCAGCACACCAGAGAAGGCAGAGATCAGCAATTTACATGCCGTGAATGTTCCGACGACTCAGATATACTCTGCCATAGCAAGGAGAAAAGGGGGCAGAAGACAATTGGATTTCACCGAGAAGGATGCTCGTAACTTCATTTGTCGCGAACGTCAGTCTAAGCTGAAAGAAGGAGATGCTCAGTCGATGGTAATTCATTTCGCCGAAATGCAACTCAGAAATCCCAATTTCTTCTATACCTTAGACCTCAATGATAATGGTCATCTGAGGTCTGTCTTCTGGATTCATCCAAGGTCAAGATTGGCATGCACATACTTCGGTGATGTTCTAAGCTTTGACTCAACCTACTTGACAAACAGATATCAAATGCCTTTTTGTCCATTCGTCGGGGTCAACCATCATGGACAGTCCACCTTGCTTGGATGCGCATTGTTGTCTGATGAGAGTACTGAGACATATAAATGGGTTTTTCAGACTGGCTGGATGCAAATGGTGGTCAAGCACCTATTGCCATAATAACTGACCAAGATAAGGCAATCGAGGCTGCTGTCAAAGAAGTTTTTCTAACACACGACATCGATTTTGTCTTTGGCATATATTGAAGAAGATACCTGAAAAGATTGGCCACATTTGCACGGCAAATCCCAAGTTTATGGTTGATTTCGATGAGGCGATATATGATTCATTGACCATACAGTCATTCGAGGAAAGGTGGGCACATGTTATGGAGAAATATAAAGAATGCAAGTCTATAGATTGGTTCAATGTCCTTTACGAATGTCGGGATAAATGGGTCCCAGTTTACCTAAAGGATACATTCTTCGCAGGTTTGTATGTCATTGTCTTTGGTTCATGTTCGCGTTAAACGCTTTTTTTGTTGACAAAATTTTGAACAGGGATGTCATCTTCACAAAGGAGCGAGGGCATTAATCACTTCTTCGATGGGTTTATAAATTCGAAGACAACACTAACGGAGTTCATAAGTAAGTACGAAGATGCCTTGGAAAAAAGATACGAGGCCGAAAATGAGGAAGATAATAGGACGTTGCAAACGATTGCTTTCCTAAAGACATCATCACCTTTTGAGAGACAAGCTGCAGGAAGGTATACAAGGAGCATTTTCAAAAAATTTCAGAATGAGATCCTTGAAATGGCTGCATCAAATACAAATTGATCAAGGAAGCTGGCAACTGTTGTGTATATTCCGTAAAGTCGTATGAAAGGATTGAAGTCGATGGAATCGGCAAGGAGATGATCAAAGATTATATCGTGTCATACGATAGAAATATTGAGGATGTCCAATGCCAGTGCCGATCCTTTCAGTTCAAGGGGTACCTGTGTAGGCATGCCCTGTTGGTTCTTCATCAAAGTGACGTATTTCGTTTACCAGATAAATACTTCTTGAAGAGATGGTGCAAGGACATGAAATACCAATTCGACGAATTCGACTGCAATACTGAGGTTATGATAAAAGCACACGAAAATCACGGTACGCAGTGACAATTTTTTAATTGAAATGTCTTAATATTTGTTATCGTTAATATTATGTTAATGATTGTAGATATAGTTTGCTGAGTCATCGGATGATGAAGCTCGCAGAGATAGCCTCCATGTCTGAAGATGCATTTAATGTAGTGATGGATGGTCTAACACCTATATTCAAAATTGCCGTGGATGCCAACTGCGCAGCTAAACCACGTACAGAGCTTGTAATTCAAGATCCTGAACAAATTAGGACGAAAGGTCGCCCGAGAGAGAACAGATTAAAGAGTGGAGTCGAGAAGAAGTCAAAAAGATCAAGGAAAAATCAGGTCAAGGAAAGAGCTGCTTCAAGCATCAGGCAGACTTGTTTGCAGTCAATTAATACTGAAGAGGACCTGGAGAGAATTGTTCCGCCTTCCGAAGCTTTGATGGACGAATTTGATGCTTATGTATTGAGTCAACTTACACAAGAGCATATATAAAACACGGGTGTCGTAACTTTTGAATAGGGTGTCTTGGTCGCAAATGAAGTGCTTTCAAAATAGGGTGTCTATTTCAGTAAAATGAAGTGCTTTTAGTGCGACGACACCCCAGCTCTTGGCTAACGACTCCCTAGCTCTAGCGCGCGACACCCGAAAGGCGAAAACCTACGACATCCCAGTACTCGCGAACGACACCGAAGATTTTAGCGCGACGACACCCCAGCTCTTGGCTAACGACTCCCTAGCTCTTGCGCGGCGACACCCGAAAGGCGAAAACCTACGACATCCCAGTTCTCGCGAACCGACACCGAAGATTTTAGCGCGACGACACCCCAGCTCTTGGCTAACGACTCCCTAGCTCTTGCGCGGCGACACCCGAAAGGCAAAAACCTACGACATCCCAGTACTCGCGAACGGACACCGAAGATTTTAGCGCGACGACACCCCAGCTCTTGGCTAACGACTCCCTAGCTCTTGCGCGGCGACACCCGAAAGGCGAAAACCTACGACATCCCAGTACTCGCGAACGGACACCGAAGATTTTAGCGCGACGACACCCCAGCTCTTGGCTAACGACTCCCTAGCTCTTGCGCGGCGACACCCGAAAGGCGAAAACCTACGACATCCCAGTACTCGCGAACGGACACCGAAGATTTTAGCGCGACGACACCCCAGCTCTTGGCTAACGACTCCCTAGCTCTTGCGCGGCGACACCCGAAAGGCAAAACTTACGAAGGCAAACATATGAATAAATCGAGGACACCCCTGCTCGCAATATAAAATTTATGCATTTGCATTAAATATTAATCAGTGTTAATATGAATAAATTACATTCAATTTTCATTCAAAGAAGAATAAAAAAATTAAGAACATTTTTCGACAATGTCGCTAATCTTTTTGTTCAGGCCCTCTCTCAATATCGTCGCAGCTAAGTGTCGCCGGTAATCTCTGACTTCCTCATCCGTGAAATCCATCTTCATATCAGGATTGTCCCGTCGAGCAAGACATTCCATGTATCTCAGACAGTATAGGCCGCAATCCAGCGATCCGGTCGGTTGGCTTGGGCAATCCGAAATCTCTTCCATCGGCCAAGTCATCGCTTCCTTCTTATCGCAGTAGATATGGAATATGTGGCCAAGAATTGTATGCCATTTCCTTGCATTGGCCTTGTACTTGGGGTTGCGTTTCATTGAATTCAGGTGCATGAACACCTTTCTTTCCATGTCGACAGCAACCAAATGCCAGTGCGAGTTATCAGAGTTTATTATGGTGAAAAGAAACCGGAATTGGGCCTTATCTTCATCCGATACATTGTCAAATATCGAGGCCCCTGATGTTCCAGCAGTTCATGAGCAGGTGATGAGGAAGTCAGACACAGAGCGGATACGAAAACTGATGCAAATATGCACTTATGGTATCGGTCCGGATGCTCTGTCCAGTTGCGCATCAGAAACTCCTGGCCGGCATCAATTATCTGCCAATGCAATGTAAACCGATTAATATAATTCTAAAATCAACAACTAGAACAGGTTTCTTGATATACTTACATCATCTATTATCATTTCATTGTTAATGAGATCTTGAAGATTTTTCCTTGTTACAACGCCAGAAAACATATTGGTGTAGACGATCTCGTCGGTTAGTCGTTCGCTCAAAAAATTTTGAATAATAATTTGGTCATCTTCGACCGTTGTGTTGGGCTTTGACGTGCCCACTGTCTTCGCCGACTTTTTAGGACGGGTTGTCTCATAACATTCTCCGACGACCGTGGATGCCTTACGCTTCCTCGGCTCTTTTTTAACCCTCCTAACAAGCGAAGGCACTCCAACGATTTCTATGTCCATATTATCACCCTTTGGCGCAGGGGTGCCAAGTTTATTATCGGATATGGACTCATCTTTATTTTCATTCCCATGCTCTGTTTTATCAGCCAATGAATCCCCTCCAATCTCTTCTCCTCTGCTTTTGCATTCCCCGTCTCAATTGGACACTCGGATGAATGGTCCTCCTCCATCTTCTTCTCCTCACTATTTCCATTACCAGGCTCGCGGAGGACCAACTCCAGGGAATGCACCTTCTCTGTTTTTCCGTCTCCCTTGTCCTCCTCATTTATTGCATTACTTTCCTTTCTGAGCAGTGAACTGAGGAGGCTCTCAGCAATGGACAGCCTGTGCCTGACATCGTCGAGTTGATCCTTAACGCACTCCAATTCAGTCCTCAACTCGGCACATCCTGCGCAGCTATCCGTTGGTTGAGGGGCGCAGGTATCTGTTGGTTGAGGGGATGCTACATTCTGCTGAGTGAGAAGCCAGCGCTCTTCTGACAGTGGTACAGTAGCTCCCTCCATCTGCAACGCAAGATGATAACAAATTAATATTAAGTGAACATATTGACACATTAAGTTGAAAAATATGGTCAGAGCAATGGAGCAATGTACTAGCTTACCAAGTCGTGAGGCTGCAAGTCGGCAACCCGAACCGACTGGATCTTCATTTGGTGGTCATACCACTTCAACAGCCGGGGCAGTTTATCAGGGTATGCTGGTTCTCGCATTGATGTATGCTCGAGGAACCACGCCTGAACATGATATTTTTTGGATATTAAATAATGTAATATTAACAAAAAAATTATACTAAGAACACTACTTCTGCGTCTCAATAATCCTTACCACCAGTGCTGCCGAGCATCCGAACAGGTAGGCTGCCTCCTAACTTTTTTTGCATTCTTTGAGTGGACCGGCTCCTCGGAACGCAAGCAAGCAGCTATTTCTGGGAGAGCCAGAACAATCAACCTTCAATGCCGAAGCCCAGTCGATGCTATCCAGTTGACTTAAGTCATCCAAGTGCTGGATGAGATACCGTGGACATCTCTGATTAGACTTTGGAGCCAAAAACATGGCCAACATGTATGCGATCCAAAGTCGGACGGTGTCCTCGACATCCTCCTGTACCTTAGATGATCGGAGTTGAAATATTAACTTCTCCAAACCTTCTTGGCGAAGATCTAAACCCTGGCCAAACCGTCTGAACAACCTTCCGTTGAACATTGGCTGGACGTGTCGATCTTCTTCCCATGAGCTGGAAGTCCCAGAATGAGTGCGACTTCGTTGGCACTGAATAGAACTGGCTTTCACAGAAAATGAACTCGTCGCCTCCATTGTGACATCTTATGATGTCTGCTAGCAGTCGCCCGTCGACTGTGAACGTCTGCATGTCGACGAAGGCACCAAATGGGGTCCTTCGAATAAGTTTTGTATGCCGTCTAGTGAACCCCATCTTCCAAACCTTCTGAACGTATACGGCCGGCCTGCAACTATTCTTAAACAGCTGGGAAGCCTTCACTGGGGGGACTGGAACAATTTTCATATCAACTGAAACAGGGGGTAAGACATAAGACATACTTGTCATGAAATTTTAAGAGAGGTTGTCATAATATTTTAACATAGTGATAAACATACCTGAAGGAGCCGCATCCTCATTCGAACGAAGAACGATGTCCTTGCATTGTTCCGCCATTTTCTCCGTCTGCTTCTTCCTTGTTCGCGGTCTTCGTCCACAAACGAAAGCACTCATCTCCATGAATGAAGTATATGGAAGAATGAACTATGGAAGAAATTTAGGAGACCAGTGGCTTCTCGAGCAAGAAACGAAGGATGGCTTCTTGAGCAACAGACAAAGACCTCTAGGGTTTATGCCGACCTCAGAGAAATACGAAAGGACACCAGGATCGCCACGATCACATCACACTGACCCGCAAACCCATAGGAACTGCCCACATTTTGCAACTTTTCTCGAAAAGATGGCATAGCTGAGTTACTAGGGTGTCGTCGAATTAGTACTAGGGTGACATCAAAATTCCGCCTTGTTCAAGCATGGGTGTTATCGCCTTAAAGCTAGGGTGTCGTGAGATTTCAACTGGGGTGTCGCGAAGGATTTACGGCCGAATTTAAACTAGGGTGTCGCGGGGATTCTCTATGTGGTCAGTTTTAAGTAAGGGTGTCGTCTCCTTAAAGCTAGGGTGTCGTGAGATTTCAACTGGGGTGTCGCGAATGATTTTTGGCCGAATTCCACCAGGGTGTCGCGGGGATTCTCTCCGTGGTCCGTTTTAAGCACGGGTGTTGTCGCCTTAAAGCTAGGGTGTCGTAAGATTTCAACTGGGGTGTCGCGAAGGATTTTCGGCCGAATTCCATAGGGGTGTCGCTGGGATTCTCTCCGTGGTCATTTGTAAGCACGGGTGTCATCGTCCTAAAGTTAGGGTGTCGTGAGATTTCAACTGGGGTGTCGTGAAGAATTTTCGGTCGAATTCGACCAGGGGGTGTCGCGGGGATTCTCTCAGTGTTCAGTTTTAAGCACGGGTGTCATCTCCTTAAAGCTAGGGTGTCGTGAGATTTCAACTGGGGTGTCGCGAATGATTTTCGGCCGAATTCCATCGGGGGGTGTCGCGGGGATTCTCTCCGTGGTCCATTTTAAGCACGGGTGTCGTCGCCTTAAAGCTAGGGTGTCGTGAGATTTCAACTGGGGTGTCGCGAAGGATTTGGCCGAATTCGAACTAGGGTGTCGCGGGGATTCTCTATGTGGTCAGTTTTAAGTAAGGGTGTCGTCTCCTTAAGCTAGGGTGTCGTGAGATTTCAACTGGGGTGTCGCGAATGATTTTCGGCCGAATTCCACCAGGGGGTGTCGCGGGATTCTCTCCATGGTCCGTTTTAAGCACGAGTGTCGTCGCCTTAAAGCTAGGGTGTCGTGAGATTTCAACTAGGGCATCGTGAAGGATTTTCGGCCGAATTCCACAGGGGTGTCGTTGGGATTCTCTCCGTGGTCATTTGTAAGCACGGGTTCGTCGCCCTAAAGCTAGGGTGTCGTGAGATTTCAACTGGGGTGTCGCGAAGGATTTTCGGCCGAATTCGACCAGGGGGTGTCGCGGGGATTCTCTCCGTGGTCAGTTTTAAGCACGGGTGTCATCTCCTTAAAGCTAGGGTGTCATGAGATTTCAACTGGGGTGTCGCGAATGATTTTCGACCGAATTCCACGGAGGGTGTCGCGAGGATTCTCTCCGTGGTCCGTTTTAAGCACGGGTGTCGTCGCCTTAAAGCTAGGGTGTCGTGAGATTTCAACTGGGGTGTCGCGAATGATTTTCGGCCGAATTCCACAAGGGGGTGTCGCGGGGATTCTCTCCGTGGTCAGTTTTAAGCACGGGTATCGTAGCATTGGTACTAGGGTGTCGCAGTATTTGACTTCCCCACACTCTCTTCATTGATGGTTTCTGTTCACAAGGGGGGCGAATTCCTCCTGGGGTATTTGCTGCCATTCGTTCTACCCTAGTTCAAAACCCACGACACCCTAGTTCAAAACCTATGACACCCTAGTTCAAAACGTTAAGACAAAGCATTAGTTCAAAACCTACGACACCCTAGTTGAAAACCCACGACACCCTAGTTCAAAACCCACGACACCCTAGTTCAAAACGTTAAGACAAAGCAGCATTAGTTCAAAACCCACGACACCCTAGTTCAAAACCCACAACACCAAAGTTCAAAACGTTAATACAAAGCATTAGTTCAAAACCCTCGACACCCTTGAAGAAAAACCCATGACACCCTAGTTCAAAACCCACGATACCATAGTTCAAAACGTTAAGACAAAATATTAGTTGAAAACCCACGACACCCTAGTAGAAAACCCTATCGTCAAGCTTATAAACCACAACAACCTCATAACGAAAGAATGTTTTGTGCTGCGGACGACATTTCTTCCAGTAGCCAGGTAGTCGTTAGCCTCGACGCTAAAATATTTTCTTTCGACCAGAAAGTCAGAGCGAGGGCTTAGGATCGTGCCGAAAGCCAGAGCGAGGGCGTAGGATCATGCCGAAAGCCAGAGCGAGGGGGAAGAAAGAGTTTTTCTTGCACAGATGAAATCCAACGTAAAATGGCAATAGAATGGAGGGAAAGGGCATTTTCGTCTACATGCTAATTTAAAAAAAAAAAGCAAAGCGCTTTAAATTCCCGTTACGTTCAGAACGTTACATCGTAGCAGGGCCATACCGCCCAGCATGTCATCCACGTAGGCTCCACGTGGACCAATCAAAGAACCGGTGCAGCCCACGTAGGCCTTGCTGCACCAGGGGCGCTGTACAAAGACTTTTCCATGGTCACTATCATGATCAAAACACTGTAGGCATTGGCTCTATTTTTCTCATAAAAAAAAAGACTAATAGCCCATAGTATTATTTATTGCCATCTTTGAAAACTAGTGCTAATAAAACATCGATGATATCTTGGGAGCCCCTCTTCCAGGGTTCGTCAAAATCAATTTTGATGGTAGTGTCCGCGGTAGAGCTGCTGGTTCTGCTTTCGTCATCCGTGGTCACCATGATGACTTGATGGCTACTGGAGGGTTTGGTACTCTTGACTCCTCTGTCCCTATGTCTGAGCTTTATGCGGCTTGGGCGGGCATCTCTTATGCTGCTCGGATTCTTCATGCTAAGAGGCTTTTGATTGAGGGTGATTCCAAGTCGGTCATCTCTTGGTTGCAAAAGGAGAATTGGCCTCCTGGCCCTGCGAATCCGATTCTTACGGATATTTGGACTATCATGCGGGAGAGCGACTGCGCCTAGATCCGCCATATTTATAGTGAAGCCAATTCGGCGGTGGACTGGGTGGCTACAGCAGCGGCGCAGCATGCTGGATCATGGATATGGAAGCCGGGCGATCCTATCCTTCTTTATTGATGCAAATTTGAGTTCGGATCTATCTGGATTGATTCGCACTCGACTAATGTGATCACTGATTTATACCAAAAAAAAAAAAAAATCGATGGTATAATTTGTTCTAAATTTATTGGCAGTGTTTTTTTTACCTGTTACGAAGGGCCCATGGACAATGATATACCGCCGTTTGGAAAGCCCAATACGCAGGACCAGACCGTCGCGGATCATAGTCAACAGGTCTTTTCCTAAGGAACGGACTTTGTGCACCGCTCCCGGTGCACAAGCCGTGCACCGGGCACGGCAGGTGCGCCCTTCCTGCACCGAAAGCGGTGCAGGAAGGGTTTTCCCTTTTCCTAAACCCTAGCGAGAACTTAAACCCTAACTTATCTGCGCCGGTCCTTCCCTTTAGAATTTTGTTTCCCTAATAACACCCTAACCCTAGCAAGGACCCAGGGGCCGCGATGCCGCCGAAGTTGGATCCGTCCCAGGTGGTCGATGTTTACGTCCGCGTGACCGGCGGCGAGGTCGGGGCGGCGAGCTCCCTGGCCCCCAAGATCGGTCCCCTGGGTCTCTCCCCCAAGAAGATCGGAGAGGACATCGCAAAGGAGACGGCGAAGGATTGGAAGGGCCTCCGCGTCACTGTCAAGCTCACGGTCCAGAACCGCCAGGCCAAGGTGTCGGTGGTGCCCTCCGCCGCCGCCCTGGTGATCAAAGCCCTTAAGGAGCCGGAGCGCGACCGCAAAAAGACGAAGAACATCAAGCACAACGGTAACATCTCCCTCGACGACGTCATCGAGGTCGCCCGGGTGATGCGCCCAAGATCAATGGCCAAGGACCTTGCCGGTACCGTCAAGGAGATCCTCGGCACCTGCGTCTCCGTCGGCTGCACCGTCGATGGCAAGGACCCCAAGGATCTCCAGCAGGAGATCACTGACGGCGACGTCGAGATCCCGTCTGAGTGAAACGCTAGGCCTGTCATCGTTAAGGTCTTCTCTCTCTCTCTCCTAAATACTCCGAAGGGATTTTCATATCTATTTTAGGTAATGCGAAGCAGATGCTATCAGTATGGTCGTTTGAGTTGTTGATTGAAAAATTCATGGCTTCTTTATTTAAATTTTTGCTGAAGTTTGGATGTTCCGTTCAATTTTGATCTGGTTATGTGTCATCTTTGCGTGATGTGATGATATAAAGAATTCTCCAGCGCAATTTTGATTGGTAGTTAAGTCTCTGTTATTTTGTGTAGGTTTTGTTGTACCTTTGGTTTTTTGCTAGTGTGATGAGTTGATTATTTGAGCAGTCATCTAGTATTTTGACGCCTATGATAATAGGATGCTCTAACTGTTCGTGGCTATCTAATTGGTAAGGCTGAGTCTATAGTTATACTCTATGTTCTTAAGATAATTTTGTCTCGGTGCTTATGGTCAGCATGACGATTATCTCCCAGTATACAATAGTCTTCTTTTGATGATAGCCGTATTAAAATTTATCAAAAATATCGAACCAAGAATGCAACTCTCTTTTTAATACACTATTGCTATACTATTCTTAGAAAAGTATGCAAATGCCTAAGAGAGAAAATGATTAAATTGAATTTGATTAGACTCAATTTGGAATAAATGAAAATGTAAAGGTCTAGGGTCCTATTTATAGGTTTTAGGTGACCTTTGGAAGCAACCTTATGGTTTGATTTGATTTTGATTTAATTAATCGGATTTGATCAAAGAATGCTTTTGATACATCGATTCATCCTTTGATCTATTGATCAGCCGATCAAATAAGCCGATCCTCATCCCGATACGCCTTTTCACCATCGTGATCTAATGATCATATTATCAGAGAGATGGTTGCACGGCTTTGATACGCATTTCAAGATCAGAACGTTGACTTATTACAACGGCCTGACGGGTGCCTTATCACCAATGGTCCTATTGACCTGTCAGCCGATGGGTGTAAGCCGTTGGATCGCGATCGCGAACTGCATCATAGTGTTCAATTTTGACCCTTCATCCGATCGATCAACGATCAATCTGATCTTGATCCGATGATCAACGGTCAATTGATCTCAGCCCTTTATCTTAATCCGATCAGTCTCCATCGTCGGATCCTTATGATCAAGGAAAAATTTAAAAGCCCCTCAATCTCCTCGCGACAATGTGCACGTGCGAAGTACAAAGTGCGCCTATAAAGCGCCCGTTGCGTCCTTTGCATATGCGCGTGCGCCTTAAGCTTTCCACTTATGTGAGTCTAAGGAACATAAACTTCAAGGAAGAGGTTTCTATATAAGTGAACCTTTCTTTTTTGATTTTTTTGATGTGAGACTAAATGTTCTTACAATTTCTCATTCAAACACAAAGAGAAGGTAATGAGCTTTCAAGGCCCATTAGGGTATTCAGGCTCATTACCCAACAATCCTCCACATGAATGAAAATTAGACTTAAATCAAATCATCAAAGATCAGCAAAGATAAACCCCCATAAAAAGGATTTTAATGCAAATGAATATGCAGACACTAAAGAGAGTATAATGGGATGAAGTTGTATCGGAATAGGTAGCTTGTGGCTTTGAACCTTCCTTAGTGAGTTGTTATCGAGTTTACTTGCTAAAAAGTGAACATGATGTCTTGAACTTTTCAGCGTTTTGTGTAAACCAAGACAATAACAATCACAGCTTCTTCCTGAGCATTCTTTTGGTTCTCATGGTTGTTTCATTTTGGCCCCGAACATCTCCTGGTTTCATGAGTGCTTCAGAGAATTAAACCTTAAAATTCTTATAAAATTGACCCAGTTCACACTTACATAGGTGATTCTTATTAAGAGTATTCTGCTATACCCCACATGAATGTTCATATCATAAGAATCATTAAAAGCAATGTTTATCCTAGTACTTCTAGCAGATAGCACCAATTATCATAAGAATGAGTAGGATTGGACATCCTTAGTGCTATGCAAGTCTCTTCTTAATTTAGTTGTCCATTTTGAACCTAGATCTTGGGATCTCCAGTTAGCTAGGTTGGGTATCCACTATGAAGAATTTTCAATTATAGGTGTTAAACCCATTCCCCTCGATAAACAGTTTACTTGATCTCTTGGTAACCCCTTTATCAATGGATCCGCTAGGTTTTTCTTTGACTAAATATAGTCAATAGAAATTACACCAATTTCAAGTAATTGCTTAATGGTATTATGTCTGCGATGTATATGTCTATGCTTACAATTATACATTTTATTCTGTGCTCTGCAAATTGCCGATTGATTATCACAATGTATGCATACTGCAGATACAGGCTTTGGCCAACATGGAATATCTTCTAAAAGGTTTCGAAGCCATTCTGCTTTTTCAGCAGCCTTTTCTAAAGCAATAAACTCAGATTCCATAGTGGATCGAGTTATACATATTTGCTTAGAAGATTTTCATGACACAATACCTCCTCCTAAGATGAATACATATCCACTTGTGATTTTGTATCTTTTGTGTTAGATATCCAATTTGCATCACTGTATCCTTCTAGTACAGCTGGATATCTTGAATAATGTAATCTATAACTTAGGTATAACACAGATATCTTAATACCCTTATTAGAGCTGTCCATTGATTTGGACCTGGATTATTTATGAATTTACTCAACTTATTGACAACATATGCTATGTCAGGACGAGTGCAATTCATGACATACATTAAACTGCCAATTATACGTGAATATTCCAATTGAGACATGGGTTCTCCAGTATTCTTAGCCAAATATAGATTAACATCTACAGGTGTTTTCACTAGGCTAGTATCATATTTTTTAAACTTATTTAATATTTTCTCAATATAATAAGATTGAGATAATATTATTTTTTCAGATGTTTTAGTGATTCGAATCATAGTATAACATCTGTCATACCCATATTTTTCTTATCAAAATATTTGATCAACATTTTCTTTATCTGTTTAATCATTTTAGTATTATTATCAATGATTAACAAGTTATCTACATATAAGCAAATTATCACATACTCTTCAGGCAGGATTTGGCATATATACATTTGTCACATTCATTTATTTTAAATCCATTTGATAACAAGACATTATCAAATTTTATATGCCATTGCTTAGGTGCTTGTTTTAATCCATATAAGGATTTAACAAGTCTACACACCTTCTTTTCTTATCCAGGAACAATAAATTCCTTAGGCTGTTCCATGTATATTTCTTCATCTAATTCACCATTCAAAAAAGCAGTTTTAATATCCATTTGATGAATTTCAAGATTGTTAATGGTTGCAAAAGCGAATAACATTCTTATAGATGTTATTCTATTTACTGGTGAATAGGTATCAAGAAGTCTATACCTTCTTTTTGTTTGAAGCCCTTAGCCACTAATCTGGCTTTATACTTATCAATTGATCCATCAGCATTTAGCTTTTTCTTAAAAATCCACTTGCATCCTAGAGGTTTCATACCAAATGGTAAGTCCTACCAACTCCTAGGTATGATTGTGCATGATGGACTCAATTTCACTATTAACAACTTTTTTCCAAAATGGTGCTTCTGGATTAGACATTGCCTCCTTGAATGTCTGAGTTCATCTTGTAACATATAAGTTACATAATCAGGACCAAACGACTTTGCAACTTTTGGTCTCTTACTGCGTCTGGGTTCATCTTCAGGATATTCTTCCTGATGACTACTACTAGCAGTATTATCATAAGTTCTTTTATTTGAACTTATTTTCAATTTTTCTTTGCTTGGAAATATATTTTCAAAGAATGTTGCATTCCTTGATTCCATGATTGTATTTTTTGAATATCAGTTGACAGTTATATCTGATTTATACACAAGAAAGCGATATGCACTACTATTATGTGCATAACCGATAAATATACAATCAACAGTTTTAGGTCTCTTTTTGACCTTTTTGGGGTCCGGAATAGCTACTTTAGCTAGATACCCCTACACTCTTAAGTAATTGTAAAATGTTTCTTTTCTTTCCATAACTCATATGGAATAATATTCTTCTTCTTAAGAGGCATCTTGTTAAGAATATGATTTGCTGAGAGAATTGTTTCTCCCCATAAATTCTGTGATGTACCAGAATTTATCAACATAGCATTCATCATTTCTTTTAATGTGCGGTTTTTGTGTTCCACAATTCCATTAGATTAAGGCGAATAAGGAGCCGTTGTTTGATGAATAATGCCATGTTCTTGACAGAATTCGTCAAAAGGTGCATCGTATGCACCACCTCTATCACTCCTTATGACCTTAATCTTTTTACCAAGCTGATTTTTAACTTCATTCTTATAACATTTAAACATTTCTAAAGCCTCATCTTTAGACTTTAGTAGATACACACAGCAGTATCTTGTTGAATCATCAATAAATGTTATAAAATACTTTTTACCTTCTCGAGTTTGAACTGACTTTAAGTCACATAGATCAATATGAATTAAGTTGAGAGGTTCAATATTTCTTTCAACTGATGGAAATGATGTTTTTGCTAACTTAGCTTCAACACACACTTCACACTTGTAATATGGATCAATTTCATGATTAGGTAATAATTCTAATTTCATTAATTTTTGTAATGAATTAAAATTCACATGTCCTAATCTATCATGCCATAAATAAGAAGAGTCAACCATATAAGCAGAAGAAGCTTTATTTATTTCAAGGTTTCTGTGTACAGTCATTACATTCACCTTGAATAATCTATTATTCAAGTAACCCCTTCCAATAAATATTCCTCCCTTAGTGAGTACAAATTTATCAGACTCAAAAATTATTCTAAAGCCATGTTTGCTTAGGAGGGAGCCTGATATAAGATTTTTTCGGATGTCAGGACATGTAGCACATTGTTAAGTAGAAGCTCCTTACCAGATGTCATCTTCAAAACAATGCGGCCAAGTCCTTATATCTTGGATGTAGCGGGATTATCTATGACCAGATTTCGACCATTGATAGGAGTATATGATGAGAACATACTCTTATCAGAGCAGACATGTCTGGTAGCTCCAGTGTCGATGTACCACTTATTAGCTTTGTCAACCATGTTTGCTTCAAACCAACAGCTGACAACATTATCTCGGATACCTCTTGGTATAGGGTTTCAATAATGTTGACTTCTTTCTTTTCTTTATCCTTGAAACGATAATCCTTGGATTTGTGTCCTTGTTATCCACAGACAAAGCACTTTCCCTTGAACTTATATTTCTTTGGAGATTGCCCTTCTTCTGTTTAAAGCCTTCGCCTGAAAACTTGCGTTTCTTTCTTCCTTCTATGAGGTTGGCCTTTGGCTCAGCATGTTGTCCTCCTGTCTTCTTGTCTTAGCTCTTATTGTCTTCTTCGATCCTCAAGCGGACAATCAGATCTTCAAGTCCCATTTCCTTTCGCTTATGCTTCAGGTAGTTCTTGAAGTCTTTCCATAATGGTGGTAGCTTTTCGATGATAGCAGCTATCTGAAATGACTCACTGAGAGACATTCTTTTTGCATGTATCTCTTGCAGGATTATCTAGAGCTCTTGGACTTGCTCCATAACAGTTTTATGGTCGACCATTTTGTAGTCTAAGAACCTTCCAACCACAAACTTCTTATGTCCCGCATCCTTGTCTTGTACTTTTTATCCAGGGATGCTCATAACTCATTGGCAGTAACAATACTGCTGGACATATTGTACAGGGTATTATCCAGACCATTTAGAATGTAGTTCTTGTAAAGGAAGTCTGAATGCTTCCATGCCTCCACGCAGCAATGACTTGCTTGTCGGTCTTCCCTTCCTTCAGGACAGGTGGATCTTCATTCAGTACTCTGACCAGATTCAGAGTTATGAGGTAGAACATCTTCTGTTGCCACCTCTTTAAGTCTATCGAAGAATTTCTCCGGTCTCTCGGCTTGAACTGATGTCATCATAGTAGCCATCTGCAGCAGCACTTCCGTGGTAGCAGAAAATTGTCTTAAGATTGTTGGTTGCAGATGGTGGCTATCTAATTGATAAGACTGAGTTTAGAGTTATACTCTATATCCTTAAGACAATTTCGTTCCGCAACGATGCTTATGGTCAGTATGACAATTATCTCCTAGGATACAACAGTCTTCTTTTGATGAAAGCACACTACAATTTACCAAAAATATTGAACCAAAAATGCAACTCTTTTTTAATGCACTATTGCTATACTATCTTTATGAAAGTATGCAAATGGCTAAGAGAGGAAAGGATTGAATTGAATTTGATTGGACTCAATTCAGAATGAATGAAAATGCAAGGGTTTAGGGTCTTATTTATAGGTTTTAGGTGCCCTTTGTAAGTAACCCTACGGTTTGATTTGATTTTGATTTAATTGATCGGATTTGATCAAAGGATGCCTTTGATACATCGATTCATCCTTTGATTTGTTGATCAGCCGATCAAATAAGCCGATCCTCGTCCCGATACGCCTTTTCACCATCGTGCTATGATGATCATATTATCAGATAGGTGGTTGTACGGCTTTGATACACCGTTTCAAGATCGGAACGTTGACTTATCACAACGGCCTGATCGGAGCAATGCCTTATCTCCAACTGCAGGATCGGACGGGCACCTTATCACCAATGGTCCTGTTGACCGGTCAGCCGACGGGTATGAGTTGTTGGATCGCGATTGCGAACCGTAACTCAGTGTTCGATCTTGATCCTTCATCTGATCGATCAACGATCAATTTGATACTGATCTAATGATCAACAGTGCGCACGTGCGAAGTGCAAAGTGCGCCTACAAAATGCCCATTACGCCCTTTGCACATGCGCGTGCTTTGGTGAGTCTAAGGAACTTAAGCTTCAAGGAAGAGGTTTCCATATAAGTGAACCTTTCTTTCTTGATTTTTTCGATGTGGGACTAAATATCCTCATAATTTCTCATTCACACACAAAGAGGAGATAATGGGCTTTCAAGGCCCATTAGGGTATTCAGGCCCATTACCCAACACTAACATGGTGTGTAATATGCTGTGTTCCATAGAAAGACTTCGATTGAATTGTGGTCAACAAATATGTTCCATGCAATCAGGGTCTTCATGCACTCGGATCCTGGGGTTTGAGTGGTTAAACATGAAATTGCACAGATGATGGGTTAAGAAGTTAGGGGAAGGAAGGAATCCTTCAAGTTGGAAAGTGACCTTAAAACAGTGCTTGCTGCATCCAACTCTTCCATCACTTTGCTGCTATTCACTAACCATGCTAATTTAACCTGTTCATCACTTAGATTGTCTTTGTAGTGCAGTTTTACATCTTTTGACAATTGCTTTACCTGTACTTTACTATTTTGCTATGTCTCCATCAAAATGCACCCCTCTTCTCTCTTCTAATGCTTGTATTTAGAGTTGCTTGCTTCTCTTCGCTCTCCCATGAACCAATTTGGCCATGTGTTTTAGACTCTTAGCTAGTTGGAGAATAAGATCATATAGTTGTTTTGAATGGGTAGATCTCTGTTTGAAAAAAGTTCAGCTGGCTAAATATTTTTGGATTTTTAATGCCAAGAAACCAAATTGATCCTGGGATCCCTGTTGGTTCATTTTGGTTTGCTTAGTCCATACGGTATCTATTTATTGTAGATTTTGGTTTGCTTAGTCCATACGGTATCTATTTATTGTTGATTTTGTGAAAACAATCCTTGTTTAACCATTATTTATGACAATTTTCTTTTTTCTTTTTTGTTTTTTCAATGTTTTGCTTAGTATGTATAACTTGTTTTCAACACATTATTATTGTTTCAAGTACTTGGTCATGTATCATTTAAATCTTTCCAATCTTGATAGAGTATAAGTTATGCATTAAAAGACTTTTGGCGTAATCTATGGCTTCTATCATCCTCATTGCTCTCTATGCCAAAACCAACACACGCACGCCCACACAGAAAAGAAAAAGAAAAAGAAGAAGAAAAAGAAAGAGAAACACCTATGAAACATGCCAAAATACTTATGCACAAACAGAAAGCTTGCGCTATGATTGAACCAAACTTCTCCATAAGGTGCTTGACGTGCCTGTCAGTGTAGGAATTGGCCTCAACTGGAGTGGGAATTGGCTTGAAAAGTTATGAAATTACATACCAACATACATTGTCAGGAGGTTTCTGGAACAACAGTTCTAAGGTTACAATAATGTGTTTTCAAGTTGTTAGATGTAACTTTAGATGGTGACTCAAAGGGTCCATAAAGCAAAGGCAGAAGGAATTTGAATTAAGGGCCTGGTTGCAGAGGTAAGATTCAGTTTTGCTTCATATAGAGAATATTTTGTAATCGAGAAATTGATAGATTAATGTATTGGTTTCTAAGTTCTAGCATGATTTTTGAGATACCTTTTAGGGCTTTTCCTTCAGAGGTCTGCGTTCAAATCCGAGAATTGCTCAAAAATATTATTAACGGTGTACAATATTTAAGAATCAACATTTTATTGAAAGTTGATGAATATTTTATTTTTTTACTAAGAGAGTAAGTATAAGATCTTATTCTGGCATTAGACATGATCTGACTATCTCCTGACTGCCACATCTCTTATCTTTCTTGCATCTCAAATTGTAAGATGCAGTGTTTAAACATGCCTATGGCTGATGGTTGTATGAAGAATTAAGTGTCAACTAAGTCTTAGTGGATGATGAAGTGGTTTAAGCTTATACATAGGGTAGATTTGGCGGTTCTAAAAGCAATATTCTGCAACTTATATTTATTGCTGCAAACAAAAAGCAACCTGAAATTCAAGAGCAGCTTATAGTTTTGCTGGGAGCAAATATGGTTCCAATTCTCACCTGTGTTTTAGTCATTTATCCACTGGCCAGCATGGCTCCTCTTGTCAAACGTTGCTCCAATTATTCGGCTTTGGGTTCACGAATCTTCTTTCCCAAAATATAGCAAAGTCCAGCTTTATATATATATATATATATATATATATATATATATATATATATATATATACATTAATAGTATTATATACTAAAATATATAGTAATATAATATAAATATTATATGTAATATTATATTATAATATACAAATTATATAATATATAATACATGTAATATATAATGTGTATTAACTCTCTTTTACATTAATCTTATTCCAAATAAGGTTAACTATTATACATATAATATTTCACCCTTCATTTAAAGGTACAATAATATAGTTAATAGAAAAACTTCTGCATCCTTGAAATTTACATCAGTAAAAATTTTTCCTCCATTTTTTCAACCCCAAACCAAATGCCCATCATAGTTACAGTATTATCCAAATTGGCTTATCTTTTTGTGCATTAGGTAAAGTTTTTTTTGTGTGGCTGGACTGTTTTTTTTTTTTTTTTTTTTTATTTTTCAGCTAACTTTGTAGGTTAGTATTCCAAAACTTTTAGGCTATGTTTGATATGAGGGATAAGGGGGGATATGAGGGATAAGGGGGATATACCCCGGATATTCCCTTTTTATTCCCAAAAGCTATGGAAAATATTTCTGAAAAAAGTTTAATCAGAAGGATAACCCATGGGGATAACCTGTGGTTAAATATGGGTTATCCCCTGAACTTATTTCCTAGGGAACCAAGAAATAACTAGAGTTATCTCTTGATGGCAAAGTTATAATTTAAAAAAGGTGCTTAATTCCTCAACTATTTCCTGGATAAATGCTATCTTGTACACTTATCCAGGAATAACTTTTATGAAACAAACACTATCTTAGGGAATGTTTGGCTAGAGGGGGGGGTGTTAAATTCTTATAGTAATATTTTATTTACAAAATGAAGTGTAGATAAAATTCTTAAAAATAATTTAGTGGACTTCAAACACTAGAATTTTAAATGTAAATTAATTTATTTGAAATTTTGCATGAAAAAAGATCACTTCAACAGCCCCTCAGTAAACCTCAGTGAAGAGGATAGAATGAAAGATTGCTTCAATCGTTGCCTTCTAGTCAGAGTCTCTTTCAGCCTACCATCGATTCCATGGGCAAATAATATAGATTTGCTTGTTTGAAACTGAGACATGCATTTAGGCAGGATTCTATTTTGCAGATGCAGCTGGCCTCGCCAATCATGATATGTGACAAATTTTTAGAATGAAAAGCTGGTGTGATGGGCGTACCAGGGAAAGTGGGTCGTTAGGTATCAATGAATTTTCAAATTAGGTCTTCAAAATTTTAAGTATGTAAAGGTTCACTATTAGAATCGGTGTCTATTATTTATAAAGAAGGCTTGTAGAATTGGTTAATGCGAAGTAGAACTCTAGAAGTGAAGCCTCTTAAAAAAAAATGCTTGTGGCTTTTAGTGACAAATGTTTTCTTTTCCCTCCCGATAATTAACCTTTTGTTTTGTTTTAATTCACCTCTCTCAACCCGTTAGTTCCTACTCCTGAAACGGTAGGAAATTTGGGAAGTGGGAATCTTCCTTTTTATTATTTTTTTTTCTGATGTTTGAGAGAGAGCTTTAATTCTTATTAAAGCGAATCCACACGTCTGAGAGTTTAAGGACAGCAAACTTGATAAAGATTTTAAAATAGCTAAAGTAAGTGTCCAAGAAAGAAAAATATCTTAAAATATTTAATAAACATAGACAGAAAAAAAAAAAAAACCTGTGAGATGCCTGATAGTCCAAACCAGTGAGACTCTCCAACAATAAAGATTAGCTATGGTAACGCCACGATAATTGCAAAAATTTTTAACAATCTTTCCTTTAGATATTTCTTTAGCCTGCAGAGTTGACACTAACACCGAGACAAGGTTCTCCTAGCTTTTAATAAAAAATCAGATTGATTAGGAATTTTAAAAATTATCTTCTTCTTGAAACAGTCTATCAAAGCATGGTAAAGGGTCAATCAGTTCATTTCTAAAATTATATTAAAATCTCTCAATAACAAAACTAATAAATCAGCTTCTAAATCTTTATTCTCAATTTTCATTAGGCAACATCTACATATTGAGTCTACCATTAGTACATCCCATTAGGAAGAGTAATATTTAACTATAGCTCTAATGAAACAGGCTTTAAAGATACATTCATATCTTATGTAGTATATTGATCTTAAATGATAGATCGGATAGATAAATATTATAATTAAAGTTTGACATCTAACGCGTTACTGCTACACAAGTAAATCTTTTGAAATTCAATAAAATTCTTCAACAGACTCATGAAACATAATAACTTGGATTTGCATCCTGCAAGCGTTCATGTTCATGATCTTGCAGCTCAATAATTGAGTTGCTAAAGAGATGGATTCTATATATATATATATATATGAATCTCGAATCTCTCTCTTAAGGCATGTTATAGTAAACGGTCGCCGATGGAATGGGCCATTCTTCCTTTCTCTCTTTGTCACTCACTGTTCCCGTGGCAATCTAAATCTATCACTGGTCCCAGAGATCAGCTAAAGGAAGGTAATCAGAAGGTGGTTAGCTTCTTTTTCAGTTTATCTTAGGTTTCTCAGTTTGTTCCAAAACTTTTTTCAATGCGCTTTAGAGCACGGTAAGTATCATTCTCAGCTTGTTGATCAGAAACTTCTTCAATGCGCTTTAAAGCACGGTAAGTATCATCTGATTTTGAATTTCATTTTCGATCGTAGCTGTCCTGTTTATACTTTGGTGGATTTTATTTAACGGAAGCTATTGCATTGTTTGCATGCCTTCAACGATCGATGGCGTTGTTGATTTCATTCGTATTCTGAGATGCTCGAGCCAGCAAAGTCCCAAGGGACTCTCTCTCTCCTTTTTTTTTTTTTTTTTACAAGCGGGCGATCATACCACTCTGGCGCGAGTCAAACTCGAACTATCATATTACAAGATTTGAGTAAAAATAATAGGACAAGGAACACCAATATGCCATTCCCACTGATCGGGATGGCGAGCAACCATAGAAGCTACCCAATCAGTTGCAGCATTCGCTTCCCTATAGATGCATAGAGGAAGAAGCCTGGTGAGAGACTCTAATATCTCTGAGCAGGGGATTAAGAATAGAATAAGAATCTTCATCTCGTCTGATCCACCTAATAATCATCAGAGAGTCTCCCTCAATGATTAATCTACGATAGCTCAAATGACGAACATCATAAGAGATACCAGCCCAAGCAGCCTGTAGCTCCACCATTGGGATCGAAATATCAATACACTACAAGAGAATAAAAATATAGCGACGCTCAAATGCGTCGCTAATGAGTCGTTAAACATGCTATTGCGATTATGATGATCGTTGCAATATCAATTTATCGCAATTGCGTCGCTTAACAGCGACTCTCTGCGTCGCAATATATATTGCGACGCAACTAAATGAACTAAATGCGTCGCAATATTGCGACGCTAATTTTAAAACTAATTTTTAATATTTAATATTATCATTAAATATTGCGACGCATTCAATTGCGTCGTAATATTGCGACGTATTTAATTGCATCGCAATATTTAATAATAATATTTTAGATATATTAGCGACGCAATTTGAGTCGCTAATGCGTCGCTAATTAATTTTTTTTAAAATATTGCGACGTCAGTCATTGCGTCATAATATTTAATAATAATATTTTGAATATATTAGCGATGCAATTTGAGTCGCTAATGCGTCGCTAATTAATTTTTTTAAATATTGTGACGCTAGGTCATTGCGTCACAATATTTAATAATAATATTTTAAAAATATTAGCGATGCAATTTCAATCGCTAATATTTTGTCAATTAATTTTTTTTAAAATAAAATATTAAAAATTAAAACGGTTAATACAATTTTATTACATTTAAATATTGATCGAAACATTCATAACTCATATTGATCCAAACATTCATCATTCAATTTTAAAAATAATTAATATAATAAAATTTTAAGTTTTCATGTACAAAATATAAAAAGTAAAGGAAAAAATACATCAAGAATCGGCACGATCACGTGGAGGCTGGAAACCCTGCGACATGCGGCTAACCATATTCTGCAACTGACGCATCTGCTCTCGCACGTCTGCAAGTTCCTACTGAAGGCCTCCCATACGCTGCACGAACTCGTGCTCAACCTCTGTCGAACCTCCTGCCGAATGTCCTGACGAACCTCCTCCGTGATAGATCTCCGAATGTCGTCTAAACGCTCGGCAGGAATATCACCAGAATATCGCGAGCTGAAGGCCTAATGGGGAAAATATGCAGAAGCTCTAGTGCCCAGACCATAGACCCTGCGGTTTTGTGGCTGGGCACCACAGCCTCTAAAAACACACGTCGATTCTCCTCTGCTGAGAGTTCGACGGGCGTCCTCCCATCAGTGGAGTCGACCTGTGATGCTTGGGAGTGAAGCTCCTCGACTCGTGTCTTTGAATTATAAAATCAACAATAAATGAATCAATAAATTTCTCTAAATAAAATTTTAGAAATTAAACAGATACAACATAAAGCTAATTTCTTGCCGCAACCTCCCGTGATCGTGTATCGACCTAGGAACCGTTCCTCCTAGTGTGTGTCGCCCTGAATAGACGAAACTCACCAGGATCTTCGCCTTCCTGCTCAGACTATAACAACAAAAAAATTGATATTAAAGTAAGTATTTGTAAATAATTAAATTAGTAATTAAATTATTTATATTTTCTTACCATACGACGTCTGTGCTTCTGAATCGAAATGGAGCCCGAAGTGTGGCGGGAGAGACCCGTGCCAGGACCGCCCTTCTCGGATCGGCGGTTCGTGCTGGCTGATGCGGACCTCCTGCGCCAGCCATCAAACTGCCAGACCTGCTGCCACTCGTGCCAAATACCCTCTGGCACATGCGCAGGATGGTGACCCGATGACCTCCAACGATGAAGCATGTCGGAGTATCGACATCCCGTAAGAGCTTCCCATGCTGCCCTAATGGCATCATGGCTGGCAGGGTCCCACGTAAACTTTTTTTGCATTAAAATAAATAGTTAGTTTCAGAATTTATTAAGATTAAGAAATTTTATATTAGTGATAAATTGTATTTAATAAGTTTACCTAAACTCTGAAAAATAAAACTCCCTCGTGGCTGCAGATACATGGCGCCAATCGTAGCCACTGGGATCCGCACGCCTCTGAAATATGGAGCTGATGTGGCTCGATACATGATGCTGCTCAATAAATCTGTTAAAAAAATGCATGTTTATAAGTAATTGACTTAAAAACATAAACATATATTTTTAATTAGTATATACTTCTAGCCCATGAGCATCCAGTCGAAGTACGGTGCGGCCGACGGTGGAAGAACTCTCGGACGTCTATGCCGATCGGCTGGATGATAATAGCAATGCAGAATCACCGCCGACTGCTGGAGAGATCGGAGGCTGTGCGATGTGTGGAGATCGAAACTCTCCATCTCCAAAGCTCATGTGATTAGATGCTGCAGGGCTAGTCCTTGCTCACTCCGTCCGTCGTCGGTAGATCTACCTCGGCCCATCATACTGAAAATACTAAAGATTCATGAATGTAATTACGATTAATGATTGAATATGTAAAAATATAACATTTATAAAAATAAATTGAATTTAAAAAAAATCTCTATGTTTAGTCGGTTTCATTTGTTTCGTGAAATCTTGGTTCAACATCCGATGCCGTATCGGACTGCGATTCAGTTTCATTATAATCGGAAGGAAATCGAACATTTGCATCCGCTATTTCTTGGACATCACTATTTGAATCTCTAAGTGATGTTTCAGGAGCCCTTGTGTCGTCCTTAATTGCATGCATTTTCATCTCATCCTCTTGAAATGATTGACTTGATGAACTCTCGTCTAATACGATGGTTGAACGTGGGACGATTTTAAAAACAGCCCACCAATCTCGCTTGTCGTTGCACAAACTTGGATATCCGCAGTAAAACACTTACTGAGCTTGGGATGCAAGGATGAATGGTTCATATTTTTGTAATCTTCGTCGATGGTTCACTTCAACTAAATTGTAGTCGTTATGAACCCTTTTGTCCACAGAAACTGTCGGATCGAACCAATCGCAACGAAACAATACGGTTCGTTTCATAGGTCAACCGGATATTCAACTTCAACCACTTCTACTAACTTTCCGTAATAATCCTGTATATTTGCTCCAACACTTTCTCTTTTAACACACACGCCCCAATTCTGCGTGCCTCTTGAAGCTGCTAATCGTTCAATCTAAAATTTGTACCCATTAACAAAATAGCCAGTAGAGGTTGTTACGGTCTTCAATGGCCATTGCGATAGACATTTAATGAAAATATTATCGGTTGTGGACCATGGACCGTTTACCTATAAATTAATAAGCTATTCACAACCAATTCAAAAAATAAAAGCCACGATTGAAAATGATTGAGTGATACTACTCACAAATTCATAAAACCAGTAAGCGAACTCCGTTTCTAACTTCTGCCGAATTGCAACTTGACTGATGTCAGGATTCATCTGTCGTTGTCTATCACAATACATCCTTATGGGATGATAATGATTAAAACTTATGTTAGTAATTAAATATTATGGTATATTGTAATTTAAATTAGAAGTTCCAATTAAGCATTGAAGTATACACTTACTCAATATATGGATCGACTTCTCTACAGTTCATTAGGATGTAATAATGTGCTGCATTATACTTCATATCGTTAAGATTTCTTGACTTCTGCCCCCCAAATGAACGGCCGATACCTTTAAAAATTGATATTCTACTGTCATCAGGTTCTCTTCGTCCACACATACGTCATCGTTACGACCAAGATTTCGGCTCCTTGTGTGGACGTGACCCTCAAAGTAATGCGAGGCAAAAGCTGAAACTTCTTCGACCAAGTGTGCAATGCATATAGAACCTTCAACCCTTGCCTTATTACGCACATTATTTTTTAACTTCTTAAGGTACCTATATGTAAAGTTGAGACAAAAAATTAACCAATTTTCTCGCAATGAAATAATATTTGAAATGTCAACATGTCTTAATGATGTACATATTTACCTCTCGAAAGGATACATCCAGCGATACTGCATGGGACCAGCTATGCTCGCTTCGTATGGCATGTGAACCGGTAAATGCTCCATTGAGTCAAAAAAACTGGAAGGAAATATTCGCTCAGCTTGCATAAAATAATTGAATTTCCTCCTCAAGCCTTGCATGGATGCAGAAGTAATGATTGTGGCAGACAACTCCTTGAAGAATAAGCTGAGCTCTGTCAATGCCTTCCAGACATGTTGCGGAAGCAACTCATGAAAAGCTATAGGCAATAACCGTTGCATGAAAACATGGCAGTCGTGACTCTTTATGCCGAACAACTTGAGCTTATGCATGTCCACACACCTACCGATATTTGAGGTATAACCATCTGAAAATTTTAACCCTCTAAGCCAGTTACATAAAACTTCTCGTGAATTTCTATCAAGAGTGTAAGAGGCTTTAGGATAGGTCCCGTCGGCACTCCTGCTCAAATCACCTCTTCTGCAATACTGATTAAGTTCTTCTCTTGACTTTGCAGTATCTTTGGTTTTTCCCGGGATGTTTAGCACCGTGTTAAATATGTTATCGAAGAAATTTTTCTCGATATGTATAACATCCAAGTTGTGCTGGATGAGATTTGTGCTCCAATAAGGCAAATCCCAAAATATACTCCACTTCTTCCAGTTATGTTCTTTACATATACGGCCATTTATTCTATCTGCATCTGGTTCCCAAGAATACCTCAACCCCAAATGCTCTATAGTATCAAATATATCCGTGCCGGACCTAACCGGTTCGGCGAATTTTGTGACTGTTTTGTTCTTCCGGAAGGCGATCAAGTTACGCTTGTAAGGATGATTTGGGGCAAGAACTTCCTATGATTATCAAACTATGACTGCTTACCACTCGTCTGCAATGTAAATGCATCCGAATCATACCTGCAATGAGGGCATGCTAGACGTCCAGCAGTGCTCCAACCAGACAACATTGCATATGCCGGGAAGTCACTTATTGTCCACATCAAAGCAGCTCTCATGATGAAATTATGTTTCATAGAAATGTCGTAGGCTACGACTCCTGTTTCCCACAACATTTTCAATTCGGCCACCAACGGTTGCAGGAAGACATCAATCTTTTCCTTTGGATTTGATGGTCCTGGAACCAAAACTGTTAAAAATATTGCAGTATCTTTCATGCACTTCCATGGAGGAAGGTTATATACAGTCAGAATCACAGGCCAATATGAATACTGTTGCCCCGCTTGACCAAATGGTTGGAAGCCATTGGTACAAAGACCTAATCTCACATTCCTTATATTTTCAGCGAAATCAGGATGATTTTCATTGAAATGCTTCCAAGCTTTTGAATCTGATGGATGCCGCATTTCATCCTCTTTAGATTCATGTTCGGCATGCCATCTCATATCAGCAGCTGTAGCCTCAGATCTGTATAATCTCTGCAGGCGTAGGGTAAGAGGAAAGTAATGCATCCTTTTGTAAGGCACACTTTTCCTCCTACTTGGACTGGATCCCCTTCGCTGTTTTTGTACCTCGATTGCCCACAAATCTTACACCATCTCAGCTCTGAGTCTTCACCCCAATATATCATATAATTGTTCAAGCAACAATCGATCTTATTAACTGGGAGCCCAAGCCCACGCAACAACTTCTTCGTTGAGTAAAAACTGTCTGCTGCAACATTATCATTTGGCAAAATTTCTTTGATTAACCCAGCTACAGAATTGAACGCCTTTTCTGATAATTGATGTTCTGCCTTAATATTCAACAACCGAGCAGCCGTAGACAACTGGGAATGACCCTCACAACTAGGATACAATTTTTGATTTGCAACACAACATATTATAAAATTGCTGTGCATCTGGATTTGGTTCTTCCATAAATGTATTTTGATTGAATTCATTACCCGATGCATTCATCACCATTTCTTCATATGTGTTTAAATTCATAAATAGTTCATCTTCGGGAATTGACACTTGTTGGCTTGTAACAGGTATCGGAATTTCCTTCGATTCACCATGATAGTACCAAACATCGTAATCAGGAACAAACCCCTTTTTACACAAATGCACCTTAACAGTTTCAACATCTATGTAGGCTTTATTCATACATATGTGGAAGTTGCATGGGCACCTAATCCTAGGCCCATCCATCCATTCAGGTTGGTTACATGCAAATGCGATAAATTCTTTCAATCCATTTAGAAAATCTGGATTAAGCAAGCCATCTTTTATCCTTGCATACATCCACGAGCGAGCCCCGCTCATTTTTGACCGACTTATACAATTTCTGATAAGCCATTAAAGGAAACCACAATATAAAACTATATTAGCATTAGTACATATATAACTAAATTATTTCTTTTACTCAACTAAGGTAAATAACAACTACTTAAATCATTTATAACTAAACCAATTTTCTTTTATACAACTAAGGTCCCTACCCTACAAGGTCGGGCCACGGTTACGAAAATTGCTGTGCTAGCAAGGACCGAGGCATAGGTTCATGCCAGGCTAATGCTAGGGATTGGGTTCGGGCCGGGCCGCAATGCGGTCCGTTCAATCATTGGACTTCACAAGCAATCAAGTGTCCTAAATTAATTCCACCTTCACTCCATGTCTAAAAGGTGAGGTCATATCCCATTCAAGAATATTTTTTGTGATATGTTATTCTGCTATTAATTATCATTGATGGTTTACATTTAAATTTTAGCAGCATTTCCCCATATGTTCTCCTAAATGTGTGGCATATATGCCACACTAGGAGAACACATGAGCAAATACAAACCGCAATCTCAACCAACGATGATTAATAGCAGACTAACATATCTCAAAAAATATTCTCAAACTGTCCACCAGGACAATTTGAGAATTTGAAAGACTAAGTCTTTCAAATTCTTAAACGGGTCTAAAGGTTATAGTGTGTGATAGTCTTTTAAATTCTCGGGTCTAAAGGTTATAGTGCTGTGATTAATAATATAGAAATCCGAAGACAATCGAACTTATGCTTGTTATTCATAAATTCTTGTCAATTATACATATATAGGAATAGTGTTCTATATATAGTCACTGACTTCTTAAGATTATTATGTCGAATATAAATGTTTGTGAAGACTAAAATATAAATCATTGAAACTACTAATTTGTTGCTGAAAATTAAATAAAACTACAACAAGACTTTCATTCTAGCATTACATAATTTAATGCATCATTCAATTTGAAGCAGAATGTAAATAATCAAGACATAACAATTGTAAATAACTACAAATGCACAAATATTATTGCATAAACAGCTATAAAGAAATAAAATAGGCTTGGCAGCTTATTAAACCAACATGATGTATCATGAGTAACAATTCTAGTGTTAGGCTTGCTTTTAATTTAAGAAATCGAGTTGTTGGATAATATATTTTTTAAATTAAATAATGATGATCATTAATAATCTAAATCATTGAATATGATGTTACTATTTCTAAACATTTATATATAAAAAATATGATATTAATAATCTAAATCATTGAATATGATGTTATTATTTCTAAATCATTGAATATGATATTAAATTATAAAATATTTTTAGAGCTCCAATTTTAGTTATAATGTTTTTAAATTTTATTTAAATTTTATTATAAATCTTTTTTGTTCTACATGGTCCCTTTCTTTTTGCTAGATTATAAAATGTTCTGATAAAAATTAAGGTTATTTTTTAACTCATTTAAAAATATTATATATTTAATATTATAAATATTTAATATGTATTATGTATAATATACATATTAATATAAAATATATTAATATTTAGAAATATATTATATATAATTTAGTATTCAAGTTAATAAATATTAATCATTTAAAAACTAATATTTATATATTATAAATATATAATAGTGTTTAAAATATTAAATATAATATTAATATAATATTATGTTATATAGTTAATAGTAAATATAAATATAATATTAAATATTTAAAACTCATTTTTTAACTTAATTTTTTTTTAAACGGTGGCCTGGCCACCGTGGCTAGGCCACCGGCCGCGGTCGTGGCCGTCGTCTCCGGCAACGGCCGCGACCGTAGCCTGAGACGACGGCTACGGCCGGCGCCTCAGGGGTGGGGGAAAAACCCCACCCCAACCAATTTTTTTTACGGTGGCCTGGCCACCGTGGCCAGCCACCGCCGGCCACGGCAGCGGCCGTGGCCGTCGTCTCCGGCCACGGCCGGCGCCGTGGCCGGCGCCTCAGGGGTGGGGGAAAAACCCCACCCCAACCATTTTTTTTTGTAACGGTGGCCTGGCCACCATGGCTAGGCCACTGCCGGCCATGGCCGCCGTGGTTGTCGTCTCCGACCGCGGCCGTGGCCGTCGTCTCCGGCCACGGCCGGCCGTGGCCTAAGACGATGGCCATAGCGCCGCCGGAGACGTGGCCTAAGGAAAACGGGAGGGCGGGAGAGGGGAGTGGGGAAGAGGGGCTTACCTCGGTAGAGAGGGGACGCCGCCGGGGGTGGGGGGGTTGCCGCCGGTGTTCCTAGCGCCGGGGAGAGGGCGGGGGGAGCCGGAGGAGGGGACGGCGGAGGAGTAGGGTTAGAAGAAAAAGAAGAAGAGACGGGGGGGCCGGGCGCGACTGAGGTTATATATTAGGGCTTAGCGATGCAATTTTGTGTCGCTAATCCCTCGCTATTTTTTTATAATTTATTTTGGATTAGCGACGCATAATTGCGTCGCTAACCCGTCGCTAATTTGGCTTTTTTTATTATTTTATGGGAAATTTAGCGACGCAAATTGCGTCGCTAATGAGTCGCTAATTTGGCGGCAATGACCGACGAAATTTTTTTTTTTTTTCAAGAAAATGCGTCGCTAATGCATCGCAATATTTTTATTTCATAATTATATTTCATAATTTTTTTTTAAAAAATAATTGCGACGCATCAGGTTGCGTCGCAATGTTTTATTTTTATTTTTTTATAACATTTATTTTTTAAAAAAATATTGCGACGCAATAAATGCATCGTAAAATTACAAATTATTTTTTTTAATTTTTTGGTTTATTGCGTTGCTATTTAACGGAATTTAATTTTTTAAAACTTTGCGACGCACTGATTTGCGTCTCAATATTTTTATTTGATAATTATATTTGATAAAAATTATTTTTTTTAAAATAATTGCGACGCATATGGTTGCGTCACAATGTTTTATTTTTAATTTTTTTATAACATTTATTTTTTTATAAAATATTGTGATGCAACAGATGCGTCGCAAAATTAAAAATTATTATTTTTAACTTTTCTAGTTTATTGCGTCGCTAATGAGCCGCTATTTAACGTAATTTAATTTTTAAAAGTTGCGACGCAACGAGTTGCGTCGCAATATTTTTATTTGATATTTTATTTGATAAAAATTATTTTTTTCTAAAAATAATTGCGACGCATATGGTTGCGTTGCAATGTTTTATTTTTAATTTTTTTATAATATTTATTTATTTAAAAAATATTGCGACGCAATAAATGCGTCGCAAAAATTACAATTTTTTTTAATTTTTTAATTTATTGAGTCGCTAATGGGTCGCTATTTAACATAATTTAATTTGTTTTAAAAATTTGCAACGCACTGATTTATGTTGCAATATTTTTATTTGATAATTATATTTGATAAAAATTATTTTTTCTGATCGATCCCGGTCGGCGATGATAGATCTCGGACCGTTGCAATCGATCCAATCGGCGAAAATCCGTTGGTTGCGATCGATCGAAGCCATGATCGATCCCGGTCGGCGGCGACCGATCTCGGACCGTCGCGATCGATCCGATCGGCGACGATCCGACGGTTGCGATCGATCGAAGCCATGATCGATCTCGGTCGGCGACGATGATCTCGGACCGTTGCGATCGATCCGATCGGCAACGATCTGATGGTTGCGATCGATCGATGCTATGATCGATCCCGATCGGCGGCAACCGATCTCAGACCGTCGCGATCAATCCGATCGGCGACGATCCGACGGTTGCGATCGATCGAAGTCATGATCGATCCGGTCGGCGATGACCGATCTCGGACCGTCGCGATCGATCCGATCGGTGACGATCCGACGTTGCGATCGATCGAAGCCATGATCGATCCCGGTCGGCGGCGACCGATCTCGGACCGTCGCGATTGATCCGATCAGCGACGATCGATGGTTGCGATCGATCGAAGCCATGATCGATCTCGGTCGGCGACGACCGATCTCGACCGTTGCGATCGATCTGATCAGCGACGATCCGACTTTGCGATCGATCGAAGCCATGATCGATCCCGGTCGGCGACGACCGATCTCGGACCATCGCGATCGATCCGATCGGCGACGATCCGAAGGTTGCGATCGATCAAAGCCATGATCAATCCCGGTCGGCGACGACCGATCTCGACCGTTGTGATCGATCTGATCGGCGACGATCCAATGGTTGCGATCGATCGAAGCCATGATCAATCCCGGTCGGCGACAACCGATCTCGGACCGTCGTGATCGATCCGATCGGCGACGATCCGACGGTTGCGATCGATCGAAGCTATGATCGATCCCGGTCGGCGACGACCGATCTCGGACCGTTGCGATCGATCCGATCGGCGAAAATCCAACGATTGCGATCGATCGAAGCCATGATCGATCTCGGTCGGCGACGATCGATCTCGACCGTTGCGATCGATCTGATCGGCGACGATCCGACGATTGCGATCGATCGAAGCCATGATCGATCCTGGTCAGCGACGATCCGACGGTTGCGATCGATCGAAGCCATGACCGATCCCGATCGGCGACGACCGATCTCGGACCGTCGCGATCGATCCGATCGGCGATGACCCGACGGTTGAGATCGATCGAAGCCATGATCGATCCCGGTCGGCGACGACCGATCTCGGACCGTCGCGATCGATTCGATCGGCGTCGACCCGATTGTTGCGATCGATCGAAGCCATGATCGATCCCGGTCGGCGACGATCGATCTCGGACCGTTGCGATCGATCCGATCGGCGACGATCCGACGGTTGCGATCGATCGAAGCTAGTAGACAAAGACAGTTTCACGGGCACAGTGTCGCGGCCCTTCCGCTTCGCTTCTAGATGGTGCTTGGCTGCTCGTAGTCCCGTTTGGGAACTTTAAAAGGGTAGGGGGGAGCGTGAGTCGCGAAGAGAGGGAGGGGAGAGACGTCGATAGCTCGCCGTGGAGGCGGGCTTCTTTTCCTCGTTCCCCAAAAGCCTAATACTAGGGTTTCTCGGGAAACCGATCCCTCTACCTCCATCTGATCCACGTAAGGGGGCGACGGCGAGCTTTTCCTAGGGTTTCCAGAGAGAGATCTTTTCTGTTGTCGGCGTGTTTCGTCTTGTTCGTGTTGCCGCTCTTTAGTGATCGATCAGAGCTAAGGATACTAAGGGTTTTGGAGTTTGTCTTAGACGCGGTTTCTAAAGGTTTGTTGTCTACCTTTCTAGGGCTTTTTTTACCCCCTGTTTTGGATCGTTTCTTTGTTCTTTTTGGCCCCTGTTTGGATCCAAGTCTTTCTTTAGATGCTAGTCATTTAACTTTCGTTCTTCTTGTATCTTATCTCGCTCCAGTTCTCATATGATTAGAGTTTAACACACACTATATATATATATATATAAAAAGAATATTCAGATTTCCTTAAATAATATTTTATTTTTAATTCTTTTTAATATTTTTATAAGATTTATTTTTTTATAAAACATTGCGACGCAATACTTGCGTCGCTAAATAAAAAATTATTTTTATTAATTTACTATTTTATTAATTAATTTTTTTAAAAACATTGCGACGCACTGGGTTGCGTCGCAATTTTTTTATTTCATAATTATATTTTATAAAAATTAATTTTATTTAAAATAATTACGATGCAATTAGTGCGTCGCTAAATTAAAAATAATTTTTCTAATTTTCTAGTTTATTGCGTCGCTAATGCGTCGCTATTTAACATAATTAATTTTTTTAAAATCATTGCGACGCAATGAGTTGCGTCGCAATATTTTTTTTCATATTTATATTTTATAAAAACTAAATTTAAAAATATTGCGATGCATTACTTGCGTCGCTAAATAAAAAAATTAAATTTTTTTTGATTTTCTGGTTTATTGAGTCGTTAATGCGTCGCTAATTGCGTCGCAATATTTTTCGCGGAGGCATCGCAATGTGGTCGCAATTTAGCGATGCGATGATGCGTCGCTAAATTTGCGTCGTTATTTCAGTATTTTCTTGTAGTGATAGAGCTATAACCATCAGCCGCCAATAACTGACCCTTAGAGCCACGAATGACAAACCCATAACCAGCTATACGATTAGAGACAGAACCATCAAAATTCACTTTGACTTAACCCGGGGGTGGAGGCTCCCAAGAGACAAAGATCGTAGAACGGTGCGCTACCGAAGTAGCAGGGGAGTCAGTGACCAGACCCATCATTATGAATGCCAAAATGACAGTGAGTGTACTCCCTGGCATGAAAGAGAGCATGGCGGATAACCACGTGCGGAGAGAGAGAGCATGGCGGATAACCACGTGCAAGAGGCCATCTCATCAGCAAAGACCCTATGGTTCCAAGTTAGCCAGATATGATAAGCCAAATAAGCAGATAAAATACCATGAGAGCGGGGACCACTCTGAATAACCAAGCGGATAGCATGCAAAAAAGAAAGCTGGGTGGGACCATCCTCCAGCAACCAAGGGGTAAAGTGGGTCGGCTGCCAAATCTGTGACGCACGAGGACACATAAAAATAACATGATCAATCGATTCATTCTGCATCCCACATATCGGGCAGAGAGGCAGTATAGAGAGTCCGCGGTCAGCCAAAAGAGAACAGGTAGGAAGATGATCCCATCCGAGCTTCCACAGAAAAAGTTGAACCCTAGGATGTACTGGTAGATGCCAAATCCATGCAACATCAGCAAGGCCCAGAGTCAGAGATCAGACACGGGCAATCAAGTCCCTCGTGGGAGCGCAAGGAAGATAGGATCGACGCCACAGTCTAATATCTAGGCCAGCAGAATGAGGGAGAGGCATAGCGAGGATCCGTTGCGCCAGCGCAGTCCCAAACAGGCTAGCCACCCTAGGGGCATTCCAACCACCAGTCTCCTGGGAGATCAAAGAAGAAACATGCAAAGAGGGTTCTACTTCCGAACTGATAAACGTCGGCCATCGAGATAGAGGGAGATCAGCTATCCAGAATCCTCGCAGATTGCACGCCAAAAGAAGGAACATCCCCGGGGGAAACTGAAAGGCGAGTCAGAAGAGCTTCCACCGTATCGACTATGCATGACAGAACTTCAGAGACAATGAGGGTCCAACAGGAATCTGAAAGCATGTCTCGCAATAATAGCATCACGACGTAGCACCAAAGACTGAATCCCAAGACCGCCCTCATAAATAGGCAAACAAACAATATCTCAGGCCAATAGATGAATACCATGGCCCCCCTGCATAGACGCCCAGAGAAAGTCCTGAAAGCGTCTCTCAATCTGGCGAAGGCAGGTAGTCGGGATCAAAGTATTGGATAGCAGATAGAGAGGCAGCGAAGTAAGAATAGATTGATCAGGGTAACGTGGCCCATCATAGAAAGGCCCGATACCTGCCAACGATCCAAGCAGGCAGAAATCCGACGATCAAGATCAACAAAATCATGCTGACGGGGCCGCCGACCCAAAATAGGATTCCAAGGTAGGTCAGTCGATCAGAGAATGTGGAGATCCCTAACAACTGAGAAATGGCAGTCCGACGGCGGGGGGGGGGGTCGATGGGCTGAAGCAGAGGATAGATTTTTGCAAATTAACTTGCTGCCCCGAATTCCGACAGTAAGACTGAATAATAGCAGAACAAGTGGCAGCATTCTGAACAGAAGCCGGGATAAGTAGAATGCAGTCATCACAAAGAGAAGATGGGTGAGAGCAGGTCCGTGGGGCCCAGGCATGTAAGGCTTCAATACAGACGACCCAACCGCCTGGTGAAGAGCACGAGATAGGTCATCAGCATAAAGAACAAAAAGGAACGGAGAGAGAGGGCATCCTTGTCGAAGACCAACAGCAGAGGGAAAAAACTCAGTCGGACTACCATTAATAATAATAATAGAAAAGGTAGGCCCTTGAACACAAGCCATCACCCATTCGATAAATAGGTCAGCAAACCCAAACACCCGAAGCGTATGCCGAAGAAATATCCAACTCATCCTATCATAAGTTCTCTTTATATCTAACTAGATGGCCATAAGAGACTATCGACAAGGGGCACGCTGGAGATCATGCATAAACTCCTGGGCAATGAGAGCATTATCAGTGATACTGCGCCCTCGAATAAAAGCTTCCTACCCCGAGAGATAAGACGGGGAATCACCCCCTGCAATCAAGTAACCAGGATATGAGTGCATACTTTATACATGGTGGTACAAAACTAATCGGCCTGAAGTGCTAGGGAAGTAGAGCATTAACTTTCTTAGGAACAAGGGCAAGAAAAGTCCTTTGCCAATCAGCAGGAATAGTTCTGGAAGAGAAAACATGCTGAATAGCCAAAATAACATCTTGCCCAATAATATCCCAGTAGTAGTGAAGAAGAAAGGCGAAAAACCATCAGGACCAGGAGCTTTATCAAGACCCAACGCCCAAACAGTAGCACGAATCTCCTCCGCCAAGACCTCTCGAATCAACAGCTCATTATCACTCTCCGAAACCCTGGCTTCCCGAGGAGCAATGGTAATAGGGGAATCATAAACAGGCACCTCCAACCAGCGAGACTGAAAGAAAAGGAGAAGCTACTCGCGAATAGCCCCATCATCCTCAAGGATATTACCATCAAGATCACTAAGCCGCCGCATCCGATTAGCAGCGCGCCGAGTCATAATGGCCTGGTGAAAAAACCTGGTGTTCCTATCACCATGCTGAATCCATTGTACCCGGGACCGCTGCCTCCAATAAATCTCCTACTGCCAGAGCAAGGAATGATGCAAAGCCGAACTACTCCTAGAGTCTAAGAGCAGAGTCTGATAGATAACCCTCAGCGACCTCCCTCGCCTGAATGGTAGAAATATCAGCTTCCACAGCCTGAACTTGGTGCAAAAGATCCCCCACCTCTCTCTTATGCCACCCTAAGAGCCGACGTTTAGTGAGCTCTAAACGGCGAGAGAGACGGTAAGGATTCCCTCTAACTGGCATACGTCACACCTGACTAATTAAGGACCGAGTCGAAGAATAAGATGACCAAAACTGCTCAAACCGAAAAGGCCCCCGCCTACCCGATGACACCTCAGTAGAGATAAGAAGGGGACAATGGTCCGATGCAATACGAGGGAGGTGAGTAGTAGTAGCACCGAAAAGGACTGCAACCAAGATGAGGAAGCCAAAGCCCGATCCAACCGCTCCCACACCCGAGCCGATCCACTACGATTATTACACCAAGTAAATTGTGGTCCCGAAAAGCCTAGATCAAAAAGACCAGATGAGGATATGAAGGAGCGAAACTCACTGGAGTTCGGAGACTCCACAAACCGACGCCCCCCGCGTTTCTCAGAAGCATCCAAATACAGTTAAAATCACCAGCAATAAGAGTGGGGAGGCCCTGGCCTAGCAAGGTGAGAATCTCCGATCAGAGACTACACCGCTGACGGAAATCAGTACTAGCATAGATTCCCAGAAGCAACCAGGGTGGAGAGATTCCCTCTAAAATAACCAGAGCTACCTGCTGATGACTCTGATGAAAAGCATCAATGTGGATAGCCGGATTCCTCCAAAGAGCCATAATACCCCCAAAGAGACCATTAGCTTCCACTGCATAGGAAGACCAGGTACGGGAAACACGCCGCCAGAAGTGCTAAAGATTGAGACTCGACAAACGAGTTTCCAACAAAATACATATATCAAAATGATGAATCTGCAAAAGTCTACCAAAGGAGGACCGAAAAGAAGGTTTCAGTGCTCCTCGAACATTCCAAATGAGGATCTTCATCAAAAAGAAGACATGAAACCTTAGGGCTCGCCCTGAGCCCCGGTCATTATCAAATCTGACATGTCTCCCAATTCACGGCACTGCACCTGGAGACCCTCATCAGGCAACTGACACTCTACCGGATTATGAAGATCCGACAGCTGGGTGACTCCATGGGAGCAATACCACTTTGCTCCACAGGATGCGACCCGACTCCCGAGAAATAGAAGGGGAAACGACTAAGGCATCTTTCAGAGATATAATAGCAATCTCATGAGCATCTTTACACTGGTGGGGGCCAGATGCCTGAGGAGGATCAGCTATCACTGATAGGCCTTTACCTAATGAAGGCACCCGGCCCTTGCCTTTCGAAACCTTAGGGGACAGTCTCGACCCATTGAACTCCACTGTCCGGGCCCGTTTCAGGGATGTTGGATTAGCATCCTCCCGAACCTTTGGACATCCAGCCCAGCGATCCGTTCCAATGAGAGTAAAAGGATTAACTGCCACTTTCCCCTTCACAGACTGCTGAACTCCAATCTGAGAAGAAGGATCAGCAGCCTGGGTCACAGTGGTAAACTCAGCCTGAGCAGCAGGATCCTTAGCTTTGAAGTGGAAGACTGAATCTGAGGTAGATTTCTTGTTAGCCTGAGCAACTAGGGGATTGTTCCTCCTACTTCCCTTGGAGACCCTCTGAGAACCAGAGAGGGCAGCTGCCATCAAAGAGACCCCAGAATCAGCCAGAGAAGCAGAAGAAGGCTCAGTTTTAGAATGAACAGTAACCGGCACAGTTTGAGATTCCCGGCACGGTTCCTTCTCCTCCACATTCACTAAATGGATTATAGCCACAGTTGGACATGAGGACGAGGGCACAGTTCGACGCATGGAGACCTTGCTCGGCTTCCTCCAACCCTCTTGATCTCTGAGAGAAACCCCTGTTCCCTTCCTCGTCAGCTCCTCAGCCACCATCTTACCTGATAAGTCCCAGCTTGCAGCGAGACAGGGGAAGGCTTCCTGTGACGCAACACTGCCATCCAAGGGCCAAACAGAGGAGCCGCTGCAGAGGACCCCGGCTCCGAAGAAGACGAACACGGACCAGTCAAGTGGAAGAACCACAGCTCGCACAAATGCAATCGACGTGCTCGTACATGAATTGTTGCAAGAAAGGGGCTCCATGAGCTCTGAATCGTGCCCCCGGTCGGAGCGGCTTGCTCAAATCAACCCTTGCACAGACTCGAGCGAAGCTACCCCGGCGCTTCTCCTTCGTGAAAGCATCAGCTTCCACAAATTCCCCGCCACAGCTAACATGATTCGGAGAGTCTCCTCGTTCCAATATTCAATGGGAAGGTTTGGGAGGCAATCCAAAGCAATGCTGATCGCAGGGCATCATCAGCAGGGACAAAGTTAGGCCGCCATGGCTCCACCGCCAACGGTTGTCCATTGACAATCCAGGGCTGCATCAGAGCAGTACACCGAGCAACTGGGAGCTCGAACTTCACCATGAGAATGCGGTGGGCTAGGGAGATGATGTCAATCCGGCCAGCCAGACCAGTTTGACGAAACTCCCTTAGAACAGCCTCCGTAGGAACCCATCTCGGCCGAACTATAACACCGGAAACAGCCCAATCCTTCGACTCTCGATCAATTACCGCCGTAGGAAGCTGGACCACCTTTGGAAACATCCGTTCCAACCTTGCAATTTCAGTAGGGGACGGTGACGGAGCCGACCAGGAGAATGAGCTTTCGACTTTCCTACTGACGGCTTGCCGCGAGCAAGAGGACAATTCACACCGAAAGGGGGAACAGAACAATCATCGACCATCTCCACTGGAGCAGCGGTCATCAAGACAGCAGAACCACCGGAGATCGGGACGATAACGGGACCCAGCATCAATCTTAAAGCAAACCTCCAAAGAAGTAAAGTTCTTTCAAAGTCCTTTCGACGGCTTCCATTGCTGCGTGCCAAACCGCCACGCCCTTCTTGGCCGCTCGTTACTATACGTGTCGCTTTCTGATAGGATGGTCGCCAGCCTCGTGCTTTATTAATTCAACAGGCCTTTGTTCAACCACGTGGCGGGTTCGGCCAGTATCTGAGGTGGATTACACCAAGCAGCCAATGGACTCGCGAGTCGTGTGTACCGCCGCCCATGTGATCCTACGTGGAGCCAGAGTATTTTCTCGCCTAAAACTAGTAGTAGTACGGATTGATCGTCCTTGGATGATGGCCTTCCACAGGATCGTGGTTCCTGGAACGTAATAAGGGAAAAATTAATCAAATACCTGCAGGAGGCAAAATCATCGTTAATTATTATATTTCGACCAAAGTAATTACAACTAACTAGCTGTCGTGGAGAATCATGGCATATGAATTAGATTTGCAGCTTTTAATTTGTTTGGTACCCATAATGAAATATTACATAACAGCAGTAAGATGCTAATTAATAGCAATTGTGAGGTTACTAATTACGACTCGAAATGTGAGATCCATCGCTCATTTTGATTTTTGACTCGGCCACCTGGATATCCTACGTACCTCTCATCAAGTATTGGAGATTTCAAAGGATCGCCTACTGTTGCCTATATATGGACGTGCCATGGAATATACGTACAGTTATGCTGGTCATGGGTTCTACATACATACATATACAACGCACGCATAGGCACTGGGGGCTTGACCAAAGAATGTGATATGTGCGATCAAAACTCTACATTAATTATTCGTCGACAGCGTTAGCATTAGACAACCCCAGCCCTCTTTTGGGCAGCGTATGCTCTCTTGTATTATCATACAAGTTAATTGGTGGCCACAATGGCCAATGCCAGCAACCCAGATCGGGACCTGCATGTATGCATCTTATCCCACTGTACAGTTCCACCCCATGCCATGTCAAATTAATCATGTGCACTACGTTGCCATTGATTGCATCGGTGACCCACATCTCAGATTCTCACTACTGTTGCTGGGAAAGTTTTAATTAATTATATGGTCTGCCAAAATCGAAATCCCTTATTAATGAAGGAGGTCATTAGACGATCTCCACCGTTAATTCTCGGCTCCTGGAGTCTATCATGCTTACGCCGTCGGACAGCGCGACACAGTGCATGGTGGGGCCCCGGAGAAAGGGCTGATACAATGATGAGGGAATAGTCGGTTCAGGGCGGCAAATTAAAACTTTAAAAATAAGCAAACGAAAGAGAAAATAAAATAAGAACCCACCTTCCCTTGTCCTGCTCACTGCCGCGGTGGTATAAATATAAGCTAGCTCCTTCTCCTCGCTCCGCACCAAGGTTCGATATCTCGATCTCCAGAGCCGCAAGCTCGCTTCCACACACACTAATTTTTTTTTAAAAAAAACCCTTCTCGATCTAGAGGGAGAAGAGTTGTAATTTTATAATTCAGCGGTTGATGGGGAAGGACATGGAGGCCGCGGTGGAGGGTGGCGAGTTCACTGCGAAGGACTACACAGACCCGCCGCCGGCGCCACTGATCGATGCGGAGGAGCTGATCAAGTGGTCGCTGTACCGGGCGGTGATCGCCGAGTTCATTGCGACGCTGCTGTTCCTGTACATCACCGTTGCGACGGTGATAGGGTACAAGCACCAGTCCGACCCCAACGTCGGTGGCACCGACGCAGCCTGCAGCGGTGTCGGAATCCTGGGCATCGCCTGGGCTTTCGGAGGGATGATCTTTATCCTCGTCTACTGCACTGCCGGAATCTCCGGTCGGTTTGCTTCTCAGTCTCTCTCTCTCTCTCTCTTCTGAACTTAAAGAAAGTTATAGAATTCGACTAGAAAGTACGTTATATACGCTGAAAGTGATAGGATGATAATTTTGCATTTTGAAAGCGGTGGGGTGATCGGTTCTGTGAAACCAATTAAGTCCAAAAATTTTCTCGCGTTTTGTTGTTTTATTGGCAATGTCTTGTTATTGCGGAAAAAAAAAAAGAATGTTGGATAGAAGCAATTGTTTACAGTTTACGATAAGACGGAAGGGTTGGGAAAATTCTGGCATAGGTTCGTATATCATTATTTAATTTTGCTAACGTAAGCTCCATCGGTGGGGGGTTTATTTAAAAAAATAAAATTAAAAAAAATCAATTTAAATTCAAGACTTGAACTATAAAAGGGTTGACTACCGACCGAGCTTGATGGATGATAATCTATGAAACCTTCAGTCATATTTTTGATCGGTCAGGATGGTTGTTGGAATATTCAAATCTGTCCTCCTCCTCCTCCATGTTATGTCGCATAACCCTATGGAATTGTGTCTTATATATTTCTTCTGCTTGACATTCGGCGTTCTCACTCTCTTTCGTTTGTATGTAGGTGGTCACATAAACCCGGCGGTAACATTTGGATTGTTCCTGGCTCGCAAGGTTTCACTGATCCGGGCCCTTCTCTACATGATCGCACAGTGTCTGGGAGCCATATGCGGTGTAGGATTTGTCAAGACATTTCAGAAGGCATACTACAATCGTTACGGCGGCGGAGCCAACGAGCTCAGCTCCGGCTACTCCAGAGGGACAGGATTAGCGGCGGAAATCATCGGCACCTTCGTTCTCGTTTACACAGTCTTCTCCGCCACCGACCCCAAGCGCAACGCCCGTGACTCTCACGTCCCGGTAAGTGCTTAATTTCATCCATTTACATTTTTATTTTTTTTTTTTTTTTTTAAAAAAAAGTTTAATTGCATCCTTGGGGAGTGGTTTAAGTAGGTAAAACCAATTAAAGTGTAAAATAATATATGGACTGATGGTTCTGTTCCAGTGGGTCTTGTATATGTCTACGTACGACCAAAAATTTTAAGTCTAATGTCTGTTGGTTTCAATTATCCATCCAGGTTTTGGCTCCACTTCCAATTGGTTTTGCAGTGTTCATGGTCCATTTGGCCACAATCCCTATTACGGGGACTGGCATTAACCCTGCGAGGAGCTTCGGAGCTGCTGTGATCTACAACCAGGATAAGGCTTGGGATGATCAGGTAACATATATGTTCATTTCTAAAATGTCTCTATATATATGGGACGCATGCAGTTACCATGCCTGCATATATGCTTTTGGTTTTATTAATTTGGGTTTAACGTTCAATACGGATTGAGCCTTAACCTTCAAAATTAATTTTTATCTTCCCTTTGGATCAAATTAAATTGGATTAGGCACGTACAATTCTATGAAGAGTATTTGAGAGAGGGAAAAATAAATAAATAAATAAATTGCGGTAATGTTTTGGAAAGTATAATCTGAGAAAGAAATTCTCGTCATACAAAACAAACTTTATAAGGGAATTTACTTTCCCTTTTCTTTGATAAAATGCTCGAGGCCGGCTGTACTCGTTTGTCGTTTATTTTCTTCTTTTGAGAGGAACATTATTAGGAGGCTAATTAAGAGGCCAACCGACTTCATTAGGATAATGAAATGACGTCCACTCCTCGCCCACTTGTGTCATTTTATATATATAGAGCTTTCAGCTTGCTATATCTATGATCTATTGTCTTATAAGTCAGTGGTGCGCAAAACCAACAACCCCGGCGCCCAATACTGTTTTGAGTCTCCTCTGTAGCTAGACAGGCAAGTCCTTGAGATAAAGGTGCTGAATAGAGATCCTCTAGCCTTCACCTTAATTCAAAGAGAGGGAACTTCAAAAGCATATATATATGGTGGTCTCTCGATCTCTTATAAGTTATAATTAATATAGTTGATGGATCAAGCATTAATTAATCATCTCACAGCTAGCGACGATAGAAGCTTATAATTAGTAATAATTTTGATGCTGTTTGCAGTGGATCTTCTGGGTGGGGCCTTTCATTGGTGCGGCAATTGCTGCAGCTTATTACCAATATGTCCTGAGAGCAAGTGCTGCCAAGGCTTTGGGATCATTCCGCAGCGGCTGATTCTCGATCTCTTCTTCTTCCGTGACCGTGACCGTGACCAAAGAAGAGCTATATGTGGAACATGAAACTGTCGATAAAAGTCCTCTCAAGATAAATAAATGTCCTTGTATTTATTTATCTGCGTGTTGTCATCTAAATGTCCTTGTATTTAATTCCTGCTTCTCTTCCTCCTCTCGATCTTTGCATCTGATCTGTAATTACTAGTAAATAAAGTTATGTAGTTTCTACCCTTTGTAGTCATGCTTTCGTTGACGTTCATATGTAGTCTAATTCGAGTGATCCGCCTGCCACATTTTCATTGAAAAAGAAAAACAAAAAAATTAAAAAAAAATAGCAGAGAACCATCATCGGTACGTCAGATATTGATGGTTGATGGCCCGGGCGACAACGATATATATAATATCAAATACTCCTGATGACATGACAAATTAAATACTTGTTCGAGAAAACATAAAACCCGGCCCGATTAGGTTTTTCTTTCTAATTAGGAACCCTTCTGGGACGGAGCTCTTCGATACTGGATATATATTTATATATAAAAGAACGCAGGGTTGCGAAGACATTTGATATATTAAATTATCATTTACAAAAAAATATAATAACACATATAAGTTTTTAATTATGAGCTATTTTATAAGAAACAAATGCATGCAATCTTAATAAGTATAAAAAAGATAAGCGTACATACTTTTAAAATATTTTAAAATTATATAAAGCTATATTTAAAATATTAAAATAATATAATAATATTTAAATAATATAACATGTATGGGATTTTATAAAATAAGAATTGCAGATCTCATAGAATGAAATTTTTGTTGAATCTTTATTTATGAGGTTAAAATTTTTTACATCTTTATGTTTATAAAAAAGAAAAATCACTATTTCCACTCTATTCAGAATGAATCTTCATGAAGGTTAAATTTTTTTTTTTAAAAAAAATATCATTCCTACTTACTTATGCAATAAAGCATACACTTTTGCAGTGGTTGGGGCCCTCTGTTTAGGGGACGCCAATCCTGAATTAGATGATGTCGAGCACTAATCAGTGCCAATCCATATCCGACTCCAACCTGCATGCTCAATCCACAGCCATGGGCCTTAATTACTTGGGTGCCTCGCTCTTATTAAGTTATGGATCAATAAGGTGCTGATTTAATTTAGACAAGACAAAATTTCTTTCATTTTCCCCTACCAGTACAATGCGGCATCATTCAATTTAGGGGTCCCCAGTCCCCACCTAAGTTTTCGTCCTCCCCTTAATTTAGTATTTTTCGGTCCTTCCATAGGACAAGAATCACTCAATTTTATTATTTTTTTATTATACGATGGATGAGAGGTGTCAAGAGCCGTTTGCCTCGTGGTGGCAATGGCATACCACAGCTGTTGCCGAGCGTTCAATTAGAAAAACCTAAATCCAAGCGGGTACTATTTGCATAATACGTGGAGCTTTGATTTTTGTGGCCATTCCATTGGGTATTAGGTGGGGGTGGATGATCGTTACCTATTATTTTAAATTTAAAATATTGGCGTCCACGGACAGATGGAAGGATTAGAACCTTTCCTTTTCGAGGGATAGAGAATAGAAACGTTTTCTTTTTCTCTTGAATTTTTTTTTTAATAGGGTCAGTATACCTAATCGATGAGCTACTCCGTTCTTACTCCTCCAAAAATGATTATATTTATATGTTAGGTTGATGACCTGTCGGCTTTAGATGACGGCATCGCGCTTAAATTAAGTACCAAAGGTGCATATACTCGTTAAATTTCTACTAAAAAATAAATCTTAATTTAAATTTTGAGATTTTGTATTGAACTAAAACAAATCCATCTCTTTCTTCCCCTTATCTGGTTTTGTTTGCATTGAGGCTGTTGTTGTGAAAATCTATTTTTTTGGCTTGATGGCGGCACACATCAAGATTCGAGTAACGCTTTTCTGTCCGAATGAACCTGCAAGGAGTCCTCACATAGAAATCACAGAAGATGATCCCTATGGAAGACCCTCTGATATCCAAGTCAGTGAAAATTTTGAGCAAACATAAAAGAAGAAAAGGCTCTAACAGAAGATCGCTGTCATTGGCGGTTAAAAATAAAACCTACATACTACTATAGCCAGTGGTGAATCGAGGGATCAAGGGCAATTATTTTACGAAAGAGAAAAAAAAAATTTATCTATAGAGGATTATATTAAGAATAGCGGTTATTAAAAGATAACAACTAATTAATTAACGAAATTCAAATAACAGGAGAAGCAACCCAGGAATCTGAATCCACCATGCAAACATGTTTTATCTTCTATTTTTAATGTTGCAATAGTAATAATTTTTACAAATTTAAAATTAGAATAATTTATCTCTTATCAGGCATGGACCGTATCAGGAGATCACGGCTAGTCCTCTTAGAGTATAAACTATCTAATAATTGCAAGGTTAAGGGTCTAATCTATCATACTACGATTTGTCTCTCTTAAGCACGTATCGTATCCTGAGATCATGGTACGTCGATAGAGGGTACAGGCCATGTATGCCAGATCAAAACTCGATCAGAAAAATAACTCAAAAGATATAATAAAGAAGAGCATAACTTATATTGCATAGAAATTATGAACAAAAAGAAAGATAAAACCTGATTATAGGCTTCATCATCATCCCAAGTTGAAGGATCTGCCAGTATTCCCTCCATAATTTTCCTTCCTAGGTCTAAATACAATAATCTAAATAAAAGAAGAATAAAAAAATCTTTGTAGAAAAACTCCCCCAACTACTGCTTGAGGTCCTCCTTTTATAGAGTTCGTCTAGGGTTTTCTTCTGGTCAAAGTTGGAGTCCATCGGGCGCTCAAGATCGTTCAGATATTATGAGAAAATTTCTTAGCCATCTGTTCAACATTAGCTGCCTTATTTTGCATCAGAAATCATGCAATATCATCTCTTTCTTCCTTTTTGAGCAAACCGAGTCTTGATTTGAGTGTCGTCTGCATCGTTGGACTCCAAAATTTGAGCTCTTTCCATCTATAGGCTCCTTTTCTGCAAATATCCATAAAAAGTATCAATTCTTAATAAATTCAAAGTAATTAATATTTATTTTAATAGTTAAATTGGGATAATAAATAGACTTATCACACCCCCAACTTAAAGCAATGTAATTAAAATAAAACCATGCGTCACTAAAATTCTCTTTTGCAAAATTAAATTTAGGCTTAAAGTTTAAAGAAGATAGCCAGTATCACTAACTAAGTATTGAGTTTCTGAAATAAATTTTGTTGTCAAAACTATCAGAAACTTTCTTAGAGTTCATCTATAGATCTACAACACTTATGTTTGTGATGGCTAACTTAGCATTTTGGTACTAGCTTGTAAGAAACAATGGTATCTTCGCTTATCACTTACTTTGATCAATTTTTTATATATCCTCAAATTAAGCACATGACTTGAGATAGCTTTCATACTGCATGATATATATTATTATTTATTTATCTATAATCTTTTTAGTGATATCTTCACATAGCCCATTTTTTGAAGCGAACAACAACGCTTACTTAGGCGAAGGTGCCCGGTTACTCGATGGAAAACCAATGTTTAGACTTATTTTTCTATATATATATATATATATATATATATATATATATATATATATATATATATATATATATATATATATTATCAGGCAGGTAGCTCTTTCCTTAAATTCAAGTTTCTCTCATTGGGGTGTATATCAATTACCAATTTTCAGTGATAATTGAATCTCCAATTAACCTTACAACTAATACCTAATTTACCTCGTTAGTGTGCATGTACAATGAAAGTGCTAATAGCCTTTAGATGACCTAAGTAGGTTACTAAAAGTCTGACCAGCTAGTCTACTCTTTGGCTCTCTACAGTAATTAGCCAATACTTTCTAACTCTATTACCTTTTCCTAGTTAATTTGCTCAAGAATTTCTTTCACAGCACATGATTTATAAAAATTTTAAATTTTTTTCAAAAATGCTAAGGTGTTTTCAAAATATTTTTCAAAAAGGTTTCTCTTACCCCGCAACTTAAGTCTCATTGTCCTCAATGAAGTAAGAAAGAATAAAATAAGAAGAAACACCATCTGGATGAGATATGCCTCGTGTAATGTTAGGAGTAACCGTGCGGGGTAGTCTCTTATTCCTAAAAATAAGAATCATAAAGGTTAGAACATAAAAATTTTGGGTTACCTCCTAAAAAGCGCTAAGTTTAACGTCTTTAGTCAGACGTCATGGCTCACTTTGATTACCATTATCAAGGAGTTTGATGATCTCTTCTCTTACTACTTTCTTCATGGTTGGTTTAAGTTTTCTTTGGGGGTCTCTTATAGGCTTAGTTTTCTCCCTTAAGTGAATCCTATGTTAAACGATCGAGGGGTTAATCCCTTTTATGTTAGCCATGGTCCATCCTAACGCTTCTTTATTCTCATTCAATAGTTCCCCTTCTTGTGAGGAGTCTAGATCTGTTGAAATAATCACAGGCAGGGTTTCTGATGGACCTAGATATGCATAGTTGAGGTGCATAAAAAGTGGTTTCAGTTCTAATTTGGGTGCTTCCTTTATTGATGGTTTGGATAATGGTTCAGGTACTTTCTCTAGTGGTTCAGGAAGTTTCCATCTTGATTTTTATCAATTATAGCAACCTCATTAATTTGCTCCCATCTTGGTTTATGTAGGTTTCTAGGTCAAGATTTTCATCACTAAGGTTAATTGGATCATAAACAGTATCCTGAACATAATTTGAGTCACTCGTTTGATATGTATTGGTAAGATTAAAAATATTAAGATCAATTGACATATTCCCAAAGGAGAGTTTCATTAATTCATTTCGACAATTAATTAGGGCATTAGCTATGGTCAAAAATGGTTTACCTAAAATCATTGGGATGTAGCTTTTTGGGTTTGTCACCAGTTCAATTTCTAAAATCACAAAGTCCAATGGATAGATAAAGTTACTAACTTTGATCAATACATCCTCTACTATTCCCTTGGGTACTTTCAAAGAGTGATCAGCTAGTTGTAGGATCATTTTCGTAGGCTTTAATTCTCCTAACCCTAGTTGCTCATATACAGAGCATGTCAATATATTAACACTTGCCCCTAAGTCTAATAGAGCCCTATTTATAAGGGTGTTCCCCATAATCATGAAATAGTGGGTGACCTTGGATCTTTATATTTTACTAGCATGTGGTTTGATAGATAAGAGCTCACACTGGTTGCCAGAAAGGCTCTCTTGGGCACATTGGTAGTTTTCTTTTTGGTACATAGATCCTTAAGAAATTTGGCAGAGGCTGGGACCTGTTGGATCATGTCCAGTAAGGAGATATTCACTTTAACTTGCTTAAAGACCTCTAAAATCTTATCGAATTGGGCTAAATTTTGATTGGACTTAAGTCTATTTGGGATGGAGCTACAACCATAATTTTTTGTTTATCTTCTTTTGACATGGGCTCAGCTGGTGGGTTGGGCATTACATTAGACTCTGATACCTCAGGGGTTTTGGGCTGATCCAGCTCAATAAGTTGTTCAAGTGGTGGGGCTTCTAATTCTTCTTCTTTATATGTACCCATCTGGTTATCTATTTATTTTTTAGATCTTAATGTATGAATAACACTTGGTTAATCTGGCCTCCTTGTTTTGATCCTTGGATGTTTAAGTCCCTAGGATTAGGTTCGGGCTGATTTGGTAGCTTACCCCATTCTTTTTTACTAAATGATGTAGCTAGTTGACCTATTTGGGTTTCTAGTTTTGCAATGGATTGTGTGTGAGTAAAAAAGTTGAGTATTCATTTCTAGCCCTTTCAATGCTTGTAACACCTTCTCTTCGAAAGTAGGATCATAATTATTTTGTGGAGGTTGAGGAGCACTTGGATATTGAGAACACGACATGCTTCTAAATTAGGTCTCCTGATGATTAGGTCTAATTGATGTTGGACTGATTATAGGTTGGGGTTTCCATGAAAAATTTGGGTGATTTTACCGGCTAGGATTGCAAGTATTCGAATATGGATCATTTCTTAGTCTAGGAGCCATTCGGGTTTGGGCTGGATAGGCTTGCTCCTGAACAAGCTCAAAAAATTGGTATGCAGCTGGACATTCCCCTATAGAATGAGTCGGACTTGAACAAATTATACAAACCTCATGTTATTGAGTAGATGGGGAAGAAATGTTTTCAACTTGTAGAATTCGATTAAGTTTTTGGGATAGTTCATCAATTTTGATATAGATGTCTATAGACTGACCTATGTTGTATATTCCACCTCTCTTAGGTTCTGTGGGAGGATCTCTATGGGCAGCAGACTTATGGTACAAGGAATTTTCACTTAGAGTTTCAAAAAGCTGCCATGCCTCATGTTCATTTTTTAGTATAAATGTTCCTCCACATGAGGCATCCACCATTTGTCGATGCCTTTCTGACAATCCATCATAAAAATATTGAACTAACTGCCATTTAGGTATTGCATGGTGTGGACATTTCCTAGTTAATTCTTTTAATCTCTCTCATGTTTCATGAAACATTTCTTTCTCTAATTGAGAAAAATTGGTTATGGCTTTTCTAATTTGATTCGTTTTTCCTATAGGAAAGTATTTTTAAGAAATTCCCTCTGAAGTTGGTCCCAAGTTGAAATTATAATGTCTAGTAAATTTAACTAATACTTGGCTATATCTTTTAGGGAGAAAGGGAATAACTTAAGCCTAAGTGCCTCATCGAAGAAATTTTGAATCTTTACAGTTGAGCAAATTTCTTAGAATTCATCTAAGCGTTTATAGGGATCTTCATTTGTAAATCCATGGAAAGCTCATTTGGATTATACTGGACTTAATTTTTTATTAGACAGCCTCTACTGGGGATACTTGTATGCATGGTGAATATGTATATTGTGAAGGAGCAAAGTACTCCTTCAATTAATGTGGTGGATTATTTTCTTGATTAAGATTCATAATGTGTGCTTTGTTCGCTTTACAAGTTCTCTCTATTGCAGGGTTTAAGGGTATGAGGTTGGGTTGTAACGATCGATGACAAAGCATATACCCTACCAAAACTCTAAAGCAAACAGTAATTCGGTTTCAGTTTTTTTTTAAAAACTAAGATAATAGAAGAGAAAGGAGAAGATTCTAAAGAAAATATCCTAAAAGATTCCTAGAACTAAGAGCAATGAAGAATAATTTAGTTATGGTTTAATAATTATTAGCGATCAAGTTAACAAAGATTAGACTCTCTACCCTATATTTAACCTAGATCTAAACAACTCCTAACTTCCAAGACTGCCTTCGAGCTCTTCAAATCAAAAATTAACTAATCAACTAGCCAGTTAAGGGTAAGGTCAGTGGGAGTCCCTCCGTCGCTTACTAGGTAAGCGAACGGTACCAATTAAGTAACCACTTTCCTTTCCTTTTCTAGACACCAGTTAAGCAGTTAATCTCGACCCAGTCCAACTCTTTCGGATGTCTTATCCTATTGAGCTCAAGTTTCTTAAGGCTGACGTCTAATTAATTTTAGAGTTAAAGGCTTGGGTTAATGCAAAATGAAAGATGTGATTTATGGGCCAAGAAAGAGTGATCAACTCCCTACCTTATCTTGATTAAGGGTTTGTGCCCTTAAAGTTAATTATGAAAATACTATGCAACAAGCAGATGTTCAGCTCTTGAAATTATCAAACAAAATTAATCTAATTATTTTTTTTTAAGATTTTTGTGATTAAGTTTTTAATTTCCTAATAAATTATGAGATGTCAATGAAAAAAATTTGAGTTTTGCATAAAATAAATTTACCTAAGTCAATCTAAGCATAGAAATAAAATATTTTATTTTTATTTTTATTATACTTTATTTTTATTTTTATTTATCATTATTATTATTTTGTTTTCTTAAATTATTATATTTTATGGAAAGTGTCGTAGGGTTTTATTTCATGTTCTTTCAAGGTAAGTTAATTAAAAGGAAAAAGTTGATTAGGTTAAAAGTGGATTTATGATAAGAAGAAAAGTAATTTTTTATGTTAAAAAGAAAATAAGAAAATCTAACAGTCAAGGTAACTAAAAAAAAGTAATAAGCTAAAGAGAGCAATAACTATTCAACAAAAAAAGGAATTTTTTTTAACTCTTTTCTTTTATATAGAAGCATGAATAATAATGAAACAATAAAAAAATTAAAAATAAGAATAAAATTAAGAAAAAATTCATAATAAATTTTTTTATTATTTTATTTTTTTTCATGAATTAATCATGCCTGGATCTCCGGCAACGATGCCAAAATTTGATCGCTATCGTTGGCGGTCAAAAATAAAACCTACTCACTACTATAGCTAGTGGTGAATTGAGATCGTATCCTCAGGGATCAAGAGCAATTATTTTACGAAAGAAAAAAAAATTTATCTATAGAGGATTATATTAAAATAGCGGTTATTAAAAGATAACAACTAATTAATTAACAAAATTCAAATAATCTAAATCCACTATGCAAATAGGTTTTATCTTTTTTTTTTAATGTTGCAATAGTAATAATTTTTATAAATTTAAAATTAGAATAATTTATCTCTTATCAGGCACGGACCGTATCAGGAGATCACGGCTAGTCCTCTTAGAATATAAACTATCTAATAATTGCAAGGTTAAGGGTCTAATCTATCATACTACGATTTATCTCTCTTAGGCACGTATCGTATCCTATTGATAGAGGGTACAGACCGTGTATGCCAGATCAAAACCTCGATCAGAAAAATAACTCAAAAGATATAAAAAAGAAGAGCATAACTTTTATTGCATAGAAATTATGAACAAAAAGAAAGATAAAACTTGATTACAGGCTTCATCATCATCCCAAGTTGAAGGATCTGCCAGTATCCCCTTCATAATTTTTCTCTCCTAGGCCTAAGTACAATAATCTAAATAAAAGAAGAATAAAAAGAGCTTTGTAGAAAAACTCCTCCAACTACTGCCTGAGGTCCTCCTTTTATAGAGCTCATCTAGGATTTTTTCCTAGTCAAAGTTGGAGTCCATCGGGCGCTTAAGATCGTTTAGATATTATGAGAAAATTTCTTAGTCATCCATTCAATATCAGCTGCCTTATTTTGCACCAGAAATCATACAATATCATCTCTTTCTTTCTTTTTAAGCAAACCGAGTCTTGATTTGAGTGTCATCTGCATCGTTCGACTCCAAAATTCGAGCTCTTTCCATCTATAGGCTCCTTTTCTATAAACATCCATAAAAAATATCAATTCTTAATAAATTCAAAGTAATCAATATTTATTTTAATAGTTAAATTGGGATAATAAATAGACTTATCAATCTTCCTCTTTGAAATGATTTTTTAGAAGCAATGACCTTTGCTAGAATTATTTTTTGGACCTAGATTGCCTTCGAGAGCATACCTGAGGGGTCCTGGGACTTGGTATTTGTACACTGCCAAGGAGGTGAGCCATTATTTGATTTTTTGGTTACGTTTTAGGGAGTTAACGTCCGATAAGACCAAAATCCCAACAATTACGGGAATCAACAGTTGATGAAGCTGACAAACGCTTTATTGGGAATTTAAAATCTCATTGATTATGGACGAAGTGCTGTATTTGGCTCCTGTTTCTATTTTGGGAAGCTCATTCCGTGATCCTTGCGATCAGGATGGTTCATCCTTCAAGATATCTAATATGGTTTGAAGTAGTAATGACGCTTACATTGAATGGATGAGGATCGATCCTGCCGAGGCAATAAGATAGCTCGGCACTGCTGAGATTCAGAGATAGCTCAACCCTTCCGAGGTATGAGATAGCTCGGTCTTGCCGAGGTTTGGAGACCGACCGAGCCGACTACGGATTCGGTGCTAGGGCCGACTCTAGGGCTAAGTCGGTACTGAGACCGATTTTGGAGGCCAAAGCCGACTAGGGTTGAGTCCGGAGATAAGGCCGCTTTGAAAGCTGAGGCCACTTTTGGAGATGAGGCCACCTTGGGGCCAAATCGGTGCTAAGACTGACTAAAATCGATTTTGGAGTCTGGGGCCGAGTCCGAGACGAGGCCTCCTTGGCGGTTAGGGCAGCTTCTGAAAATGAGATCGCCTTGGAGGTTGGGACTACCTCAACTTCCAACGTTAATTCACATGTGGCTTCATCAGCCATATCATATGACAGTTTATCTTTTTCCAAACATAATAGTTAACGAGTCAGGAACCGAAAGTGGTTCTAAACTTTTTGCCATATACACGGATGTTGATGCAATGATAATTTTACTCCGCATCACATGCCACCCACTCCCTAGTCTGAAGCGTAAGTTCAGGCATAGGGAGTAGAGTTCTAGATGACTTAATTTGATTGGAGGAACTTTTTGGCCGTACCGAGAATTGCTCGGCCATGCCGAGGTTCAAAAACAATCTTACCTCACTCCGGCAAGGTGCGAAGATTGTTGCTCGAAGAAATTTTACTTGGCCCTACCAAGGTACGAAGAATATTGCTCGACCGTGCCGAGGTACAAAGAAATTTTTACTTGGCCCTGCCAAGGTTCGAAGAATGTTGCTCGGCCGTGCCGAGGTGCAAAAAAAAATTTACTTGGCCCTGCCAAGGTTTGGAGAATGTTGCTCGGCTGTGCCACGGTACGGAGAACAGTTTTACTTGGCCCTACCATGGTTCGGAGAATTTTGCTCGGTCGTGTCGTGGTATAGAGAAAATTTTTTTTACTTGGCCCTGCCAAGGTTCGGACAATGTTGCTCGGCCGTGTCGAGGTACGGAGAAATTTTTTTTATTTGGCTCTGCCAAGGTTCGGAGAATATTGCTCGGCTCTGCTGAGGTACAAAGAATGTTGCTCAACCGTACTAAGGTACAAAGAAATTTTTTTACTTGGCCCTGCCAAGGTTCGGAGAAAGGGATCCGTAGTTCAAAGATAGGCAAGACCTGCCTTTCATTCACAACTCAAAAAAAATTATTATTCAATAAGAAATATTTGAATCGAAGAGTGAAGTTTTATTACAATGAGCAAAATGGCTCGGTTCAAGCATACTTCATTAGTAATATACTCGGGGTTTAATCTAGTTCCATGTTTTTGGGGCACTGTATCCCTTGAAGGTCTTCATTGCTCAGAAGTGATCCGAGTTCCATATTCTTGATGCACAGTATCTCTTTGATGTCCTGAAGAGGTGAGCCCCTCGCACCGAATCCTTTCAAACTGGTTCTCCTTTTCGCGTGGCCGTACATGGTGGGCATGGTTAATCATTTTAATAGCATCAGTCGCTAGTAGGTTCAGCGCACATAGTTGTCATTGCAGCCTGTCATCCCGACTAGTTAGAGAAACGAGACGGGGGATCTCGGCCACGGCGTTGAATTGTGGTGAGAGAATACTGGAGGTAAGGAGTGAGCCCGATGAGATTGGGTAAGCTCCTATCTCCTCCCCTCCGCGGTGTCGGTTAAACTTCTCTATGGACGGGCTATCGCGGGAGGCTGGTGACTTCCAATGGATTGGACGGAGGGACCATCGGTAGGACCGAGATGACTGTTCCAATAGGAAGCTACTGAGTGGGTGCAGCGGAAAGAAAACCCCAGGAAGCCCCTGCACCAGTTGTAGCAGGGCCTGATCTAGTTGGACCAGCATGGCAAACTGGTCATGTGTGACCAGAGCTACTGGCGGTGGAGGAATCTTGGTTGGTGATGGCTACGAAGGTGCCATGTTGTTCATGGGATCGGGTCTCTGAGAAGTGGCCTGATCAGGAGCATCTGTGACTACTCTCTTATGGTTGGCCATTGAGGAATCGTTCTTTTTGTATGGAACCTTGTCTCCTTAGTTTCAAGTTTTCAGAGGGACTTGGGGCCCTTCCTCTAGCGCCAATATGTTGCTGCGAAAATCCATTCTTCGGCTTGGTGGCGACGTACGTCAGGATCCGAGTAGCGCTCTTCCATCCTGATGGACCTACAAGGCAGTCTGGATGAACCTGCAAGGCAATCCTCATGCAGGAATCATAGGAGATGGTCCCTGTGGAAGACCCTCCGATGCCCAAGTCAGTGAAGATTCTGAGCAAACAGATGAGAGGAGAAGGCTCCAGCAGAAGGTTCTTCCTCCTTGAGATGATTTTTCGGGAGCATTGACCTTTGCTAGAGTTGTTTCTTGGGCTTAATTAGATTGCCTTTGAGAGCGTACCTAGTGAAGGTTTTCTCAATACGACTTTGAGATATTTACGGAAGTGAGATAAGGATCAAATCACATATCTTAGCGGAAATAAGATAATGATCAAATCACATATCTTATAAATTGAGTTAGCGCGATCTATACCCGTATTAATTTAATAACAAGAACAATAAGGATTTTAAGAATTTACCTTTTGTTGGCCCAGATGACAACCCAAGAGGGGGGGGGGGGGTGAATTGGGTTCTTTAAAAATTAGCCTTTTAAAAATGTTTTGCTTAAGAAGAATGAAGGCAATAGCAATGCAAATACAAAGTGTAGTGAATAAAACAGAGATAGAGGAAGAGTCAATGAAAGCACGGCAAACACAAAGAATTTATAGTGGTTCGGTGTATCCAACACCTACGTCCACTCCCAAGATTCACTTGGGTCCACACTATAATCACCCTAGATTACAGCAGAGTTGTTTTACAAGCTCACAACTCAAACTTGTTGTTTTCCCGGGCGCACAACGAACCCAGCTGGTTTTCAAGGGCTCACCAGCACAAAAACCCTAACCCAAGCTATACCAAGCTTGTACCGAGGTAAGACTACCTCAACTAGTTCAATCCCCCAGATTGAACTAGACACAAAGAATAGAAGTATAGTTTTTTAGTTACAAAGCTCCTCAATGAGCAGATTAACAAATGTAAGAATAAAGTTTAGAAAAGCCTGATTTGCAGATGGTTGGCTTTGAGCTTTTCTTCTTTTCTCTTTTCCTCAACTCTTTTGAAGTGTAGAATCTGGCCTCAGCTTGGATTCTTCACGGAATGTACTTTGAGTTGATTTGACCTTTTCCTCTTTTGAGTGTTGAAAATCACTTGAAATGCTCTTGAATAGCTCTTGGATTTTCTTCTAAAGCTTCCTTGGATTGTTGAGCTTGAACACAGAAGGAGCTTCCTTGGATTTCACACTCTTTCTTTCACTCTATTTTGAATCACGGATTTTTTCAAATGAAGCTCTGTTTTTCCGATTTTTCCTTTCTTTTCTCTTGAAATGAATATCTCTCTTTTTGTATATTTTGATTTGAAAACGGCTTCTCTATTTATAGATTCTGCAAAAATATAGCCGTTAGAGACAAAGAAAAATAGCCGTTAATCAAAATCTTACCGTTGACGCTGAGTTGGCATTCGAAAAAATTTCGCCCAGATTTGCTGGAGTCGACTCATGCTTTTCCCGAGTCGGCTCGAGGTCGTGATACTAAAAATAGAAATGTTTAGAAAGTTAAAGGGTCGACTCACCAAAAGTAAAGTGTCGACTCCTGAAAGTCGGGGGTCGACTCATGAAAAGTTGGGGTCGACTCGCGAAGTGCTCAGAAAAAACACCTCTGGTGTCTGAGCGGAGTCGACTCGCACAGTCATGGAGTCGGCTCGACAGAATCGGGGGTCGACTCGAGAAATCGTGGGTCGACTCGAGACAGACAGTTATTTCTGTACTCTGAGGGGAGTCGACTCTGAAACTCAAGAGTCGGCTCCGGAACGTATCAAAAATCAGAAAGTTTTCTGATTGACTTTAAATTCGTTCCAGATTCATTTTAAATCATTATTTTGACTTGAATATAATAAAATTGACATTAAGAATCAATTCAAGAAGTGTTCCAAAAACTCATTGATTAAATATGAAGTATAAATTTCTTTTTGAAAGCTTAAACATTGAACTTGAAGTTACTTTCAATTTGATTAAAGTCTTTAACATTCTCATTCATTGTTCAAATAAATTCATTGCTCATGTAAATAAACTCATTACATCTTTTAATGTACTCATGGCTTTTGGTAATCATCAAAATCAATAAGATTGGGGCATATAATTTTTCAATAATCTCCCCAACAATCTCCCCTTTTTGATGATGACAAAAACATTGAGTTTATGCATGATTGATTTGTGAATTTATTTTGATTTCATAAATAGGCTTAGGCTCCCCCTGAATGAGGTAGCTCCCCCTATGAAACTTAAATAAATATCATCTCATTCATTCAATCATTTTAATATCATTTGATTAATCAATCAATTTCTCCCATATGCATATACAGTTATAAAACTATAAAACTCTCCCCTTTTTTGTTATCAACAAAAAGGTAGAGAACAAATTCATTCATTCAAGATTTGATTTAACAAAATCATTCATTCATTGATAATAGGAAGAAATACATTGAGTATTCAAAAGGATAATTCATTACATCAAAATGTCAAATACATCAAAGTGTCTAATACATTGATACCAAAATGTAAAACATAACATTAACTTCAATACATTGCAAGGACTGAATATCTAATACATTAAAAATGAGTCCTAACAATCCTAGTCAAATGATCAATTATGTTTTTCATTCCATCAGTTTGTATTTTTACATAGTCTTTAGCCTCTCATCCACAAAGGTGCAAGCAGTCAAAATTTTATCTTGTAGCTCTGCGTTGCATTTAGAGTAGGTTTCGCCATCTCCGCAAACATCTTTAAGTTCTTCAAATATGTTCTTAAGATCTCCACTTAAAGACTCTGAAGAAGTGCTGAGAGTAGACTCATTTTGGTGATCCGGTCATCCAAAGAATATAGAGTTTCCTTGAGATTCATGAACTTATATTCAAACTCTGACTTTAATTTCTCTGACTGATCATCAAAAGGCCTTTGAGTTGCCTTAGCTGAAGATCTGAGAAGCCAACTGATGAAGATGAAGCTTGATCAACCAATGGAGCAGGGGTAGGAGCAGGAGCAGAAATAGGAGGGCTCGGAGGTGCAGGTGAAGAGTGTCTAACCGATGGTCCCGGTGCCTCAGCATCCTCTGCTCTTTCTTCTACTAACCCTTTCCTTTCCCATTTTCCATTCTTCTTAACAAATCCCATCCTATGATAGTGGCCAGGCTGTAAAAATCTGTGTGTCTCAAGTTCCTCATGGGCTCACTATCAGAAATAACAATCCCTTGACTCTGGAAAATTTTAGTGAGGATCATACCATAGGGCAAGCTTGATTTTCTCTTTCCTCCACAGTCAGCAATATACCATAGAATCATACTGGGAAGGTTAATGGTTTGCCCGTTACAATAGCATCCATCACAAAAATATCCCTTTCTGACACATAATCGAATCTCCCTATCTTGGGAAAAAGGATCCTACTACATATGTTGTGGAGCAATCTCAGTTCTAAGATAATTGATTGGCAAATACTTCCTCAAAACCGACAACTTCTCGGTTAAGTAATCTAGAAAGAGCTGGGCTCTGTCATCCGAAGAAAATGTAGAAGTTCCTGACATGGGTAGATCCAACAGTCTTGAAAGAGCTCTACAGTCACTGAGATTCGGTTTTCCTCTAACAATGCTTATAAGACCATTATCTCCTCTAGACAGGTTCTTATAAAACTCCTTTACAAGAGCGGGATAAGTAGGACAATCTAGGGAACAGATCTTTTCCCAACCCATCTCTATTAATGTCTTCCCAAAAGAAATCCCTCTGCCTCAAAAACTCAAAATCCACTTTTCTTCCCGTGGTAATGATTCTATCAGCTAATCTATCTACCTGAGAAGGAGCAGTAGCTGGAGAAGCATTTGGAGTTGAAGAAGATGATGTCGAATCCGAGCTAGGTGATGGCTCACGAACCGGACGCCTTACGGTCTTCCTCACGGCTCTCTTCCTCTTAACACCGGCCGCACAAAGGTTGGAACCTCGAGTTTTGGGGCCATTGGTCGATTGGAAGGGTTAATCAGGGATTCTAGGAAATTTGGAAGGTCTGGAAGTGTTTTGGAGAGAGTATTTTGAGAGATTGAGACGTTAGAAAAGAACGGCGAGTCGACTCTGCCCTAGATAAATCAACCTGGGACCACTTCGAGTCGGCTCCCGCAAAGCAGGGGTCGACTCCGGACAGTCACAGAAAACCATCCCGAAGTGGAGTCGACTCGCGCCGAGAAGGGGTCGACCCGAGAGTTTCAGTAGAAACCAGGAGTCGACTCCGATACTCACCGAGTCGGCTCCGAGACCATTTCAGAGCAAAAACATGAAATTTCTGAAATGTGTCCGGAAATTGATCATAAAAATTGATAAAATAATCATTGGATTTGATAGATCAATTAGATGTGAATTCTAGATAAGATTTCCTTAAAGATCAAGGATTTGAAAGAATTTTAGATAAAATTTCCTTAGGGGTTTCAAATTCATTCTAATGGATCACAAATCCCTAACTCTCCTCTAAGATAACAGAATCTTTCTTCACTTAAGGGTTTTGTAAATATATCTGCTAATTGTTCTTCAGTGTTAACATAGTCAAGACAAATTTCATTATTTGCAACATGTTCTCTTATAAAATGATATCTAATTTCTATGTGTTTGGTTCTTGAATGTTGAATTGGATTTTTAGTTAGATTAATTGCACTTGTGTTATCACATCTTATAGGTGTTTTATCAAGTGTGATACCATAGTCTTCAAGTTGTCGCTTAATCCATAGGATTTGAGCACAGCAACTTCCAGCTGCTACATATTCAGCTTCAGTAGTTGATAATGCAACTGAATTTTGCTTTTTGCTAAACCATGAGATTAAGTTACTTCCTAAGAATTGGCATGCACCACTTGTGCTTTTTCTATCTAACTTACATCCAGCATAATCAGAATCAGTGTATGCAATCAGATTTAATGTTGAGTCTCTAGAATACCATAAACCTACATTTTTTGTTCCACTTACATATCTTAGTATTCTTTTAACAGCAATTAAATGTGATTCTTTAGGTTCAGACTGAAATCTAGCACATAAGCAAACAGCAAACATTATATCTGGTCTACTTGCAGTTAAGTAAAGTAGGGATCCGATTATACCTCGATAATATTTCTGATCAACCTTCTTACCTTCTTCATCTTTGTCCAGCTTGCATGAAGGACTCATTGGTGTTCCGAGGGGTTTTATTGATTCCATACCAAACTTCTTTAAAATTTCTCTTGTGTACTTTGTTTGGTTGATAAAGATTCCCTCTTTGCTTTGTTTGATTTGGAGTCCAAGGAAGAAGTTGAGTTCTCCCATCATGCTCATTTCAAATTCGCCCTGCATTAACTTAGCAAACTCTTGACATAGAATATTGTTAGTAGCACCAAAAATGATATCATCAACATATATTTGAACTACTAATAAATCCTTACCTTTTCTTTTCAAAAACAAGTTTTATCAACATTTCCTCTTATAAAATCATTTTCAATTAAAAATTTACTTAATCTATCATACCAAGCTCTAGGTGCTTGTTTCAAACCATATAATGCTTTGTGCAATTTAAAAACGTGATTTGAAAATTCGTGATCTTCAAAACCTGGTGGTTGTTCTACATATACTTCTTCATTTATAAATCCATTTAGAAAAGCACTTTTTACATCCATTTGAAATAAGTTAAAATTCATATGACATGCAAATGCAAGTAATAGTCTAATGGCTTCTAATCTAGCTACAGGTGCAAAGGTTTCATCAAAATCAATACCTTCTTCTTGATTATATCCTTTTGCAACTAATCTAGCTTTGTTTCTAATTACTATGCCATTTTCATCTAGTTTATTTCTAAATATCCATTTTGATCCTATAACAGAATGATTTTTAGGTCTTTCAACTAAGGTCCATACATTATTTCTAGTGAATTGATTTAATTCTTCTTGCATTGCTAACATCCAATTATTATCTTTTTCAGCTTCTTCAATAGTTTTAGGTTCAATTTGTGATACAAATGCAAGATGATTACTAATATTTCTCATAGATGATCTAGTTCTTATTCCTTGAGATGGATCACCTATAATCAATTCCTTAGGGTGACTATAAGCATATCTCCAATCCCTAGGTAGATCTACATCATTATGATTAGTGTTAGTATCATCATCCTTAGGTGAATCATTATCTTTAGCGTCTTGTTCTTGATCTAAAGATACATCAATATTTAATTTTTCAAGATCTTTCTCAATTAAGTTTGTATCTTCTTCATCATCAAGTTTTTCGGAATGGGTTGCTAAAGATTCATCAAAAACTACATGAATGGATTCTTCAACAACTAAAGTTTTCTTGTTAAATACTCTATATGCTTTACTAGTTGTAGAGTATCCTAAGAATATTCCTTCATCAGATTTAGCATCAAATTTGCCTAAATTATTTTTACCATTATTGTGAACAAAACATTTACAACCAAATGCATGAAAATATTTATATTGGGTTTTCTATCATGCCATAATTCATAAGGTGTTTTCTTTAAAATAGGTCTTATTAAAGCTCTATTTAGGATGTAACATGCTGTGTTAATAGCTTCCGCCCAAAAGTATTTCGGGAGTTTACTTTCACATAGCATGGTACGGGCCATGTCTTCTAGAGTCCTATTTTTCTTTCAACTACACCATTTTGTTGTGGGGTCCTAGGTGCTGAAAAGTTATGATTAATACCATTTTCATTGCAAAAACTTTCAAATAAGTGATTTTCAAATTCAGTTCCATGATCACTTCTTAGAGACACTATGGTAGTGTTTTTCTCATTTGTTACTTTCTTGAAGAATTTCATGAATATCGAGAAAGTCTCATCTTTGTGAGCTAAAAACATTACCCAAGTGAATCTAGAGTAATCATCTACTATCACAAGACCATATTTCTTTCCTCCTAGACTTGTGGTTCTAGTTGGTCCAAAAAGGTCCATGTGAAGTAGCTCTAATGGCCTAGAAGTTGAAACAATATTTTTAGATTTGAAAGAACTTCTCGTTTGTTTTCCAAACTGACATGCATCACATATTTTGTTATTTTCAAAATCTAATTTAGGTAAACCTTTTACTAAATCCATTCTAATTAGTTTTGAAATCAGGTGTGTGCTTGCGTGACCTAATCTTCGATGCCACAACCAACCAATCTCATTCATATTAGCATTATTTGCAACTAAGCAATGATTATTAGTAGACAATTTGTCTAAATCAATCATGTATACATTGCCATTTCTATTTCCAATAAAAACAATGCTATTATCAATGGGATTAGCTACAGTGCATAAAGAAGATTCAAAAGATACTTTAAAACCTTTGTCACACAATTGACTTATACTAATTAAGTTATGTTTAAACCATCAACATAAAGTACATTCTCAATATATATGGAGGGAGTTATTTGAATGTTACCAAACCCCAAGATTTGGCCTTTGCCATTGTCGCCAAATGTAACAACTCCTCCTTTCTTTTCTTCAAGGGTGATGAATTCTTCTTTGTCACCCGTCATATGTCTTGAGCAGCCACTATCAAGATACCACTTTCTCTTTGATCTCTTGGCCACAAGACATTCCTGCAATGATATCAAACTTTATGTTTAGGTACCCAAGCTTTCTTGGGTCCTTCATGGTTAGTACCAACAAAAATTGTTCCTTTCGGAACCCATATTTTCTCCCTTTAATATTTAAGTTTTATTAGGTTTTAGAATTTTACATTCATAAGATTTATGTCCTGTTTGATTACATTTAAAGCATGTAAAATTACTTTGGCCAGCACGCAAAAATATTTTTTAATGATTTTTGTTTTCTTAAAGTGTTATATCCTAATCCGGCTTTGTCAAAAACTGCTTTTTGACTATTTAATAACATGTCTAGTTTAGTTGAGCTTAATGTAAACTTATCAACTATATTCTTATGTTTTTCAACCTCTTTCCTTAGTTTATCATTTTCATTAGAGATTGATTCTTTTTCTTTTATTAAAATTTCATTTTCAGATTTAAGTTTCTTAACTTCATTATTAAGATTTTCCTTTTCTTGAATGAAAGTTAAGTTTTCATTTTTCAAAATCTTGTATTTCTTTTTCAAAACTTTGAAATCCCCAACAAGTTCATTAAAAGCATCAAAAAGTTCATCAAAAGCAAATTCATCATAAGGGTTGTCGGAACTTACCTCATCATTGTCGTCCGCCATGAAACATACGTTTGCGACTTCCTTTTGTTCTTCTTCTTCGGAAGAAGATTCCTCACTGTCACTCCATGTCGCCACATAAGCCTTCTTTTTCTTTTTGTAGGCTTTCTTCAATTTTGGACATTCATTCCTAAAGTGCCCCGGTTTATTACACTCATAACAAGTCAAGGGGTCTTTCTTCTTTTCTTTGTCTTTGTCCTTATTTTTATCCTTTTCTCCTTCCCACTTACCTCCAAATTTTTTCTTGTGGAAGGGTTTCTTTCTCCTCATAAATCTTTTAAATTTCTTTGCTAAGAGAGCAGTCTCTTCATCATTATCATCATCATCATCACTGCTGCTCTCTTCTTCTTTTGCAGCTTTGAGGGCAATAACTTTCTTTTTCTTTGTGTCCTCCTCTACATGCTGCCTCATAGTCAGCTCATGGGTCATAAGAGATCCTAGAAGCTCCTCTAAGGGTAAAGTGTTGAGGTCCTTAGCTTCTTGGATTGCAGTCATTTTTGCTTCCCATGATCTTGGTAATGACCTAAGAATTTTTCGAACAAGTTCAGAGTTAGTATATGTCTTACCAAGACTTTTCAAACCATTTACAATATCTGTGAATCTAGTGTACATGCATGCAATGGTTTCAGATTGTTCCATGCTAAATAATTCATATTTATGAACAAGAATATTAATTTTAGATTCTTTTACTTGATTGGTACCCTCATGGGTAACCTCTAATCTGTCCCAAATCTCCTTTGCGAAATTACATGTGGAGATTCTATTAAACTCATTAGCATCTAATGAGCAATATAAGACATTCATGGCTTTAGCGTTAAGCTGTGCCATTTTCCTATCATTATCATTCCAGTCCCTTTCGGGCTTAGGAACAATAGTGCCATCAATAACATGTGTGGGTGTACTAGGTCCATTGATTATAACACCCCATAGCTCATAATCAGAAGCTTGAATGAATATCCTCATTCTAGCTTTCCAATAAGAATAATTTGAGCCATTAAATAGTGGAGGTCTATTCGTAGAATGACCTTCAGCAAATGATCCAACTTGTGTTGCCATTTGGAACTTTAGCTCTTGATCGTGTGATCAAAATCTAATGAGCACTAGCTCTGATACCAATTGTTGGCCCAGATGACAACCCAAGAGGGGGGGGGGGTGAATTGGGTTCTTTAAAAATTAGCCTTTTAAAAATGTTTTGCTTAAGAAGAATGAAGGCAATAGCAATGCAAATACAAAGTGCAGTGAATAAAACAGAGATAGAGGAAGAGTCAATGAAAGCATGGCAAACACAAAAAATTTATAGTGGTTCGGTGTATCCAACACCTACGTCCACTCCCAAGATTCACTTGGGTCCACACTATAATCACCCTAGATTACAGCAGAGTTGTTTTACAAGCTCACAACTCAAACTTGTTGTTTTCCCGGGCGCACAACGAACCCAGCTGGTTTTCAAGGGCTCACCAGCACAAAAACCCTAACCCAAGCTATACCAAGCTTGTACCGAGGTAAGACTACCTCAACTAGTTCAATCCCCCAGATTGAACTAGACACAAAGAATAGAAGTATAGTTTTTCAGTTACAAAGCTCCTCAATGAGCAGATTAACAAATGTAAGAATAAAGTTTAGAAAAGCCTGATTTGCAGATGGTTGGCTTTGAGCTTTTCTTCTTTTCCTCTTTTCCTCAACTCTTTTGAAGTGTAGAATCTGGCCTCAGCTTGGATTCTTCACGGAATGTACTTTGGAGTTGATTTGACCTTTTCCTCTTTTGAGTGTTGAAAATCACTTGAAATTCTCTTGAATAGCTCTTGGATTTCTTCTAAAGCTTCCTTGGATTGTTGAGCTTGAACACAGAAGGAGCTTCCTTGGATTTCACACTCTTTCTTTCACTCTATTTTGAATCACAGATTTTTTCAAATGATGCTCTGTTTTTTCGATTTTTCCTTTCTTTTCTCTTGAAATGAATATCTCTCTTTTTGTATATGTTTGATTTGAAAACGGCTTCTCTATTTATAGATTCTACAAAAATATAGCCGTTAGAGACAAAGAAAAATAGCTGTTAATCGAAAATCTTACCGTTGACGCTGAGTTGGCATTCGGAAAAATTTTGCCCAGATTTGCTGGAGTCGACTCATGCTTTTCCCGAGTCGGCTCGAGGTCGTGATACTAAAAATAGAAATATTCAGAAAGTCAAAGGGTCGACTCACCAAAAGTAAAGTGTCGACTCCTGAAAGTCGGGGGTCGACTCATGAAAAGTTGGGGTTGACTCGCGAAGTGCTCAGAAAAAACACCTCTGGTGTCTGAGCGGAGTCGACTCGCATAGTCATGGAGTCAGCTCGACAGAATCGGGGGTCGACTCGAGAAATCGCATGGGTCAACTCGAGACAGACAGTTATTTCTGTACTCTGAGGGGAGTCGACTCTGAAACTCAAGAGTCGGCTCCGAACGTATCAAAAATCAGAAAGTTTTCTGATTGACTTTAAATTCGTTCCAGATTCATTTTAAATCATTATTTTAACTTGAATATAATAAAATTGACATTAAGAATCAATTCAAGAAGTGTTCCAAAAACTCATTGATTACAATATGAAGTATTAAATTTCTAATTGAAAGCTTAAACATTGAACTTGAAGTTACTTTCAATTTGATTAAAGTCTTTAACATTCTCATTCATTGTTTTAAATAAATTCAATGCTCATGTAAATAAACTCATTACATCTTTTAATGTACTCATGGCTTTTGGTAATCATCAAAATCAATAAGATTGGGGCATATAATTTTTCAACAATCTCCCCAACACCTTTCGTTCTTCATCACCACTACCTTGGAATCACCAAATCCTTTTGATCACCACGGATCTTTCCAAACGTTCTCCAGATTATGATGAACATGAACGAGTGGGCGTTCCTTTTGATTTGGGTTGAGATTACACAACTGAGTTTAATTCACTTTGTATTCTCAACTCATGAGATAAAGTAAAGTTGAAGGAGGAACTCTCTATGGTTGATCATTGTCTTCCGATGTTTTTCTGTGTCTCTCATGAATCTTATATTCTCAGAGAATAACAACTATCAACCTCTTTATTACTTAATCAATTAATTAATATTTAAAGATCACTTTCAACTCTTAGAATTACTTTAACGTATATTTATCAACAACAAATTGTTGGTTAGATATATTTATCATGGGATGTTACGGAGAGAGAAAGGCTCTCTCATGATCCCATATTTATTTCTCCAACAACTAAATAATTTTCACATAGACTTTTCTCATGGAATATGCCTACAATGTGTTCCCTAGCACACCGTATAATAGAATTAATCCAATTAATTTCTATATGAAAAATAATTTAGAATTCTCAATTCCAAATTAATAACTCAACCCAACATATTATAAAGTTCATTCCATAACCCACCAAGGATCACATGCGTTTCATAAAAACGAAAGAAGGATAAACGAAAAATATTACCTTTTGTTGATCAGTATGTAATCCGTCTGTTCTTGTGTTGGGTTTGCTCGGATCTTCAAAGGTGCTGCCTTCAGAAAGACGACCACCCTCTATAAGTATCCACACATGAACGGACACCAAAATAATTTTTGAATGCTAGTTCAAAGTTCATTTTTCACAAAAACGAACCATCATCTTCAACTCTCTGTTTTTCTATTTTCAAGGCAAAAGATACGACCTTTCAAATGCCCCAATAGACACGACCTTTCAAATGCCCCAATAGACATTAAAATGTATATATCATATATATACAAGTCTGCTAGGGGTTTTTGGTTAACTAGGATTTTAATTAATATTTATTTAAAACTTCTTTTAAATAATGACAATTTAAATCCTAGTCCTTACAAAATAAGGAATTTATATTTTTAACCAAAAACCTTTATGGATTATTTCCTTATCCAATAAGAAAATATAACTAATTAATTACTTATCATAATTTAAATTAAGAATTTAAATTTTCTCAAAATTAAACTCGAATCTAAATAACAACTAAGGAGCCGTCTAGAGGAACTATGGACATTATAATTCTAAGCTCCAATAATTTTGACATTCAATTAACACCTTAATTAAAATATCAAAATTATTAATTCCAAATTACTCCACTAAAAATTTGAAATTACACTCTTAAAATTATAAAATTAATTATATTCAAAAGGATTTGAATCGTCCATTGATATAGTCATCACATATAAATCAATCCTCCATAAACGGTTCATCATTAAAGTTAGGCATTTTTCGTTAACCTCTTTAATCACATCTTTATTCATAAGTATCATTGATTCTATAATGAATAATATATTTATGATCCAATCATAAATTGAGCGCTCTTATTATTCAAGTCCCGAATCAACACTTATGGAAACCGTCCATCTGACTTCTTTACGAAGGAATGGATTTCATCTTGTATATTAATATTTCGGCTATTTATGTTATTATATTTTCAATATACTAAGAATTTGATACTATGTTTCCGTGTCATTACTAAGTCAAAAAATATAATGCAATAAATAGGAGTCTATTAATTACTTAGAATTAAGATCGATTCACATATGACCATCATTGATTAATTTTAAATTCTTTATTTTAATAATAGAATTTATTAGAGATTCATAATTAATCATGTTCCAGTCCTATATAATCAAATTATATAAAGCACTTTCATTCTGATAATCTCATTATCAACAATCCGGATAAGATCGTTTCATTCAGAATGTAATGAACTACGCTAGTAATTTTAAATTAAAAATCCCGATTGCAACTTTAATTTATAATTACAAAAAAATTTAGATTATTTTACTTTAAATATTATTCTCTGTATATAACACTTATATACAATATTTAAAGTCACATTTAAAGAATCCAGGGATTTTTGATATTTATAAAGCATCAAAACATGCATGCAAGTATAATATTGAAAAATTTCTTAAATATTCAGTAAAATAATAAATGTCATTTGTTTATGGGCACATATCCCAACACCTAGAGGGTTCTAAGACTTGGTATTTGTACCCTGCCAAGGAGGTGAGCCGTTACCTAATTTTTTGGGCGTATTTTAGGAGGTTGGTGTCCGATAAGGCCGAAATCCCAATAGTTACGAGGATCGGCAGTTGATGAAGTTGACGGGCGCTTTATCGAGAATTTGAAATCCCATTGATCATGGACGGAGTGCTATATTTGACTTTCGTTTCTATTTTGAGAAGCTCATTCCGCGATCCTTGCGATCAGGATGGTTCATCCTCCGAGATATCCAGCATGGTTTGTAGCAGCAATAGTGCTTACATTGAAGGGATGAGGATCGATCCTGGCGAGGTAGTAAGATAGCTTGGCATTGCCGAGGTTCGGAGATAGCTCAACCCTTTTGAGGTACTGAGATAGCTTGGCCCTGCCAAGATTTAGAGACCGACTCTGGTGTTAGTGTCGAGACCGATGATGGCGTCGGTGCTAACTTTGGAGTTGGTGAGGAGACCGACTGGGTCGACTATGGAGTCAGTGCTAGGGCCGACTTTGGGGCCGAGTCAGTGCTAAGGCCGAGTCGGTGCTGAAACCTACTTTGGAGGCCAAGGCCAACTGGGGCTAAGTCCGGAGACGAGGCCGCCTTAGAAGCTAGGGCCGCTTTTGGAGATGAGGCCGCCTTGGGGCTGAATCTGTGCTGAGGCCAACTAGAACTAACTTTGGAGTCTGGGGCCGAGTCCGGAGACGAGGCCGCCTTGGCTGTTGGGGCTGCTTTCGAAAATGAGACCGCCTTGGAGGCTGGGACCGCCTCAACTTTCACCGTTAACTCATATGCGGCTTCATCAGCCATATCATATGACAGTTTATCTTTTTTCAAACATGATAGTTAATGAGACAGGAACCGAAAGTGGCTCTAGCCTTTTCGCCATATACATGGATGTTGGTACAATGATAATTTTACTTCGCATCAAAGGCAAAATCCTAGACTTGGGAGTGAAGCTAAGATTTTTTAAATCAGGTATTCAGGTTCATACAGTCTCAGCTCAGTCAGATCTTGGGATTAGTCTATGATGATGCTCGATCACTTTGAGCTGACATCCTTGAGCGTAGTGGATGCACCGTCTGTTTGCTGAAGAAGCTTCACTTCGGCGCTGGAATCTGTAAAAAGTCCTAGATACTGGATATTCCAGCGGGGACCCTCCGACGCTCAAGTTAGTAATCGAGATTCCAGTCGTGAGCTTGGGGAAGCTCAAGATGAGAGAGAGAGAGAGAGAGAGAGAGAGAGAGTTAGGAAGTGTCCACCTAAGAGTTCATACCTCCGTCTAGGGTCTTTCTTACCATTCATATGGACACTTTGAATCCGTATGACTTACTAGATAAGATTGGAATCTCATGATGAGCTATGACTTTTGCAGATAGTATGTCAGAACCAGTGGGATTGAGTCCCCCTGGTGATTGGTACTTCATGGCAGACGATCACCTTTTGAGGCTTGTTTAGCCATAGCCATTAAATCTCCTTGATACTTTTTGGGCCTCATTGGTTTGGAGATTTGTAACTTCATGATGGATTATGACCTTTGGGGCTTTATCTAGTTAGAGTCATTAATGTTGCCTGACGAGCTGTGACTTTTAGGGCTTATGCAGGGACTGACGACTCCTGTCTTTTTGGACTGATATGGATCAAGGATAGTCAGTGGGCCCGGCTTTATCCGAGGCAGAGGCTTGCTTGAGAAGTCGAATTGAGCCTTGAAGATAAGACAAAACCGTAGCCGTTCAGGCTTAAGGCCAATAAGGAAACCTCCATTTGCAGGGGGCCACCTAGGAGCCACCTCGGGGCCGCCTAGGGACCGCTTTCGCTGGAGCCGCCTAGGAGCCACCTTGGGACCGTCTAGGAACCGTTCTCATTGGGGCTGCCTAGGAGCCGCCTTGGGATCGCTCTCGCTGGGGCCGCCTAGGAGCCATCTTGGAGCTGCCCAGGGACTGTTCTCGTTGGGGCCGTCTAAGAGCCACCTTGGGGCCATTCAAGGACTGTTCTCGCTGGAACCGTTAATTTTGATCGTCAGTTCATACGTGACTTTTACTAGTCACATCAGTCTAAATTTTTTTAATCTAAATTTATTGGAACTCACCTCTCAGTGTAATCCAACGGGCGAGTTGGATTGACTGGTCGTTTCTGAGTTTATGGTGCCAACTGAGGTGGCATCGCCAGCTGCAGCTATAATAAAAGCCATGCATGCAATATACAAGTTGGTGGTCCTTCTTGTTATAATTAGCCCTTGAATTGTAGTCGGCCCATGCATGCTTGGGCTTTCTGTTTCGTTGAACATTGGGCCTATTTGTACTAAGGAAAAGTCTTTGTACACCGCTCCCTGTGCAGCAAGTCCTATGTGGGCTGCACCGCCTCTCCTGATTGGTCCACGTGGATCCTACGTGGCTTACGATGCGGAATGGTATGTCTCTGCTATGATGTTACGTTCTGATCATGACGGCCATTAAAAGCGCTTCTCTTTTATTTTAAAATTACTGTGCAGATGAAAATGCCCTTTCCCTCCAGCCTACTTCTACCACCATTTTTTCTTGGATTTCATCTGTGCAAGAAAAACTCTTTCTTCCCCCTCGCTCTGGCTTTCGGATGCTAAGGAATCTGTCCAAGGTTTGAGCAAGATCCTGAGCCCTCGCTCTGGCTTTCGGATGCTAAGGAATTAGTCCAAGGTTTGAGCAAGATCCTGAGCCCTCACTCTGAGGAGTCCGGTCGGAAGAAAACTTCTGAAGAAAATGTCATCCGTAGCAGAAAGTAAAAAGCCCTTGTTTAAACCTTAAGAGAGAGCATGGGAATGGATATAAAGAAAAGGAGAAGAGGGGGAAGGGGCATTCTACGGAGGGCCAAGAGAGAAGAGGGGGGAGCGACTCCCCAGTTTAAACCTTAAGAGTCCTAGAATGGGTGTCGTCGCCTTAAAGCTAGGGTGTCGTCAAATGAGAGCTGGGGTGTCGTAAGAGCCTAAGTCGGGGATGTCGTCGGTCCCCGCCTTTTAACAGTCTCGGAACGGGTGTCATCGCCTTAAAAGTAGGGTGTCGTCATGCATGAGAGCTGTAGTATCGTCATAAAAGCTACGACACCCCAGATTTACTGTTAAGACACCGTAGTTACAAGCCTACAACACCCGTGCTCCAAACGAATGCTGGAGAAAAGCCTCGCGACATCGCAGGAGAAAATCGAGACTATTGTGACACCCAAGTTAAAGAAATAAGACACCTCTGTTAAACAAATACGACATCCCGTTATGCTCGGCCGAAAATCCTTCGCACACCACAGTTCAAACATCACGACACCCTAGCGACAATGCTACGACACCCATGCTTATAACCTTATGACACCCAAGGAGGAATTCGGCTAAAAATCATTCGCGACACCCCAGTTGAGACCTTACGACACCCTAGCACCAATTCTACGATACCCGTGCTTATAACTGACCACGGAGAGAAGGCCCGTGACACCCCACGATGAATTCGGCCAAAAAACAATGAGGACACCCCAGTTGAATTATTAAGAAACCAAAGTTACAAACCTAAGACACCCATTCACGCTTAGGAGAAAACTTTACCACATCCCAGGATGAAATCGGTCAAAAAACAGTTACGACATCCAAGCTCCCTTATCCTTCGGTCTGGCAGCAAACACAAAAGTTACTAAAATTTCTTTTTATTCATTACACAAAGAAAAACAAGAAGAAAAGAAAAAAGTACAGGAGCCCTCACTGGGCTTGTCATCTTCTCGGGCGCTGCCAAGCTCCCCAATGCTGCGGGCTAACTCGGCGATTTGGCACTGGAGGGACGCTACTTGCCCCTCCAGCTGGCTGTTGGCCCAATGCAGGAGCTCGATCTGTCTTATTGAAATGGCCAGGTATTGCTCGGCCGCCCTGTGGAGTCGCTCGTAGTTTGCGAGCAACGACGCAAAGACCTCCCCATCGACGGTTACAGTGGTGCAGCTCCCATGGGGCCCCCCACGGCCACTGACGCCCCTACTTGGTGGTTCAGTCAATCGCCCCTCGCCTCTAGAAGCCATCTCAGTATTCAAAAATTTTGGAAGATCAACTGAAAAGGTGATTAACGATGGCATTCCCCCATCCGTATTTAAGCTACTCCTGACGGATGTTTCGATTACCCGAGCTATCAGCTCCGATGCCCCTATCGTGGAAACTCGCCACGTGCCACCATCTCAGTGGGCGCTCATAGGAAACAAAGGTTTGCGCCCCCCTCACTGAGTTTTGGGGGATGAGGAACAGAAGAAACCATTACTGAAGAGAGTGTCGGGAAGCCAAATACCCGGTTACGAAGTAAGCTTTATGACGTCCCAAGAGAAAACCTCACGACACCCCAGAAGGAATTCAGCGAAAATCCTTCGCGAGACCCCAGTTGAAACCTCACGACACCCTAGCACCAATACTACGACACCCGTGCTTATAACTAACCATGGAGAGAATCCCCGCGACACCCCAAGGAGGAATTCAGTCGAAAATCCTTCGCGACATCCTAGTTGAAACCTCATGACACCCTAGCACCAATGCTATGATACCCATGCTTATAACTGACCACGGAGAGAATTCCTGCGATGCCCCAGGAGGAATTTGGCCAAAAATCCTTCGCGACACCTAGTTGAAACCTCACGACACCCTAGCACCAATGCTACGACACCCGTGCTTATAACTGACCACAGAGAGAATCCCCGCGACACCCGAGGAGGAATTCGGTCAAAAATCCTTCGCGACACCCTAGTTGAAACCTCAGGACACCCTAGCACCAATGCTATGACACCCGTGCTTATAACTGACCACGAAGAGAATCTCCGTGACACCCCAGGAGGATTTCGGCCGAAAATCCTTCGCAACACCCCAGTTGAAACCTCACGATACCCTAGCACCAATGCTACGATACTCGTGCTTATAACTGACCACAGAGAGAATCCTCGCGACACCCCAGTTGAAACCTCACGACACCCTAGCACTAATGCTATGACACCCGTGCTTATAACTGACCACGGAGAGAATCTCTGCGACACCCCAGGAGGATTTTGGCCAAAAATCTTTTACGACACCCCAGTTGAAACCTCACGACACCCTTGGTAAAAACTTATGACACCACTACGATAAATTTGAACTAGGCGGGAATTTTGACGTCACCCTAGTTGTAATTCGATGACACCCTAGTAACTCAGCTATGCCATCTTTTCGAGAAAAGTTGCATAGTGTGGCTTGTTCCTACGGTTTGCGTATCGGCGATATGATCGTGGCACTCCTGGTGTCCTTTCATATTTCTCTGAGGTCGGCATAAAAAAATTTCTGAACCCTAGAGGTCCTTCATTTGTTGCTCGAGAAGCCACCGGTGTTCTAAATTTTTTCCATAGTTCTTTCTTCCATCTACTTCATTCATGGAGATGAGTGCTTTCGTTTGTGGACGAAGACCGCAAAAAAAGAAGAACCAGAAGGAGAAAATGGTGGAACAGAGCAAGGATATCATTCTTCATTCGAATGAGGATGCATCTCCTTCATGTATGTTTATTCCTGTGTTAAGATATTATGACATCCTCTCTTAAAATGTCATGACACCCTAGTTCATACATAATGGCACCCAGCTGACTAGTATGTTTTACCCTTTGTTTCAGATGACATGAAAATTATTCTAGTCCCCCGAGTGAAGCTTCCCAGCTACTTAAGAATAGTTGCAGGCCCGCCGTATACGTTCAGAAGGTTTGGAAGATGGGGTTGACCAAACAGCATACAAAACTTATTCGAAGGACCCCATTTGGTGCCTTCATCGACATGCAGACTTTCACAGTTGACGGGCGACTGCTAGCAGACATTATAAGATGTCACAATGGAGGCGACGAGTTCATTTTCTGTGGCAAGCCAGTTCTATTCAGTACCAACGAAGTCGCACTTATTCTTGGCCTTCCAGCTCATGGGAAGAAGATCGACACCTCCAGCCAATTGTTCAACGGAAGGTTGTTCAGACGATTTGGCCAGGGTTTAAATCTTTGTCAAGAAGGTTTGGAGAAGTTAATTTTTTGACTCCGATCATCTAAGGTACAGGAAGATGTCGAGGACACCGTCAGACTTTGGATCGCCTACATGTTTGCCATGTTTTTGGCTCCAAAGTCTAATCAGAGATGTCCACGGTATCTCATCCAGCACTTGGATGACTTAAGTCAGCTGGATAGGATCGACTGGGCTTCGGCATTCAAGGAGCTGATTGTTCTGGCTCTCCCAGAAGTAGCTGCTTGCTTGCGTTCCGAGGAGCCGGTCCACTCAAAGAGAGCACAAAAGGTTAGGAGGAAGCCTACCCTGTTCGGATGCTCGGCAGCGCTGGTGGTAAGGATTATTGAGATGCAAAAATAGTGTTTTAGTATAATTTCTTTGTTAATATTACATTTTTTTATATCCAAAAATTATCATGTTCAGGTGTGGTTCCTCGAGCATACATCAATGAGAGCACTAGCATATCCCGATAAACTATCCCGACTGTTGAAGTAGTATGATAACCAAATGAAGATCTAGTCGGTTCGGGTTGCCAACATGCAGCCTCACGACTTGGTAAGCTAATACATTGCTTCATTGCTCTGATCATATTTTTTCACTTAATGTGTTAATATTTTTACTTAATATTAATTTGTTTATCGTCTTGCTTTGCAGTTGGAAGGAGCTACTGTACCACTGTTAGAGGAGCGCTGGCTTCTCAATCAACAGACAGTAGCATCGCCTGAACCAACAGAGTGCTGCGAAAGCTGTGCCGAGTTGAGGATTGAATTAGCCTACGTTAAGGATCAACTCGACGAGCTCAGGCATAGGCTGTCCATTACTGAGAGCCTTCTCAGTTCCATGCTCAGAAAGGAAAGCAATGCAATAAATGAGGAGGACAAGGGAGATGGGAAGACAGAGGAGGGGCTTTCCTTGGACTATCTTCTCGAGCCTGTTAAAGGAAATACTGAGGAGAATAAGATGGAGGAGGAGAATAAGATGGATGAGGACCAAGAGGAGAAGAGATTGGAGGGGGAATCCCTGGACGATAAAACAGAGCATGGGATTGAAAATAAAGAGGAGGAGAAGAGCAGGGAGGGGCATTCTAAGGAGGGCCAAGAGGAGTCCAAATCCGATAAGAAATTTGGCACCCCTGCTCCCAAGGGTGATGATGTTGACGTAGAAATTGTTGGAATGCATTCTCTTGTTAGGAGGGTTAAAAAAGAGCCGAGGAAGCGAAAGGTATCTAAGGTCAGAGGAGATTCTTATGAGACAACCCGTCCTAGAAAGTCATCGAAGAGAGTGGGCACATCAAAGCCCAGCACAACGGTCGAAGATGACCAAATTAGTATAAATTTTTTTTTTGAGCGAACGACTAACTGATGAGACCGTGTACACCAATAAGTTAGGTGGTGTTGTAACAAGGAAAGGTCTTCGGGATCTCATTAACAATAATATGATAATAGATGATGTAAGTATCTCAAGAAATCTTTTCTAGTTGTTGATTTTAGAATATTATTAATCGGTTTACATTTCATTGGCAGATAATTGATGCCGGCCAGGAGTTTTTGATGAGCAACTGGACAGAGCAACCGGACCGATACCATAAGTGCATATTTGCATCAGTTTTCGTAGCCGCTATGTGTCTGAATTCTCCATTAACTCCTCATGAACTCGCTGCATCATCAGGGTCTTCGATATTTGACGATGTATTCGATGAAGATAAGGCCCAATTCTGGTTTCTATTCACCATAATAAACTCTGATAACTCGCACTGGCATCTTGTTGCTGTCGACATGGAAAGAAAGGTGTTCATGCACCTGAATTCATTGAAATACAATGCCAGGGACAAGGCCAATGCGAAGAAATGGCATACAATTCTTGGCCACATTTTCCATATCTACTGCGATAAGGAGGAGGTGATGACTTGGCCGATGGAAGAGATTTTGGATTACCCAAGTCAACCGGTCGGATCGCTGGATTGCGGCCTATACTGTCTGAGATACATGGAATGCCTTGCTCGATGGGACAATCCTGATATGAAGATGGATTTCACGGTGGAGGAAGTAAGAGAATACCGGTGATAATTAGCTGCGACGATATTGAGAGAGGGCCTCAACCAAAAGATCAACGACCTTGTTGCAAACTATTCTTAATTTTTTATTCTTCTTTCATTGACAATTTAATGTAATTTATTCATATTAACACTGTTTCATATTGAATGCAAATGCAAATATTTTATATTGAGAACATGGTTGTCCTTGATTTATCCATATTATGCCTTTTCTACTTCACAATTTATTGAGTTTTCATATATAATGTCGTAAATTGAAAACTAGAATGTCGTAAATTGAGAACAGGGGTCGTAGGATTTTTGCCTTTCGGATGTCGTCGAGCTAAAGCTAGGGTGTCATTAGCCCAGAGCTAGAGTGTCATCGCGCTAAAACCATTGGTGTCCTTTCATGAGAACAGGGGTGTCATAGGATTTTTGCCTTTCGGGTATCGTCGAGCTAAAGCTATGGTGTGTTAGCGCAGATGGGGTGTCGTCGCGCTAAAACCATTGGTGTCCTTTCATGAGAACAGGGTGTCGTAGGATTTTTGCCTTTCGGGTATCATCGAGCTAAAGCTAGGGTGTCGTTAGCCCAGAGCTGGGTGTCGTCGCGCTAAAACCATTGGTGTCCTTTCATGAGAACAGGGGTGTCGTAGGATTTTTGCTTTTCGGGTGTCGTCGAGCTAAAGCTAGGGTGTCGTTAGCCCAGAGCTGGGGTGTCATCGTGCTAAAACCATTGGTGTCCTTTCATGAGAACAGGGGTGTCGTAGGATTTTTGCCTTTTGGGTGTCATCGAGCTAAAGCTAGGGTGTCGTTAGCCCAGAGCTGGGGTGTCATCGCGCTAAAACCATTGGTGTCCTTTCATGAGAACAGGGGTGTCGTAGGATTTTTACCTTTCGGGTGTCATCGAGCTAAAGCTAGGGTGTCGTTAGCCTAGAGCTGGGGGGTCGTCGCACTAAAACCATTGGTGTCTTTTCGTGAGAACATGGATGTCGTAGGATTTTTGCCTTTCGGATGTCGTCGTGCTAAAGCTAGGGTGTCGTTAGCCCAGAGCTGGGGTGTCATCGCGCTAAAACCATTGGTGTCCTTTCGTGAGAATAGGGGTATCGTAGGATTTTTGCCTTTCGGGTATCGTCGAGCTAAAGCTAGGGTGTCATTAGCCCAGAACTGGGGTGTCATCGCGCTAAAACCATTGGTGTCCTTTCGTGAGAACAGGGGTGTCATAGGATTTTTTCCTTTCGGGTATCGTCGAGCTAAAGCTAGGGTGTCGTTAGCCCAGAGCTAGGGTGTCGTCGCGCTAAAACTATTGATGTCCTTTCATGAGAACAGGGGTGTCGTAGGATTTTTACCTTTCGGGTGTCATCGAGCTAAAGCTAGGGTGTCGTTAGCCCAGAGCTGGGGTGTCGTCGTGCTAAAACCATTGGTGTCCTTTCGTGAGAACATGGGTGTCGTCGCTTTAAAGCGAGGGTGTCGTTAGGCGAGAGCTGGGGTATCGTAACAGTGCAAGCGTATTCGTAAAATATCAAATTCTCTTGGCAGACGAGATGAGCACTTCATTTGGCTAAAAAGACACCCGTGTTTTATATGTGCTACTGTGTTAGTTGACTCAATACATAAGCATCAAACTCGTCCATCAAAGTTTCGAAAGGTGGTACAATTCTTTCCATGTCCTCTCCAGTGTTAATTGACTGGATACAAGTCTGCCTGTTGCTTGAAGCAGCTCTTACTTCATTTTGCATTGGTGGAGCATCAACGGTTGCTTTGACCAGATTTTTCCTTGATCTTTTTGACTTCTTCTCGATTCCACTCTTTAATCTGTTCTCTCTTGGGTGACCTTTCATCCTAATTTGCTGAGGATCTTGAATTACAAGCTCTGTACTTGGCTTAGCTGTGCAGTTAGCATCCATGGCAATTTTGAATATAGGTGTTAGACCATCCATCACTAAATTAAATGCATCTTCAGACATGGAGGCTATCTCTGCGAGCTTCATCATCCGATGACTCAACAAACTATATCTACAATCAATAATATAATGTTATCGAAAACATATATTAAGACATTTCAATAAAAATTGTCACTGTGTACCATGATTTTCGTGTGCTTTTATCACAACCTTCAGTATTGCAGTCGAAATCGTCGAATTGATATTTCATGTCCTTGCACCATCTCTTCAAGAAGTATTTATCTGGTAAACGAAATACGCTGCTTTGATGAAGAACCAACAAGGCATGCCTACACAGGTAACCCTTAAACTGAAAGGATCGACACTGGCATTGGACATTCTCAATATTTCTATCGTATGACACGATATATTCTTTGATCATCTCCTTGCCGATTCCATCGACTTCAATCCTTTCATACGACTTTACAGAATATACACAACAGTCATCAGCTTCCTTGATCAATTTAGTATTTGATGTAGCCATTTCAAGGATCTTATTCTGAAATTTTTTTGAAAATGCACCTTGTATACCTTCCTGCAGCTTGTCTCTCAAAAGTGATGATGTCTTTAGGAAAGTAATCGTTTGCAATGTCCTATTATCTTCCTCATTTTCGGCCTCGTACCTTTTCTCAAGGTATCTTTGTACTTACCTATGAACTCCGTTAGTGTAGTTTTTAAATTTATAAACCCATCGAATAAGTGATTTATGCCCTCGCTCCTTTATGAAGATGACATCCATGTACATAATTTTGTCAAAAAAAGAAGCGTTGAACGCAATCATGAACCAAAGATAATGACATACAAACCTGCGAAGAATGTATCCTTTAGGTAAACTGGGACCCATTTATCCCGACATTCGTAAAGGACATTGAACCAATCTATAGCCTTGCATTCTTTATATTTCTCCATAACATGTGCCCAACTTTCTCGAATGACTGTATGGTCAATGAATCATATATCGCCTCATCGAAATCAACCATAAATTTGGGATTTGCTGTGAAAATGTGGCCAATCCTTTTAGGTATCTTCTTCAATATATGCCAAAGACAAAATCAATGTCGTGTGTTAGGAAAAACTTCTTTAACAGCAGCCTCGATTGCCTTATCTTGGTCAATTATTATGGCAATAGGTGCTTGACCACCATTTGCATCCAGCCATGACTGAAAAACCCATTTATATGTCTCAGTATCTCATCAGACAATAATGTGCAACCAAGCAAGGTGGACTGTCCATGATGGTTAACCCCGATGAATGGACAAAAAGGCATTTGATATCTATTTGTCAAGTAGGTCGAGTCAAAGTTTAGAACATCACCGAAGTATGTGCATGCCAATCTTGACCTTGGATGAATCCAAAAGATAGACCTGAGATGACCATTATCATTGAGGTCTAAGGTATAGAAGAAATTGGGATTTTTGAGTTGCATTTAGGTGAAATGGATTACCATCGACTGAGCATCTCCTTCTTTCAGCTTAGACTGATGTTCACGATAAATGAAATTACGAGCATCCTTCTCGGTGAAATCCAATTATCTTCTGCCCCCTTTTCTCCTTGCTATGGCAGAGTATATCTGAGTTGTCGGAATATTTACGGTATGTAAATTGCTGATCTCTGCCTTCTCTGGTGTGCTGATCCTTCTATGCGACCAAAGATAACCAGTTGATGTTATGGACATCCCATGGTTATGTTCTAGAGAAACCTCAACCAATATCCACTTACCACTTGTAGCATTCAGTCTTGCTTTTATGGTTGCCATGCAATCAACTTTCCCAGTATCCCTATGATTCATGCTCTTCTCTGTTTTTCTAGATTTTCCTTGCCTTCAACACGCCAGGTGCTTGAAGCAAAGTTGTTTGTTGTTGTTGGTCCTACTACACACTGTTGTGATTCCAAAACCAACTCTTTTTGCGTATCCACTGTATAAAGTATATACTTCATCTGCTGAATTGAATTCCATTCCAGTTTGAGGAACTACAATATCAACCCCTGCTTTTGGAGCGATGGGTAAAGGTGCACGGTCGGGAGTATGCTTGATTTCTTTCTAATTAATAATTTCAGCATAGTCTGTGGAAATATAGGCACATAGTCATGAACAATGATATCCATTGGTTTAGCTGTCAATATATCATGACAAAGCATTAGGACACCAAGGTTAAAAAAACATGACACCTCACTTAAAGAAATACGACAACACAATGAGGCTTTTACGACACCCCAGCTCTCATCGGACGACACCCTAGCTTTAAGGCAACGACTCCGACTTAGGCTCTTACGACACCCCAGCTTTAGAGTAACAACACCCTAGCTTTAAGCGACGACACCCGTGCAGGGACTGTTAAGGCAAGGACCGACGACTTAGGCTCTTACGACACTCCAGCTTTAGCGCGACGACACCCTAGCTTTAAGGCGACACCCGTGCCAATACTGTTAAGGCGGGGACCGACGACTTAGGCTCTTACGACACCCCAGCTTTAGCGCGACGATACCCTAGCTTTAAGGCAACGACACCCGTGCGGGGACTGTTAAGGCGGGGACCGACGACTTAGGTTCTTACGATACCCAGCTTTAGCGTGACGATACCCTAGCTTTAAGGCGACGACACCCGTGCCAGGACTGTTAAGGTGGGGACCGACGACTTAGGCTCTTATGACACTCCAGCTTTAGAGCGACGACACCCTAGCTTTAAGGCGACGACACCCGTGTGGGGACTGTTAAGGCGCAACGACAACTAGGGTGACGTCAAATTCCCGCCTAATTTAAATTTATCGCAGTGGTGTCATAAGTTTATACCAAAGGTGTCGTGAGGTTTCAACTGGGGTGTCGCGAAGGATTTTCGGCCGAATTCCTCCTGGGGTGTCGTGAGGATTCTCTCCGTGGTCAGTTATAAGCACGGGTGTCGTAGCATTGGTACTAGGGTGTCGTGAGGTTTCAACTGCGGCATCGTAGCATTGGTACTAGGGTGGCGTTGAGACCGAAGGATAAGGGAGCTTGGATGTCGTCACTATTTTTTGACCGATTTCATCCTGGGATGTGGTAAAGTTTTCTCCTAAGCTTGAACGAGTGTCTTAAGGTTTCAACTGGGGTGTCGTAAGGTTTCAACTAGGGTGTCGCGAACAACGACATCCCCGACCCATGCTATTAACGACACCCTAGTTCTTCTCATCTGATGACACCCAGCTTTAGCGCGACAACACCCTAGCTTTAAGGCGACAACACCCGTGCCGGGACTATTAAGGAGGGGACCGACGACTAAGGCTCTTACGACACCCCAGCTTTAGCGCGTCGACACCTTAGCTTTAAGGCGATGACACCCGTATCGGGACTGTTAAGGCGGGGACCGATGATTAGGCTCTTACGACACCCCAGCTTTAGCGCGATGACACCCTAGCTTTAACGTGACGACACCCGTGCGGGGACTGTTAAGGTGGGGACCAATGACATCCCCGAATTAGGCTGTTACGACACCCCAGCTCTCATCCAACGACATCCGTGCGGGACTGTTAAGGCAGGAACCGACGACATCCCCGACTTAGGTGTCGTAAGGTTATAAGCATGGGTGTCGTAGCGTTGTCGCTAGGGTGTCGTGATGTTTGAACTGCGGTGTCGCAAAGGATTTTCGGCCGAGCATAATAGGGGTGTCGTATTTATTTAACAGAAGTGTCTTATTTCTTTAACTTGGGTGTCGCAATACTCCCGATTTTCTCCTGCGATGTCGCGAGGCTTTTCTCCAGCATTCGTTTGGAGCACGGGTGTCGTAGGCTTGTAACTGCAGTGTCTTAACAGTAAATCTGGGGTATAGTAGCTTTTATGATGACACTACAGCTCTCATGCGCAATGACTCCCTACCTTTAAGGCGACTACACCCGTTCCGTGACTGTTAAAAGGCGGAGACCGACGACATCCCCGACTTAGGCTCTTACGACACCCCAGCTCTCATCTGACGATACCCTAACTTTAAGGCGACGACATCCATTCTGGGACTCTTAAGGTTTAAACTGGGGAGTCGCTCCCCTCTCTTCTCCTCTTGGCCCTCCGTAGAATGCCCCCCCCTCTTCTCCTCTTCTTTATATCCATTCCCATGCTCTCTCCATGGTCAGTTATAAGCACGAGTGTCGTAAGATTGTAACTATGGTGTCTTAACAGTAAATCTGGGGTGTTGTAGCTTTTATGACGACACTAGAGCTATATGGATAGGAAATAACGGGGAATATAGGCCGAAACACTCTGACGACACCCCAGTTCATAAGGTATAACATCCTAGTTAAAAGAGTATGACATTCGTGCTACAAAACAGTAAACTCTAAACAGTTATGACTCCCGGAATATCATAACTATTTTGGTCTAAGGAAGTTACCCGCGCATTAAACGATTTGGTCACACATTAACTTCCTCTAACGACAAAAAACTGTTGGTGTAATAAAGGAGCTTTATAAAGAAGTGGGAACAAGGACTTTTTACTTTCTGCTGCGGATGACATTTTCTCTAGAAGTTTTCTTTCGACCGGACTCCTCAGAGCGAGAGCTCAGGATCTTGCTCAAACCTTGGACTGATTCCTTAGCATCCGAAAGCCAGAGCGAGGGCTCAGGATCTTGCTCAAACCTTGGACTGATTCCTTAGCATCAGAAAGCCAGAGCGAGGGGGAAAAAGAGTTTTTCTTGCACAGATGAAATCCAAGAAAAAATGATGATAGAAGTAGGCTGGAGGGAAAGGGCATTTTCGTCTGCACAATAATTTTAAAATAAAGGAGAAGCGCTTTTAATGGCCGTCACGATCAGAACGTAACATCGTAACAGAGCCATATCGTTCTGCATCGTCAGCTATGTAGGATCCACGTGGACCAATTAGGAGAGGCGGTGCAGCCCATGTAGGACTTGCTGTACCGAAGGCAGTGTACAAAGACTTTTCCTTGTACTAATTACAGAGTCTAAAATTTGGAAAACTCCTTATGCACCAAAGCAATGCAAGAACGCATGAATTATTCTTGCTCCATATGTATGCAAACTAATCATTATGTGCGATGTGTACGTTCTGCATCGTGTACGATGCACAAAGAATGATTTACATCCCCTCTGCCTAATTTCACTTCTCAAGCCTAGTGTGTGTCTTGGGCCGCCCAGTTTGTGGCTTGGAATGCCCAAGCTTGAGAGACAACTGCCATAATGAAATGGAAACAAACTTTGTACATTGCATTCGATGTAGCAAGTTCTACGTGGGCTACACCATCCCTTCTTGCTGGTCAATATATATATGACATCCATTAAAAAATGTTAAGATAGCTTTACGATATCCCGACGAAAAAAATTACGACACCCTAGTTTTAAAATTACGACACCATAGTTATAAAATTACGACACCCGTTTAGAAAGCCAAAAAAAGTTACGATACTCCAGTTATAAATTTACGCCATCGTAATTATAAAATTATGACATCCATTCAGAAAACGTATCTGTACACAAATTCCAAAAAAAAAGCTGAGCGGGTATTAATACATGTCATGTAAAAATTTAAGATGACACCCAAGTTGTAAACTTATGATACCAAGTTATAAAATTAAGACACTCATTAAAAAAATAAAAAAAATTACGTTATAAATTTATGATACTGTAGTTATAAAATTATGACATCCATTCAGAAAGAGTGTCTATACATAAATTTAAAAAAAAAAGCTGAACGTGTATTAATGCACGCCAGCTTTTTTTTGAAATTTGTGTATAGATATGTTTTTGAATGTGTATTATATTTTATAACTATGGTGTCGTAAATTTACAACTGGGATATCTTAATTTTTTTTAGCTTTCTGAATGGGTATCGTAATTTTATAACTATGGTGTCATAATTTTAAAACTGGGGTGTCGTAATTTTTTTTATCGGGATGTCGTAGAACTATCTTAATATTTTTTAATAGGTGTCGTATGCATATTGATCAATAAAAAGGAGCGGTGCAGCCCACGTTATTTACCTAACAATTCAAATATCAATTTTTTAAAAAAAATTGATAATAAAATATAAGCATTATATATTTTTTAAAATCATGTGATTGTAAAATCAAGAATAATTGATTGTAAGTTTGTAATAAACAACGGAAGAATTTTCTTGAAACAAATATTTGGATATATTTGAATGGATAGTCGGAGAATATATTAAACCAACCAGTCTCCTCTTTCTAAGCATGAGAAATATAAAATGAAGGGTCAAACTATTTGAGTTTTATTAAGAAAATATTAAGGCCTTTGGTTTGTGATCCAGAAAATTATTTTTAAAAATATAGATTGTATTAAAAATTTAAGTTATATTATATTGATTTTTAATATTTAAGAATATGTTTGATTTGTATTTTTAAAAACTATTTTTGAACTTAAAATCGTATAAAGAAGATTGCAGAAAAGAAGAAGAAGATAAATCCATAAGTTTTGAATGTTTTGAGAAAGAAAAGATAAAATTTGAAAAATATTTTAGACTAGTTTCAATCAGATTTATAGGATCATTTCAAAAAATATTTTTTAAAATGATTCCATCAAACACGTTTTTTCGTGTTATGGATTCTGTTTTTTATTTTGAAAATAAAAAATCGGCGACCTGGTCCTGAATTAAAGTTTGAATCATGCAATTATAATCCATTTTGTGATGGTAAATAAGCATCATCTTAACGGAAAAAACAAATCCATCCATGATGATTGATGATGGGTCCGGGTCCCATTTAAATCACGGGAGGCCGTTCTCGTGAGTGGCGTCCAAAGTCGTTAATTACAACGTCCCGGGGGCGATGGCGAAGCGGGGATTCCAATTCATGGCATTGCTCCCCACCGATAGGCCCCTGCTCCAAAGCTTAAAGAGGCTGGCGAAAAGGAGAGGAGAGAAACCGGGGCCGATGAGCGCGACACGATATAATATACTTGTGCTTGTGGGATGCATTGATTCGCATTTGGCATGCGGAGCTTCTTTGCAATTATATGTAGGGAGACGGCTGCTGCATTTCTTTGTTATATTCTTCACGTCTTTGCCTTTGCTGGTTTAAGAAGCAACGCCCACTGCACTTTGTACATGGGACGCTATGTACAGAGGAAGCAAGGGCGCTGCCCCAGTGCCCCCTCCTAATGCTAGCGCTAGCGTAGCGGGCAAGACATAATGAATGAATGCATGGCGACATGTTATGATGCTCATTAACTGTATTATTATTTTATGGTATCGTTTTTGCAGGTAAATTAATAACTTATTTTCATGTTAATATTGGAGTAATATATATCATTCAACACGGACTATCTCTAATGTCACTGGCTCATAATGATGGTAATATGGTTGTGCCCATCAACCCCTCCATGTTATTTGCAGAACAGAGAGCGAGAGAGAGAAAAAAAGGAGTTTTGAAACTTTTAGTCAAATATTGGTGCATTGAAGCTAGTAGACCTTTTTTTTTTTTTTTTTTTTTTTCCCTTCAATTTTATTTTCAAGTAAAATAGTATCAACCTATTATTCTTACTACCATAATTAAAAGTCTTGAGCTCTACGACCACTGGTTGTAAAGGTCTAGAGTTTGATGAACAAACCATCATATAAGAAGCAAGCAGTGATAAATTTAAATGACATTTTAAATTTATATTAGATAAATCGGTCTAACTAAGTTCCGTTGTAACACATTAATATATAGGTTTGATGATATCTATTGTCCTGCATTCAAAAATTAATTTATTAGCTAACTATAGAAAATGATTTGAAATATTGAGTCAATCAAGATATTACTAATTAATTTATATAAATGACTGTTGGGAACATTTCGTGCTAACGTTTTGTATCTTTGAACTGATTAAAAGAATCAGCCGATTCCATGGTAAGAGGGGCATTATTTCAGTAGATGACCACCGGAAAGGATCCGTCCCCCCAGCACCATCATTCTGCTTCCTTTTCCCCGTGCCATCGAAAAAAAATTCCACGCCAAGCAAAGCGACCGGCCTTTCCCTCTTTCCGGGTCATATATAAACCCCTCCTTCACTTTCCCCAAGACCTCTCACCCTGGCAGACTCACTCTCAGGACACAAAGGAAGAGCTCGATCGATGGCGGCGTTCGTAGCCTTCTCTTCTCTGCTCTTCTTTTCCTTGGCGCACGCCCGATTAGATTATTCCATAGTGCCACAGCCTCGCGCCCCACACGGTCTGGCATTCGAGAACCCCGTGTCCTTCCCCCCCTCGGCCTACGAGTTCTTCCACCCGAAGAGCCCACCACCGGCAGAAGCGCCACTGCCACTGGTTCCGTCGTTGCCGGGCGCGACGTCTTCGAAGGCGAGGGCAGACCAGGTGGTTGCGAGCGTGGGGTCCGCGCCGCCGAGCCGCGGTGGCATTGGGGCCGGCGGGGTGGCGGCGGTCGTGTTCGCGCTTGTGTTCGTTGTGCTCCTGGCCATGGCAGCCTCTTACATCGTGGCGAGGCGTCGAGCCAACATCCCTCAGGCTGGTAACCCGGCCGAGCCAGATGTCTGCAAGCGAACCAGGCCCATTTGAGTGGGACTTGTAGACGACTTGCAAGCAGCAAGAAGCGCACCACAAGGACCTCCCAAAATAAGTCCGTGTAACTACCCTACCTACCTGCATCGTGGGCTCACAACGCTTGCGCGTGCCTGTGGATTTAGCTTCTTCGGTTTGTTAAGGAAAAAGCTAAGCCAATTAAGCGGCAGTGTGTATTGGGTGTGATAATAGTACTAGTGATAGCGCTCAACAAATTCAGTGCATTTGTTTGGACTCCCGTGTGTTTCCTCCCCACGGTTAACCTGAACCACACGGTGGACACAGCGTCACATAGTGAAAATGTAGCCTAAATTTTCACCGTGCCTTGGCACTAAGTTGCCCCATTTAGTCAGCCAATTCCCAAACTGCATAAGTATTAGTCGACCAAAAAGGTACACACACAAGACAAAAGTACACAAGGCATCAAGTGTTTACACCCATAAAATACTTAAGCTCAGTAGATAAGTTAGCAACACACAAGCACCACCATTTATCGAAAAAATTGAACCTTTTATTGCCTCAACAAAAGGAATACAAAGCTGCTTGTGCAAGGCTAACTGGATCACAACACCTTACCTTGTGTCTTAGCAACCTGCACGGTCCATATATATAGCAAACTGTTACTGACACCGCCAGCCACGTAGGGTTGCCGGCAAGCCAGCACCACGCCACGTGCCCCATGCATGCGGCCATGTACAAGACCCACTATGCCCTCATAGTGTCCAAGTCGTGCACATCAGTTGCAACTGATCAAAGAGTGCGGATAGGTCGCCACATTGCAAAACTACCCCAGAACGTGTGGGCCAAATCATCCATGTTCGCTGGAGTGCATTAATAGCATAACCGTCGTGCAGCTATCCCCGAAAAGTGCGTGCCACGTTCTGTGCCGTGCTGCAGGGTTTTGCTGATGCAAGCACCGTCTGTTGCGTTGCAGCGTGGTTTCATCAGGGCATGCAGGTGCGCACACCGTGCCTCAGGATCCTGTCAATGCGCGAGCCGTCTGCTGTGCTGCATGGTTCCGTCAGGGCATGCACGCAAGTGCGCGCACCGTGCCTCAGGGTCCCATCGATGCGCGCACCATTGCTGCACTGCCACATAGTTTCATCAAGGTGCGCACACTAATGCCACCTCCTGCATCACAGTGCGCATGCTGCCGTCCATCTACATGCCTTGGCACATTGCCGTGCGCGGCACTAGGTACTCTCGCCAGGGTGCGCGCGCATAGTATCACCATCTTTTGCTTTGTTGAGGCAAGGTGTTTGACTCCCCGCCAATATCCTGTTCCATGCGCAAGGCTGTGCCACATAGGTCGTTGCTGCATGCACCGCATGCCTCAAGGGTCTGACAAACCACCCCGACCAAATGAAGACGATGCCCTCGTCGGTGCAGAGTCTAAGTACTGCTTGATCTGGTCTTCAAATTGCCATAGGGTCGTGTCTCTTTCCCACGTAGCATCAGTGATGCTGCCACCTTTCCATTGCACAAGGTAGTCAGTCCGTTATTTTTCTTGCTTTGCCCCAGCATTCGGTGATCAAGAAGTTTCTATACTTCCTTGTCGAACTGCTTTCAAATCGTTGGAGGAGCTCATTGTATCTGTTGCTTTCCTGCAGCAGCCTCGTAATATGGTTTCAAGAAGCTAACATGGAAAGTAGGATGTACCTTAAGTTGCTCAGGCAACCTCAATCGGTAGGCAACATTTCCAACTTTCTTCATCACTTCGAAGGGTCCATCATATTTCTGAACTAGTCCTCTATGATAACACTTGCTGGTTATCTTTTTTCAGATTTATGGAGAGAGTTTCAGCAGCACCTTATCACCCACATTAAACTCCAAGGTCCTTCAATGTTGGTCAGCATACTTCTTCATCCGTCTAGCTGCCTTCATCAAGTTATCTCTAGCTTGAAGGATCAGCTCATGTTTCTTCCAAGCAAATCGATAGGCTGCTGGGCATCTTCCCTGATGCTTCGAGTAAGCCACCTCTAAGGATGTAAGTGGCTACTACCCCATGACCAATTCGGCGGGGCTCATTGAAGTTGTTGAAGACCTGTGCACATTGTAGCAAAATTGGGCAACATCAAGTAAACTAACCCAACTTTTCTGACTGGCCATCACAAAGTGCCACGGGTATTCTTCCAAAAGGGCATTGATGCGCTCGGTTTGCCCATCAGTTTGAGGATGATTAGCCGTAAAGAACTTCAACTCCGACCCCATCAAGTTGAAGAGGGCAGTCCAAAATCTGCCTGTGAACCGGGCATCCCTGTCACTCACAATATCGTTAGGCAACCCAAAAAGTTTTACCACATGTTTGAAGAACAGTTCAGCTGCTACATCGGCCAGGCACTTATGTGGTGCTGCGACAAACACCGCATATTTTGAGAATCTATCCATGACCACCATGATCGATCGCATCCCATTCGCCATCGAAAATCCAGAAATAAAGTCCATGGATATGGACATCCATAGCTTCTCTATGATAGGCAAGGGTTGCAGTAGCCCCGCCTCCTTTTTTCTGTCTTGTCAAGCAGGCAAACCCAACAAGTCCGCACGTATATCTTGATATCTTTCCCCATCTTTGGCCAGTAATAGGAGTTAGACAGGAGTGCCACCATTCGCTCCACACCCGGGTGTCCGGCCCATTGTGTATGTATCGTAAGTCTCCCACATTAGTTCTTGTCTCAAGCCACCAGAATTGGAGACAAAATGTCTGCCCCCTTTAGCAACCAAAAGATCATTTTCAAGCCAGAAGCATCTTACCAGACCATTTTTCACCCCGTCCCTGAGTTTGGTGTAGGTCTGGTCCAGGTTGCTTTGTTCTTTCACTCGGTCAAAAAAGGTTGTCTGCATAGCCGTCAAGGCAGCAACATAAAGCTGGATCTCTTTGCGACTCAATGCATCAGCCACTTGATTTTGTTTGCCTGGTTTATGCTCTCAAACAAAATCAAATTCTGCAAGGAATTTTTGCCAATGAGCCTACTTCGGAGGGAGCCTCTTTTGTGTTTTAAAATATGTATTTGCCACATTATCCATAACCACCTTGAACCTGGTCCCCAAAACATAATGCCGTCAAGTATCGAGGCAATGTATCACCGCATCCATTTCTTTCTTATGGGCAAAGTACCGTTGCTCAGCTTCCTTCAATTTTTCAAAGGCAATGGGAGGTCCCTCTTGCACCAACACATCGCCAATGGCATAGTCCAAGGCATCGGTATGAACTTCGAACGGCTTATCAAATACCGGGAGCTTCAACACCGATTCTACTGAGATGGCCTCTTTGAGCTTATCAAAAGCTCTTTAGCAAGCTGGCGTCCATGCCCACCTCCAATCCTTCTTGAGAAGGTCAGTTAAAGGACTAGCCAACTTTGAATACCCCCGAATGAGCTTTCTATAATAATTTGCCAACCCAAGAAAAGAACAAAGCTTAGGTACCTTAGTGCGCGTTGCCCAATCGATGATAGCCTGTACCTTGCATTCATCCATCCGAATATGCCCTTGGCTCACCCAGTGGCTTAGGAACATTACCTCCTTCATGTAAAACTCACATTTTTCTTTCTTGACATAGAGTTTGTATTCTCTAAGCCGTAAGAATACTTGCTTCAAAAGATTAACATGATCAGCCAGAGACTCCGAATAAATGACAATATCATCAAGATATACAACCAAAAATCGATCCAAGAACTCATATAACACATCATTCATCAGATTACAAAAGGTAGCAGGGGCATTAATCAAGCCGAAAGGCATAACAAGGAATTCGAAAGAGCCATACCGAGTGACACAGGTCGTCTTGGCCATATCACCTTCAGCAATGTGCACCTGCCAATAACCTGATCGCAAATCCTGCTTCGTAAAGTAGCAAGCTTTTGATAGCCGATCAAATAGGTCCACTGTGTTAGGCACCGGATACTTGTTTTTCACCGTTACTTTGTTAAGTGCAATACGGTAATCAACACACATCCGCAGGAACCCATCTTGCTTCTTTTGGAATAAAACCAAAGCACTGTAAGGGGCCTTTGATGGATGTATGAAGCCTGTAGCCAACAACTCATCGAGTTGTCTCCAAAGTTTATCTAGTTCAACCGGGGCTAACCGATATGGAGCCTTTGCTGGATGTCGTGCATCCGGTTCTAGCTCGATCTTATGATCAACAGCACGTCGCGATGGGAGTTCTTTTGGTAGCTCAAGTGGCATAGTGTTGGCAAAGTCTACCAACACCCTCGCGATTTCATCAGGCACCTCCACAACCCGATCAGGCTTCATCTCAAAGAGAGCAGCGATGTATGCAAATTCCCCCCTTTAGGCCTGACTTGAACTATTTGACCGTCACCACCGCACATTGCTTCTCCTTGTGGCTCACATACTCCGCTTGCACAAAGCAAGGGGATTTTTCATCGTTCATCATCATGCCACACAAATGAGGCATCAATGTTACTTTAGCCCGCACAAAAAATTTGATTCCTAGAATTAACTCAAAGTCATTAAGTGGGACTATGGTCAGGTTAGATTCACCTTCCCATGAACCAACTTGTTATCGGTTGGAGTACCTTCATTTTTAGGAGCTTTGGGACACGCAAGTCCCACTGGATAGAAAATTGTAGTGTCCAGTTGCCTCACACCTTCCTTTCAGCCCATCAGGTGCATCAATCCCACAATAAGCGATTGCATCTTAGCATTTTTCTCCTTTGTTCCATATCCTCTTGCAGCAAAATATTTCCCCTTTTTTCATTATCACCACTCACCGCCCTTCTTCTTGTCAGAGTTAGACGAGTTGGCCTGAGAAACCTGGTAGTCAACCAGCCCATCCATAGTAGCAATGGCTGAAGGAAGGTCCTTCACACCTTGACGTCGCAACTCAATGTGCGCCCAACCCAGCAAGCCGGATAGAAAATTGAATAGCTTGTCAAATTCAGACATGTCCTTGATGTTGAGCATCAAGGAGCTAAATTCCTTCACGTAATCTCGGATAGTTTCCATTTGTCTCAGCTTCTTGAGGGCATCTTGAGCCACCCAAGTAGTGTTGCACAACAAATTGATCCTTCAATTCCTTTCGGAGGGTCTCCTAGGTGTCAATAAGGGGTCTGCCGGCATTGGCATCATTGGCCATCCGAGTTTGCCACCAGAGCTTGGCATCACCTAAAATGTACATACCAGTGATGTTTACCTTCTCCACCCCACCTCCGGAATGCGAGTAGCCTTAAAGTACTACTCTATATCCCACAAGAAGTTTTCCAACTCCTTAGCATTTCGGCTATCATTGAATGATGTTGGCTTAGGCACCTTGATCTTCAAACCAGCACCTTGATCATGAGGGCTATTTAAGGCCTGCTTGGTTAAAGCGATCTCATCCCGCACTGAGTTGATGCTCCCCATGGCATCTTTGACAATACTTTCCAAGCTCCCTTGGCTAGCCTTTACTGAGTCAACTAAGGCCACAAAGTCATCTTTGGCAGCACCAAAGCGAGCTTCAGTTTCCTATACTAAAGAATTATGAGAAATATTAAGAGCTCCTAGCTGCTCCGCCAGTCTCTCAGTTTGGGTGAGCAGTATCAATTCCGAGCCATCATCCTCGCTGGGGGGACACTTCCCATAAAGCGTTCAAGAGCCTTGATTCTTTCGTGTAACTCGTTCATTGCTTCCGCATGCCCACGTCAAGTGGGCTCTAATACCGTCACATAGTAAAAATATTGCCCAAATTTTCACCGTGTGATGGCTCGCCCCACTTAGTCAGTCAATTCCCGATTTGCACAAGTGTTAGTCGACCAAAAACGTACACACATAAGGCAGAAAGTGCACAAGGCATCAAGTGTTTGCACCCACAAAATACTCAAACTCAACAAATAAGTTAGCAACACACAAAAACCACTATTTACCAAAAAAATGAACCTTTTATTGCCTTAACAAAAGGAATACAAAGCCGCCTGTGCAAAGCTAACTGGATCACAACACCCTTCCTTGTGTCTCAGCAGCCTGCATGATCCATATATAGCCAACTATGGTTGACACCCCCAGCCACATAGGGTTGTTGCCAAGCTAGTCCCGCACCATGTGCCCCATGCACGCGGCCATGTACAAGACCCACTATGCTCACATAGTGTCCAAGTCATGCAAAATGGTTGCAACCGATCAAAGAGTGCTGATAGGTTGCCATGTTGCAAAACTATCCCAGAACGTGCGGGCCAAATCACCCATGTTTGCTAGAGTGCATTCGTGGCATAACCATCACGCAACTATCCCTGAGAAGTGCGTAACACGTTTTGTTCCATGCCGTAGGGTTCTACTGATGCAAGCACCGTTTGCTGCACTGCCGCATGGTTCCGTCAGGGCGCGCACGCAGGTGCGCACATAGTGCCTCAAGGTCCCATCGATGCGCATGCCGTCTGCTGCGCTACTGCATGGTTCCATCAGGACATGCACGCAAGTGTGCACACCATGCCTCAGGATCCCATCGATGTGCGCGCCATCTACTGCGTCGCCTTATGGTTCCATCAAGGCGTGTGTGCCAGTGCCACCTCCCGCATCACAGTGCGCACGCTGCCGTCCATCTATGTGTCTTGGCACGTTGCCGTGCGTGGCACTAGGCACTCCCGTCGAGGTGCGCACATAGTATCACCATCTTTCGCCTTGTTGGGGTGAGGTGTCTGACACCCGCCAATATCTCGTCCCATGCGCAAGGCTGTGCCGCATGAGTCATTGCCGCATGCACCGCATGCCTCAAGGGTCTGACACAGTCATAAGTGTGACACGACCCAAATTTTAGGTAAAAATTCTGCAGCCTTGCCAAGAGTTAGAAAATAATTTGGAAGACAAAGCTATAAGCTATAACCAATTAAACATGATGATTACAAATGATAGCAAAATATGGGATAATTAATTTATAGTTCATACTGATTTGCTTCTTCATGAGATGGTTTATAATTGAACGATGAGAGAAATATCAAGAATAACAACTGATCGATCAGTCCTTGAATGGAGAAAGTTAGAGAAGATAAAATTCTATTACTTGGTTTAATATTATAATATAAAATAGAATAAAGTAGAAGCAAAAGCCTTTGCCTTTGATCACGATGGATCCGATGGAATCCTAGCGAGTCAAAATGAAGTAAAAGCAAAAGTCACTTCGAGCATACACAGATACCTCCAGTCCACCATGCTCCCTTCCTTGAACGTGACCAATGCTAGGCATGCTTCTTCCCGCTTCGGCCCTTTCGAGGGGGCTGGCAGCAGCCTTCTCAGCCTTAAAGAGCATGAGAATGAGGTTGGCATGCACATATTTAGAGGGGATGAGGAGGTGGTTCTATTGCTTGAAGTCCATGTCTGAAGTTGTGATTGATTTGGTCATTATAAACCTGAGGTCCTGTTCATCGCCGTCATGCTTATGCACCAATCCCACACCCACCCAGGAAAATTCATCTCGATCTTCTTCTTACTCTGCTTGTATGGAGGCTCCAGACTGTTAGTTTATTTTTCTTTTAAATCCACTCTCAACCATCATGCAGTTATCCCTAAGAAGTGTGTGCCACATTCTATGTCGTGATGTAGGGTTCTGCCGATGCAAGCGTCGTCTGCTGTGCTGCTGCATGGTTCCGTTAGGGTGTGCACGCAGGTGCGCACACCGTGCCTCAAGGTCTCACCGATGTGCACGCCGTCTGCTACGCTGCTGCATGGTTTCGTCAGGACGCGCATGCAAGTGTGCACACCGTGCCTCAGGGTCCCACTGATGTGCGCACCATCTGCTGTGATGCCTCATGGTTAAGTCAAGGCATGCGCGCTAGTGGCACCTCCTGCATTATAGTGCGCAAGCTGCCGTCCATCTATGTGCCTTGGCATGTTGCCGTGCGCGACACTAGGCAGTCCCATCGGGGTGCATGTATAGTATCATCATCTTTTGCCTTGCCAGGGCGAGGTGTTCGACACCCCGCTAATATCCCATCCCATACGTAAGGCTGTGCCACATGGGTCATTGCCGCATGCACCGCACGGCTCAAGGGTCTGACACAATCATAAGTGTGACATGACCCATATTTAGGTAAAAATTCTATGACCTTGTCAAGAGTTTGAAAATAATTTGGATGACAAACCATAAGCTATAACCAATTAAACATGATGATTACAAATGATGGCAAAATATGGGATAATTAATTCATAGTTCATACGGATTTTCTTCTTCATGAAATGGTTTATAATTTAAATGATGAGAGAAATATCAAGAATAACAACTGATCGATCAATCTTGAATGGAGAAAGTCAGAGAAGATAAAATTCTATTACTTGGTTTAATATTATAATATAAAATAGAATAAAGTAGAAGCAAAAGCCCTTGCCTTTGATCATGGTGGATCTGGTGGAATCCCAACGAGTCAGAATGAAGTAGAAGCAAAAGCCACTTCGAGCGTACATTGGTACCTCCAGTCCCCAATGCTTCCTTCCTTGAACATGACCAATGTTAGGCATGCTCCTCCCCACTTCGGCCTTTTTGAGGAGGCTAGCAGCGGCCTTCTCAGCCTCAGAGAGCATGAGGATGAGGTTGGTATGCACATATTTAGAGGGTATGAGGAGGAGGTTCTGTTGCTTAAAGTCTATGTCCAAAGTCATGATTGATTTGGTCATTATGAACCTGAGGTCCCCCTCATCGTCATCATGCTTATGCACCAAATCCCTCACCCACCCAGGGAAATTCATCTCGATCTTCTTCTTACTATGCTTGTATAGAGGCTCCAGACTGTTGGTTTATTTTTCCTTTAAATCCACTCCCAACCATCATGCAGTTATCCCCGAGAAGTGTGTCACGTTCTATGCCGTGCTGCAGGGTTCTGCCGATGCAAGCATCGTCTGCTACACTACCACATGGTTCCATCAGGGCATGCACGCAGGTGCGCACTCTGTGCCTCAAGGTCCCGCAGATGCGCACGCCGTCTGCTGCGTTGCTGCATGGTTCCATCAGGACACGCATGCAAGTGCGCAGACCATGCCTCAGGGTCCCGCCGAGGTGTGCACCGTCTGCTGCGCTGCCTCATGTTTCCGTCAAGGTGTGCGCGTCAGTGCCACCTCCCACATCATAGTGCACACACTGCCATCCATCTACGTGCCTTGGCACGTTGATGTGCACGGCACTAGGCACTCCCGCCGGGGTGCGTGCATAGTATCACCATCTTTCGCCTTATCGGGGTTAGGTGTCCGACATCCCGCCAATATCCTGTCCCATGCGCAAGGTTGTGCCGCATGGGTCGTTGCTGCATGCATCGCACACCTCAAGGGTCTGACACACAGTCATAAGTGTGACACGACCCAAATTTTAGGTAAAAATTCTATGACCTTGCCGAGAGTTTGATAATAATTTGGATGACAAAGCCATAAGCTATAACCAATTAAACATGATGATTACAAATGATGGCAAAATATGGGATAATTAATTCATAGTTCATACGGATTTTCTTCTTCATGAAATGGTTTATAATTTGAACGATGAAAGAAATATCAAGAATAACAACTGATTGATCAATCCTTTGCCTTTGCCTTTGATCACGGTGGAATCCCAACGAGTCAGAATGAAGTAGAAGCAAAAGCGCTTCGAGCGTACATAGGTACCTCCAGTCCCCCCTGCTCCCTTCCTTGAACGCGACCAATGCTAGGTGTGCTCCTCCTTGCTTCGGCCGTTTCGAGGAGGCTGACAGTGGCCTTCTCAATCTCAGATCGAGAGCATGGGGATGAGGTTGGCATGCACATATTTAGAGGGGATGAGGAGGCAGTTCTGTTGCTTGAAGTCCATGTCCGAAGTCGTGATTGATCTGGTCATTATAAACCTGAGGTCCCGCTCATTGCTGCCATGCTTATGCACCAAATCCCTCACCCACCCAAGGAAATTCATCTCGATCTTTTTCTTACTCTGCTTGTATGGAGGCTCCAGACTGTTGGTGTATTTTTCCTTTAAATCCACTCCTAACCATCTCACCTCCACTATTTAAAATTCAAAAGCTTACTCAAATCAAAGAAAAATTATTTCCTTTTTTTAATGCTAATAACGCAAAGTGATTTCAGGGCGGGAGGATTTGAAGAAGAGGAGAGAGATGGATGGATGGAATGTTAAAGATTTTTGGGCTGTTTGGTTTGTGGAAATGACTCCAAATTGAAATAATTGATTATGAATCCAAATATTTGTTTTGAAGTGATTTCAATTCCACCTGAAATCTAAACCTATATTAGGATAGATTCGGAATTTAGACCCTCTAGGATTGTAAATCTATTCCAACCAACTATAACCATTCTACAAATATAGCGTTAAATTTAATATCATAATATAAAATATTATCATAATTATATATAATTTTAATATATAATATACTCTACATGTAATGATAAAATTCTAGGCTTGATAAATTCTATTCTTGGTTTCCACTTAAGTTTGCCAAGTGATTAACTGGTTGGCAGGGGTCTAATTACGATTGCTCACCCATGGTTGACTTGCTTTTGTGGCGCGTTTCTTGTATTTCAATGCCCTGCACTGTGCATGCCCCAAGTTTGAGGTTCCTTTAATTTTTTTTTTTTGTGCTAGAGTCGATATTTATTGCACGTAATATAAAATGTCATGCATTATACAAATTTGAAGATTGATAACAAATGCAATCTATAACTCAACAGTCTCGCTAATTATAACATTTGACGATATAGTTTTTTTGAACTTTTGAATCCTAGATTCATATAAAGTTGCCCATCCGGAAGTACAAGATAAATGATATCTTCGCTAGTTGATCGCTATGGGCGGAACAAGATGATCCAGCAACAGAAACACCTACAAAATTATAAATTAGTAAACAATATCACTCATAAAATTTATAAGTCATTTAAAGATGATTAAGAGATGTTTAAGTAATACCTCTATAAAATGATTGCCATTTACGAAAGCCACTGCAATGTCTTTACGGGATAAAGGAGGAAGATGCACTGATATAAGAAATAGGAATGTAAGATATTGTTGCAAGAACAGATAGTATAGGACAACGTTATAGTGGGACGCTATAAGGTGCTCCATATCCGACATAGTCATCCATCATTCAGATGGTGAACAATCCTTAAAATATGATAATGCATAGCGATCTCATCAAATTCCTTCGACAGTATATAAAGCACAATAGTGCTCTGAATGACATTGCAACTCATGTAATAAATCCTTCATAACATGAAGCCAATCATTCTCTCCAAATCCTAGCAAGTCAGCTATTGCCCTGAATCCATAATTACCACCAGCTTTTATATCTTTGATATGCTGGATGAACGACCTCAATCCATCTGAAATTTGATCAATATAGATCGTTGGCTTATATGACCGGGTTCGAGAATGAAAAAACTACAAACCATATTGAATGCCTCTTATTATATTGCAAACCCCAACACGGGCCAGTCATGTGAACCGATCATCCTTTTTGTAGGTTCTTCAAGAGAAGTACTATATGGGCTTGCAATCTCTTTCAATTTCTTTAACATATGCAATTGAGAAGCCCCATCTAACTGCTTGAATTTCTAAGCAATTATATCCATTTCTGGTTCACAACTCAGCTTCATACTTTGCACATTTGAAGCAGACACTATATCAAGTTTTCTCCAATAAGGATCTATGCAGTCGAGGGGAATAGGCCAACCTTCCATCCTGTACTACACAGTCTTATGAGCGCATGATAAACCATGTGTACATCGAATAGCATACCCGCAAACTGATTCATCAATCCCAATTGAATTGGCTTGGTTCGCTTGAGTGAGGATATGATTTAATGCACTGATAGATATGAAACCTCGTAATTCTTTGAATTTAGCAGGCTTAAAGTTATGTTGCACGATCGTCAAACTCTTCTCAAATGAGGCTTTAATGTCACTGTACTGGAACTCAATCAAACTATATATTTTTGTCTAAGATGACTCAAAAGTCCCTTGGCTTGATCCAAGCTATTTTTAAGCTTTACATATGCACTTTCAGTCCTAGTAAAGTAAATAAAATTAAATAAAAGTTAGATAATAAATACGTAATTAAATTATAAAGTTCTTAAATGAATCAATTTCTTGTGATACCTATTAGTTGTCACATTCCCGTAGTGCCTACATGCGTCCATCCATGCTGCGACAAATCTTTCCTTGTATTTACTTAGCCAAATATCTGATACATACCGTAAAGAATCTTGATAGGTACTAAACTCTCTTTGAAGTGCACTCCAGTGATCATTATACTCGTCTTTTCTATAGTGGACAATACTAATATATTCCAACTTATTATAAACTTATCCTATTTCTTCTTTATTTCAAATAATCATTTGCACTGGCCAAAACATTCCTACTAATATGTCATTTACATAACAAATGTGTTACCATAGAAAATACCTTTGAATTGCATTCAATAGAGCCAAGTCTCTATCTGTGACTATCACCTCAGTCAGACCATCAGCGTCCATGACACAGCGCAATCTCTCTAATGCTCATGTATAGTTATCTTTCCGCTCAGAGTCCATGTATGCAAAAGCAATAGAAAATGTGAGGTAAGTTAAGGTCATCTCCATAATCTCTAAGAGAGAAAGATGATATCTATTCATCTTGTACGTGCAATCTATTATCAAAACATGAGAAAATGCACGTAATAAATTTATGCTGCTAGGGTGTGCCCAAAATAAGTCATGCACAACATCAGACTTAATATAATTCCTATGCCATTCAATGTATTTACCCTCGGATAATTTACCTAGGAGATGTTGCATCTGAGATCTCCCAACATTCTTTACAACCTTACACCTCTATTGTGCATTGTGTAGATCGTCTTTATTATCGTAACATTGAGGACATCCCTTTGTTTCAATGTGGACAATATGTCCTTTGCCAAACCAAACTCTTCGATATATTCACTAACAATGAAGTCTCATGCTTAGATAATTGTCCAGCATATGAGTACCCCTCGAGATGCTTTGCAGCCAGATGATTGTGCACACCACAAACGACCATTAACATCCAATCATCTGCAGTGTCCAATTTCTTCTCTCTTAATGCAAAAGGGCATCCACACTTCTTAGTACCACTGGCCCTAGCCTTTAATCCCTTTCCTTTATGCTTTTACTTCTGCAGGTACCATTCCTCTTGCAAGCAAATACAATTCTTGGTTTCTTAACATTGCTACCCGAATCAAAAGTTTTAATAATAACAACAAACCCATTCCTCCTCCTAGCTTTCCGACACCAATTACACAAGTCTTCTCTACTCTTGAATATCTACACAATAAATAGTTTAATATAAGTAGACAATTTTATATATTGCTCAGTCAACTAATAAAACAATTGCAATCAAAATTATAGACCTCGTAAGTTGTAAATTCATTTGTATAATTCATCATACATCCAAAGCCAATCATGCTGCATTCGGTTGAAGCATCGCTCTATACGATCAAAAAATTATTTTAAATCCTAACCCTAAATTATCCTAAACCAATCCTAAACTTCTCTATTCGACCCATCCCAGTCGAACAAAAGGCCTCTGTTCAGCCAATCAAAGCTGAATAATTGTGTGGCCGAACAAAATGAGTCATAAAAAAAAATCAAAACAAGTTAAAAAATAAATCTTTGCATCTATAGAGCCTTTACAAATAGCTAGTTTCTTGTCCATTGTTCAAGCGAAGGTTGAAATCTCTTCAAGGGTAGAAATGGATTGAAGGGATTTTTTTTCACCTTCACGGATGGGGGGAGAGGAAAGGAGCAGGAGAGGGAGGTGTTTTATTGAGTGCAAGAGACCCATTCTCCTTTCTTCTTTCCTCCCTTCCAACAACACCCCCCCACCACCCCCCCCCCCCCTCTCTCTCTATCTAATTCTAAACGGAGATAAATTTTATTATAGATCAGGGAATGCATCTGTGGCCGACGCTAAGGATCAGGGAGTCGTTCGCGCAAGCGTATCTTAGCAAGCTCGAATGGAACCTGGAGCGCATCAAGCGGAGCAAACAAGAGACCTCCTCCTCCTCCTCTGCTGATCAACCCCTTTTCCTCGCCTCCAAATCGCAATCCCAATCCCAATCCCAATCCCAATCAGAAGAGAAGGGGGCTTCCAAGCTTATTACTAAAGTCCTCGCCTTAGCCGGCGACCTCCTCGTCCTCCTCACCTGCTGCTGCTGCTGCTTCTGCTGTGAAGGTAACCAACCAACCATCTTCCCTCCCACTTCTGCTGCTGCATAATTTTACTGTTGTAGAAGAAATATTTGGGTTAACGCTGTTTCGAATTTGTCTTGTGCCGTCTTTCTCAATTTGCGGGTTTTGTCTTCTGCCTTGAAGATTCGTGGTTCTCAATTTCAGGGTTTTGTCTTCTGTCTTGAACATTAGTGGTTCTCATAATATTATGACAGTAGAACAAAATTCTAGGGTGACCAATTTTTGCTACAAACACATGGGACATCTCATCGAATGCTTCTTTCTCTTCCCTTGCTGCATACAAATCGGGAACTTGTCTGGAAAATAGGACTTGACGAGTGTGTTCTTCTTCTTTCTTTTCTTATTTTTTAATAAGAAGAGATCACATCCATGTGTTTTAACTTCAAGCCGTATCATATCGTGTCGTCCAAATAACAAGATACCTTAACATCCTATTAACGTGTTCGAAATCGTAGATTAAGCTAGAGTTATCATGATACAACCGTGATATTTGAGTAGCAGGATGGTGTGTATCAAATTAGTTAATCCTTTATTTCTTTTGATAACCTTGGTCACCTCCCTCATCTTAAGTTGTTCGATGGATCCATTATTCACTTAGTTTTGCATCCTAGATGTCAATACATTCTATATATTAGAAGGCTCCTCAAAACAAAACAGACGATGAGAAGAGGATTTATTATTTCTACAAATAGTTACATAAAGAAACACGTTGAGTTAGGTAAAATCTCTTTCAAGGGATCACACATAGTACAAGTTTAGGGAAAAAAAAAAAGGATTCTGTTATTACATACAACATTGATTTATAAGAAAACTAATGATTTTACGAATGATATTCCATGATGCATATTATTTACAGATGATACAATAATAATCAATGAATCTAAGGTTGGTGTTAATCGTAGGTTGAAATTATGAATAAATGCATTAAAATCTAAATGTTTTAGGTTAAGTAGGGTAAGAACAGGATATATAAAATACTAATTTTAGTATAATTAAAGATAAGATGAAACTTTGCCAAGGCCGGTTCCAAGCTCGAGTAAAGGGGAGGGTTGCGTTAGGTAGCTGATAGCCAGCGTAAAACCTCGTTAGATCTTCTAAAATATGAATCTACTAAATCAAACTATGCGAAGGACTAGAACGTAGTGTCGACTTAGTTCTGAATAGAGCAGAGTGGAGGAAGTAGATTCATGTAGCCGACCCCATGTAGTTAGGAAAAGGCTTAGATGATTTGAGTTGTAGAAATATAGATGAATGTACAATACAAAATTGAAGATCTTGAAGTTTTTAAAAGTGATCATTTTTTAATATTTAGGATTGATTATTTATGAAAAAGAAAAGATTGGGGATGGTATTGTTCATAAGATTAAAGTAGGTTTAATAAAATGGAGAAATACAATTAGAATATTATATAATCGAAATATTTGCTAAGTCGAAGAAAAAAAATTATAAGGTAGCAATAAGACTAATATACCTTGTAATATGAAATGTTGGACAACTAAAAAATTACGTGATTGTCAAATATATGCTAAGTTGAAAGAAAATTTTGTAAGAAAGCCATAAAATTGACTATACTTTATAAATGGCAGTTAAAAAATTATGTGTATATAAGATGAACGTGAATAAAATGAGAATGTTGAGATTGATGTTTGGTAATAAAAGAAAATATAGAATAAAAGATGGAATCATTTGTAAAAAGGTGAAGGTGGTATTAGTTGAGGGTAAATTAAATTAAAAAGAAGATGACTTAAATGGTTTGAATATTTACAATGTAAACTTACGGATGCATTGATGTGAGCGTATGATTTATATGTAGAAGAAAAAAGAGGCAGAGGTAGACCAAAATTATATGAGAGAAAATAATAAAAAAGATTTAATATCTTTGCATCTTACAAAAAAAATATGACTTCAAACTGAACAAAATGAAAAAAAGGATTCATATTAACTGGTTTGGAATTAAAGCTTTGTTGTTATTGTTGTTTATGTATTTTATAAGAAAACTATCTCATGCGATTAATGCTTCCTTTTTCAAAATGCTCAAAGATATAGGACAAAGCCACATAGAGAGGGGGATAAGAGGTTGGGGGGTTGGGAGTTTGAGATTTTAGATAAAAAGGTCGTGATGAAAGAAGACTAGAGGAAATGAAATAAAGTGTGTGTGAAGTTCATCGCATCGAGGATGGTTTAAATTTGATCGAGCTTGGTTTCATCCAATGACAGTATGTTGTAAGTGGGCATGGGAGGCAACATGTGGCTTCTCACTCTCATGAAGTACTTGTAGTAGTAAAATAAAAACCCAATGTAAAAACATGCCTGCTGGGTCAACTTTCTAATGCCTCATTAAATGCTTTATTTAGCTACCTCTATGCACAACTTGCAAGCATACCTCCTTTAGACCAGTCAAATTGTTGATCCTTCCTTGTGCACGCTCTCCAGTGAACCCAAAAATAGGCAACTAGAGACTTGCTTTTCGTTTAGATAAGAGTGAAAGGAAAACTTGAGTGATACCAAATTTTACAAATGTCATTCTTTGTGAACATGTTAAATTGAACTGCACTATCTAATAAGGCATATGACCCATTGATTTCATATTGCTTAAGTATTAAATGGCCACCTACGGTTCATGCATTAGTAAAATAGCTATACACAGCCAAGTACTAGGTATTTTGAGCTTGGTTTGATGAACTTGAATCAAGCTCAAGCCAAAGCTCAAGCTCAACAATCTCCTACAAGCTTTGATGAGGACATCAAGGATACAAGGCGTGCTAGAGATCTAATTCAACTTTCAATTGGTCTAGTGACAAGGGCTCGAGTTAAAAGATTCAAAGAACTAAATAACTTAGTCCAGAGAGTTCTACAACAAGAAGAGAGCATGTTCACCGCTAAGGAAGAACAAAGGCTAGTTCTACTCATCAAAGTTGACTCAACACGTCCATTGAGGCATAACACGGCCTTTTTTGGCACGTCCAATTCGAGATACATGTGCAAGGGCATTTTCTTTGGCAAAGAATCAAGTTAAGATTATGATCGCGCAATTCAAGAAGTTAGAAGAACTTATCAAGATTTGATTTCTTTGTAATCATATTTTAGGCATGCTTTAATTTCTTAGTAATCACATTTTAGGCATGGTTTTCCATGTTAGGTGTATTTTTAAGAGGAATAAAAAATCTTGAGTCAAATCAAGATTCTTTCCTAGGATGGTTAGGCATATTATGGTTTGTTAGGCATGGTTTCCATGTTACGCGTATTTTTAAGAGGAATAAAATCCTGAGTCAAATCAAGATTTTTTCCTAGAGTGGTTAGGCGTGGTTTCCATATTAAGAACTTTACAATTAAAACTCTCTGTAACTCGGCTATAAAAAGCCAATGTGAAGACGGAATAAAAAACAAATTTGAGGTTTGTTCATAATTTTTGTGACTTAATTTTCTTCTTGAGTTCTTGAAAAACTTTCTGAACTTATCAAGGAATTCCTTGTGGCTCTCAAAAACGGACTTATCAAACGGATCTTCCATCCCCGTTTGTGGCATCTTCACATACCAAAGTTCTTGCTTCGCTAAGCAACGAGTCGCAGTTTCCACTCAAACTTGAGCGTTCTTGGGTTACATTTCCAGATTTCGTATCGGGTTTCGTCACAAGTTGGCGGGGTTCGTATCAAGCTTGGTTCATTTATATTTGTACCTTGCTTGAGCTTATTCATGAGCTTAATTGTGCTTCTTAGTTAAGCTCACTAATGTTCATTTCTGTATCAGATTTATTATATAACATTTTTTTAATTGCATATAAACTATAATAGGTTCTTTGTCTTATCCCACTATACTCGTGCTATTTATGAACCTTACTGCAAGCACTTTTTTTGTGAAGTTACATTAACGCTCATGTAACTACGAGTATAATACTTACCTCGCTTGTTCATTAGAGATGCATCAACGTTTCCAAAATAAAGTAGGTTTAGTTTGGTTGAGCATTTCAAAATAGCAGGGATGCTCAATTGTAGTGGAAATTGACTTTCAAGGAGATGAGAATTAATTAACCTTGTCATAATGTTAGCTGAGTTGACACCAAAAATGGATGCAATATGAGGAATCAAGGGCTGTGAAAGTTACAATGTGCAATCAAGGGCTGGACGTGTCATGTCCTACTTCTAAATCTATGTCAGACTTGTCCAAAGTGGTCCAACTAATCTACAACAGTCCAACTGATCCACCTAGATTATCTGAAGGTATTCAAATAATCTATAGTACAGTTGAAATATGTGTTTCAGGATGTCCATATTCGATTTTATGGATTAAAATTTATATCTTGCTGTGAATGTCTGGCATCCTAGCCCTGCCTGTGTGATCCATTGTGACCACTTTATGCATAAGAAAAGTTAAAGAAAATTTGATTATAAGATTTTAAATGTTTCTGATATGAATGATGACTGGCGCAGTCTTTTCTAACTCTAAGATGGCCTATCCTATATTCTGCATTAGTGGGGTATGAGGGTTATATGACATTGAATCATAGATTAAATTCAGCTTTACTCATTTAGGATTATTAATTTCATTGCACGCTTGTAGTGAAGCTTGCTAGTAGGTAGTTTATGACCTTCCCTAAAGTTATTTCAATAGTTACTTTGATATTTTTCTTTTTAAAACTCCAATGAATATTTAAAATCTAAATGATTCTAATCACATGTTTTTCTGATTTTCCTTTAAATATAATGTCAATACCAGCATGCAATGATCAGGAAGGGAACTGAACTGGGTATCGAGAAGAACCTTTCAATGATAGAAACTTGTATGACACCACAGTAGTTGAAGTAACACATTGTCTCCTGTGAAGATTTAATCTCTGGTTTTGTCTTAATTGTTGAAGATCAATACTAATTGCAAATCGATAGCTTGTTTAATCTTTTACATATGGTGCAATTTTTCTATGCAGCCAGAATGTGTGATCATGATTTTATTTCAACAAGGAGAATGAAGAAAGGATTGTAGATCTGAAAAAGGGCTCTTAAAATTAGTTTCTTGATGCTGATGTTTCTGGTTTACCTTGATATTTGTTAGTCATGTAGTAAGTTGATGACATCTGGATGCCTTGGGAGTTCAAATTTTCATGCATGCTTTTCATTAAGTTACAAAATAGAACTGATTTCAGGATGTTACGATATAAGAGAGAGAACAGCTGATCTCTAATGGTAATCACCAATGTTATGTCTCATTGATGGGCTGATATGATTTAAACTTTCCATACTAATGGATCAGTATGGGTATAACATGTAGATGTTACAAACATAGGCAAAAATTTGAGGACAAGAGCATCGAACACATTCAGACAATATGAGGTTGCTAACATATTATAGAACATCTGACTTGCACAGTGATTTTGACTTTCGAATAACTTATCACATAACCAACTAACTTTGCCCCATCTAAAAGAAATATGCTTCAATTTGACCTGGGGTGTAGTTTATCAATTATACTTCGTATATAAACTTCATTAATTTTCCATCCTTGGGCAAAGTCATTCTAAATATATCAAGTCAGATTTCAGACTGAATTCATGTCACCTGCGAGCAGGTGATCTAGTGCTAATTTTAGATTGTCAGAATACACGTTACAAATCTTCAAATACCAGGATCTCTCTTGTTCATTTTACACGGAGAATACTGTGGTGATATTGATAACAAGACATTGTGTTCTATTAAGTGTTTTTGAGTCATAGAAGATGAATACGCACTGCATTACCAATGCAACATTTAGTGAAGGCTGGTATGTAACTCTTGTCACTTGAATTTAGAACTGTAGTTGCATGATACAATGATTTAATTAGGAGTATGACCGTTGCAGCTGGAACCTCTGATATAATAGCAAATGAGGAGCTTCCTAGAGTTGCTCGGAAAAAAAGTGTCAAACTACACTATTTTTTTTGCATCCTTTTTCAGAATGCGGAGGTTTCAACGTTATATAGTCTGAAATTCAGAGATTGTCAGCTGGAGTTTGAATATAGCAGGTCGGATTGGTAGATTGTCTTGATGAATTGCTGTAATATTTAGCTTGATAAAGCTGCAGTAGTGGTGGCTTTTGTGGCATAAGATGTTGCTATGAAGTGTGAGCAGACATTAGATATTTCTTTGCTGGAAAGGTTTGTAACGAACAGATGTTGAAATGAAACAAAGTTGGCATGCTATTTATAACACGTCTTGTTGGTAAACTATATCGCTTGTTGTAATTGGTTAGGCTATGTTATTTGTTCAGCACTCAATGGATGCCTTGGCTTGCAAAGACGAGGGATATGGCTTATATTACTTTGATTCCTTTATTTGGGTCTATCTTAGTTCCTCTGCATTTTTTTTTTCTTTTTTCTTTTTAATCTCATTCTTCATTGCTTATTTCATTTGTCTTCGACTAGCTATTCTATCAGGTTATTCTATCGGCCTCACATTCAGGTTCACATCATTGACATTAGGATAAGGCATGAGAACCCAAAACGACCCCCAAAATTTGCTTTTCGCTAATTCTTTTTAGCCATTCATTAAATAATAATTCCAACTTTACAGTTAACAAGTTCCATATACCAGAACACAACAAGAATTAAAAAAAAAATTGTAGATAAATAAATGATGCACGCAACCCGTGGTTCCAAACCATCCCAATATGACCTTGCGCACCCGTATGAATAGTTTGACCATAATTTACTCTATATCCAATCAACTTAATCTCGAAGCCACACAATTAACAGAATTATACGCTAGCAGGTCGGTCCATTTCGCAGTAAGACCACCATGAAGCACCTGGCAGCCGCCGGAATCGTCCGGGCAAGATCAACACAAATGAACCGATTTTGCAACGTTCCGACTAATTACTTGATGCTGGCATCCAGCACAATTAACAACTTTTCAAATATCAAGCTGGATCGCTGTAAGGTAGTGTTTGATAGAAAAAATATTATTCATGAATAAGTCTATGGGATAGAGTTTATCCCCTGATTATCGGATATTCCTTGGCTATCCCATTGATCATATCAAATGCAAAAAGGTAAATCCATAGGATAACTTTTTTTTACTCTTATCTGAAGGGATAACCAGCTATTCCTGCATTTTTTAGGAAATAAGTTGAGGGGATATCCCATGGTTAACCATGATTAATCATGAGATATCCCTTTGATTAACTTTATTCCCAACTATTCCTTATAGTTATGACTTTTGGGAATAAAATGGGATATCCAGGGAATATCCCCTCTTATCCCCGGGATATCTCTCTTTATCCCAAATGCTATAGCTACATAGGATAGTGCTGAAAAAGTTTAACTAGAGGGGATAACCCATGTTTAACCACGGGTTATCCCCTGAACTTATTCCTTAGGGAACCTAGGAATAACTAAAGTTATCCCTTGATGACAAAATGGTAATTTTAAAAAGATGCTTATCCCCTCAGCTATCTCCTAGATAAATGCTATCATGTACATTTATCCAGATATACAGAGATAGCCAAAAAGCTATCAAACACAGCCTAAAAGTTTTTAGAACTAGTTTTAGCACACCAACCGAATCATAAGACTAGAAGATGGCAACAACTAGAACTTAAAAACACTGAAAAATCCATAACAAAAATAAAGTGACGATTTAAGTGTTTAAATCCGCATTGAACTGGTTTTAGCATACCACAGCTAAATCACGAGAGGCCAGATGATGACAACCAGGAAAACTTAAGAAACACTGCAAAATCCATAACAAAAATACAGTGATGATTTAATCCCTAAAACATATGCTCCTATTACCCGGTTCCAGATAAAACTAGCGAAGACGCTGTGAAATGATAGAAGCCAACTAGAAGAGAGACGTTCCCTTCCCTTTCTTGTCTCCACCAATTTCGAATGCTTGCATCTCTGCAGGACAAATCAAAACCAAAAAAATAAAGGAAAAACATAAAAAGCCACAGATCAAAAGGAAACTGAAAAGAATGGCGAAAAAACCTTTATAGGGTGCTGTGAATAATGCTTGCAACTCTGGCACTGCAGCTTCAACACAATTTTCTTAGTTGTTTTTGCCTGTGAAGTGGAAAATTCACTATGCATAAATAAAAATTCTTGATCGGCTCTATGGGTAGTAAGGTAACTAGACAATGACAAATCATGCATGCAATCAAGAACTTCAAAAATAAATTGAAATGCAATGATTCAAGAATGCTTGTTGAGATCACTACAAACAATGCAAAACCAAGAATTGCTCGCTAGGCTCAGACAAAATGAAACAGAATGTAATGGTAACCAGGCACCCTTTTCCTGATAGGAGGGGCCAATGCAGTAATGAAATTGCAGTTCTCTAGCAAAATGTAAATACCAAAACCAGATGGAATACCTTCTTGTGGAAGACGGGCTTTGTCTGCCCACCATAACCTGACTGCTTGCGGTCGTAACGACGCTTTCCTTGAGCAGACAGACTATCCTTACCCTTTTTATACTGGGTAACCTTGTGAAGGGTGTGCTTTCCGCATGCCTTATTCTTGCAGTAAGTCTTTTTTGTTTTGGAACGTTCACCTGGAAGACAAGGATCATGTCATTTTTTTTTTCCTTAGCAGAATAAATGCTGCTTTCAATTTTATTTGAAAATACCTATACCATACTCCTACACAACCTAAAGTTCAAGTGGATCATTACTTTGGCACATTCAGACAGGGCTAAATATTTTCTTCGCCCAGATACACAGCATCTTCTGAAATTCTAAATCTAATTGAAAAATAATGTAGATGAACTTCGCAATGAGCACCTAATTAAAAGCAGAATTACAGCACAACCATGGATTAAGTAATTAAATGAGTCAATTAGTTAGTGCCATATAAAAGACAACATTAAATGAGTCAATTAGTTAGTGCCATATAAAAGACAACATTGAGCTGATGTATAATTCAGCATTAAGAGCTCCTGGCAGAGCTTTTTCTAAGCAAACACCAACCCACCTAAAGGCTACTGCTCTCCATATACACCTTACGCACAGAGATTAACCTATTATCTCACAGCACATGCAGAAACAGGTTTTCTCCTTTGTTTCTTCTTCAAGAAAAAAAAAAAAAACATCGGCCACACAGACTACTCATGCTAAATTCTTCTAATTCATTCCTTTATACCATCCATCAAAATTATTTAGTATTTCACTATTCTCCTATTTCAGCTTCCTAAATTCCCACTCTTCTGACTTGCATTCCAAGTCCAATGGTCATTTCGCATGTGTTACAATGGGGAAACTATGATACAAAGGGCAAAAAAGGTAATAAGCTGAAGATATCCAGGGAATTGAAATAAAAATTCATTTAAGATGATGCAAAGAAGCTCATTGGAATGGTCAGTTAAGTTAGAAAGCACAAAACGAATCAACAAGAAACAATTTTCTCAATAGTGAATTGGGAATCAAAATGAGGTCAAATGTTACAAACTACCAGATTTAAAGAGAGATGCAGTGCACTTGACCACAATCACATGAGGTCAATTGTAAAATTAATCATCATATCAATGTTATAATAATAATCAAAGTACCATTGGCATAGACAAAGGTATCATCATTTAATTAATTATTGTTATGACTTATGACCACGACCTGCATTATAGGAGATCGAGTGACATAAGAGACTGAATGTCTGAATAGGCTGTGAATTATGAAATTTTACATCATAATCTGTCAAAATTGAAAACTGAAGTAAGCGACAAAATTCCTTCTATTTTCTTTATGCTCATACAAGGCTCAAAACACAACCATACATATGGTCATGTATCTTTGGGCATTCGTTATAGAATAAGAGAGGAGCGACCGGCATAACAAGCTTTAACATTCAAGCCAAAGCAAATAAGTACGCAACCATCATGAAAAAAAGAAATACTCGGGCCCTTCATGATGTTTAGTGGAACCAAATATGTGATCAAGACTACACATCTGAATTCTGGACTCCATTCGAATAGATGTGCTCCCGCTGTTGTACAATCTCTATCATAATATCCATGCTACCTTCCACGCATCGCCAAATGTAACAATGGATTTCAAAAGCCTGGGAACTCATTCCATAATGTCACTTGAAGAAAGATCATCCATCAGCTAACAGTTCGATGGGGAAGAAAGGAAAGAAAAATCATTCAAAGCGTTCCATCCTTGGTCCAAGTTTTTCATGAAGTCACCCATCAGGGAGGCGGCATCATCTGAATCCAAAGATCGAACATAAAGTTCGGAGCATCTGATAGATCCTGGCATACCAAAAAATTTAACCACAAAGAAAGAGATTCCACCGCCAAAACAGAGATCCTTTGCTCTCGTCCATTAAGAGTTCGATCGAGAAATAAAACGAGAGGAAGAAGCAGAGAAATGGGACGGCAATTACCATCGTTGCAATCCGCTCGACGTTTCTTCTCCCCTCTCCTCCCCTCCCAGTCGTTGCGAGAAGCCAGCGCTGCGAAAATGGACGGCGGCAGTGGCCTTAACATTAGGGCTTCGATAGAAAGCACGTGCGGTGCGCGTGAGGTAAAAAAAGAGTATTGGACAAGTTATCACGGCCCATCCCCTAGCGATCGAACGGTCATCGATCGACCGCTCGTCTGCGCTCTCGGGTCCCCTGCCATTTCCCAAACCCTAAACTTGAAAAGGGCGCGCCTCCTTGTGCTGGGATATTTCATCAGCTGAGCGGGGCGAGGGAAGGAGGAGGCGTCGACGCTGCGACCATGGTAATTATCTCCCAACCCTCTTCAAATTTAAATGAAGCGGTAGAATTCGGAACGGGATATTGATTTCTTATTCTTCTAATGACAGAGCGAGCAGTAAAATGAGGTATTTCGAGGTTTTTTTTTTTTTTTTTCCCGCCGTGTTTCTTTCGTCAAAATCTTGTTAAAGTGGCTGAATAAAGTTCTGTTTTCCCTGCATGCAATTCGATAGCAGATAAAACGGTCGTCATGGGATATGGGAAGCCGTGTGTAATTCCAATAGGAATGCTTTGAGCAAGATTTTAAGAGAAAAGAAGTGGGGAAAAGGAAAAAAAAAATCAAATATTGGCTATATTTGCCTGCAAGAGGCGATGGAGGATAGTTATAATTTTATTTGAAATCGAGATAGTCTTTTTCTATGAATCTAAGGGTGTGAATCTAAGGGAAAATATATAACATTCTAATATTGAATTTTGTAAAAATAATATAATCTAGTGATGGTGCGTTAATCTGTCAATCTAGTGATGGATGCAACCATTTTTTTAAAAAAAAATCATGATAGTAATTAGTGTGGGTGTTAAAAGCACCCAATTTTTCCCTGGATTCATAATCTAGTCCCATATTTGCTCGGTTAAACAACCTATCTTCGCTGCCATGTCATGAAAGCATCTGTGTGTTATCTATATTGCAAACAGATTTTAGATATCAATATGGAATTTTGATCTTGTTTTGTTTTCACGTGCATGCATTTTTTTTTCCCATCTCCTTATCTTATATTGCAAACAAACTCAAGGACAATGTTATGGTTTTCAGAAATATTAGAAGATTGTTTATTTGATCTTGAGCCAATTTTCCTTTAAAATTTAGATAGTTCTTGTATATGCTATGCTATCACATTCTGACTATTTCGGGATATTCCTTGTCACAGTCAAGAAGAAAGATCAGGGAGCCTAAAGAGGAGAATGTGACTCTGGGCCCTACTGTACGGGAGGGGGAGAATGTTTTTGGTGTTGCCCACATTTTTGCTTCTTTTAATGATACTTTTATTGTAAGTATTGTAAACATGTCTTCCACCCTGCATGTTCTCAGGTTTGATCCCATGCTAAGTTTATTTTGTAACTGCAGCATGTTACTGACTTATCTGGAAGAGAAACACTTGTCCGCATTACTGGTATGAAACAGTTTTATATAATAAATCATTTGATTGATTAATTAATTATATTAGATTTTGACATGCAAGCCATTTCATCATAGAGTCGTGTATTCGAATATCCATGCAGGATGTTGTATAGATTTCGTTCTGTAGCTGACTTCCTCTAGAAAGGGTTTCTGTCTGTGATCTGATGCTAGGATTTCAATGTTTCATATTGTCAACGTACATTTTAATGGTCATTGCTAAGGAGAATTTAAAATGATTTTGAATCTAACTACTTAATCTTTCCTCAAAAAAAGAATCTAACTACTTAACCGTGCAGGTGGTATGAAGGTCAAAGCTGATCGTGATGAATCATCTCCGTATGCAGCCATGCTTGCTGCACAAGATGTTGCACAGCGATGCAAGGTCTGCACACTGAGCATCATTTTACTTGTCAAGTAAACTGAACAAGCAATAAGCAGGAAAATGAATACGTAATGCTATGTCTGAAAAAAAAGTTTTTCAGAATTATCTGATTGGTTCTTCTGTCGGTTATTACTCGTAGGTAGTATTACAGATGGGTCATGCATCGTCTTCAATTTGCTAGTTTTGTCAGCAAAGAAATCCATCTCATAGTTTCTAAGTAAACCAATCTGGGGAAAATCAGGTCTAGATCTGACTTCACCAATGTATCAAGCTTATATTCAACTTCTGAACTAAATGGCTTAGGTTAGGTTTACTCTGATTGCATGAGTCCTGACCTGATTTGCATACTAGTCTAAAATGTGTATTGGGAGCCAATCTATGTTAGATTTTTATGGTTTTACTTGGTTAAACATGGGCTTATGTTTCTTGAAGATGCAATCCATTCACATCTTTAACATTGGAATTCGTGTTTATCAAAGTTATTTAAGCATGACAAATGCCTGACGGTCACCATGTGAGTAAAACCCGCAGGTGTTCATTTTAATGGAAGCCTTAGAGATGTTCTCTTGTATGCTATCACTGTATTATTAATTTTCTTGATTATGTCGATTCCATGACATTTTACTTTGAATCTTTTTAGGAGCTCGGTTTAACTGCTCTACATATAAAACTCCGTGCAACTGGTGGGAACAAGACCAAGACACCTGGACCTGGTGCTCAATCTGCACTTAGAGCCCTTGCTCGATCCGGAATGAAAATTGGCCGAATTGGTAACCTTCTGTTCTCTTTGAAGTACTTAATTAAGTCAGAATTTTTGGCTAGCTCAACACGTCCTTGAAAAACATTTTTACCACCATCGAATTGATCATGTATATTAGCATGAAAAACACTTCCTATATGTATGAACAATGACTAAGCAATATTAGAGTTTTCAAAGCGTTATTAGAGTTTTCATTTTAAATTGTTAAGTATGTCTGATTTGGGATGTGTGTGTTAATTAGTGCCAACATTTTTGGGATATGGGCTTCAACATATAGATTAGTGCTAAAAATGGCTGAAAGGTTCTCTCTTTTGACCCTGATTAATTTTCATGGTTTCCCTTGTGCTTTTACCATGAATTGTTATTATTTTTGAATTATAATATATGTCATCGTTGTTGTCATCATCATCGTTTTTTTTTTTTTAGGTTCTGCTTTCTATCCTCTCTCCTAAATATGTTGTTTCATATTGAAATTTGTCATGCCATTTATGATCAATGAACAGTGGCTTAAATGCTTCAAACTTTGTTGTTTTGTCCTTAATTTTGATTATTAGAAAACTCACAATCCATTTATAAGGTGTATGTTTGTCTTCCAAAAGCACCATGTAATCAAGGATTATTGGTAAGAAACCATGGTTCCTTTTCCCCCAACAAATTACGTTCCGTGTATCCAATAATCTCGATAAGGAATTATGCTGGTATCAATATTTGTATTTTTAGTGGCAACATCTATTGGGTTTACAGGGTAAAAAAATATGGATAAATCCAAGTTTTATGCAGCGGAATCAATTATTTTGCATACTAGATGCAACCCTGAAGACCCTTGAGGGCCAGGATCCCTAAGGGACAAAGAAGATAATTAAATTAACATAAAATAAATATGAAACTCACATGTATCTGTGTTCTTTATCGATGGAGTATGCTGATGAAGTCGGAATTCTCACTATCACTAGCCATCCAAACGTGTGGCCTCCAACAGTGATCCATGCAGAGTCACAGGATGAGATCCTTCAAGGATTGGTTGACAGTTCTTCGGCAGAGGGGTGCTAGCGCCTCTATCTTGCCTCATATTGCTTTTCAAATCAAGAGATGATCTATTAAAGAGTTGGAGATCAGATCCCAATCGCTTAAAGGAGGAAATATGGTGAAGGATTCACGTGGAAAACAAGGAGAGGAAGGCGTATTTTTGCTATGGCATGAGATGAGATAAAATTGGGCGGATAACTTGGATTGACCGAGCTCTTTTCGAAGGATTGTAATCGTCATCCAACCTAGTGTTGCCTAGGTTTTTAATAGCCCATGCCACCAGCTATCTCCACGTTCAAGATCAGATCAAATATGATCTTCCATGAAACAAATTTGGTTGCAAGTTGTTAAGGGGTTTAAATTTCAGCTAATGAGAATTCAGCATTTGAATTTTGAACCAAGCTTCTAAAAGCTTTTGCAACCAAATTTATCTTCATGAAATCAATCCAGATCTCATGCCAAATTCAAATTTAAATTTTAAATATAATCTAAATTTAAATTCGAATCATTATGACATCTCATGTCATAAAATGATCATGCAAGGAAGTTATTTAGACATGTCCCAACAAGACAACTAAATACCATGACCAAGTCAACATTGACCAAGCCCGTATTTGCATGAGTCCCATGCCCACATTTCACGTCCAATTCTTGAGCATTTCATATGCTCCACGTGGAGGGGAAATAGCCTAATGATGGGCTTGCATCCTATGCTCCATGTGCCATCAAATGGCACCCAATTGACCAAGGATTCAGCACACCATCATATGGCATTAAATCCAATTGATCATGCCCAACACTTGGGCTTAATCATGGTCATCCAATTAATTACAAGTGTGCTTGTGACCCATTAGGCCCCTTGATACGTTGGCAACAATCATGTCCCCAAATATGACCCATGGGATTGACCCTAATCAACACTTTGACCAAGTCAAAAAAATCATGACTGTAGATCATGAGCGGCCTCTAGCAAAGCATCATAACCATCCAAATGTTAAGGGTTTTATCGACGTGGTCATCGACATCACCTATCCATGATTGGTTACCATACGATTCAATCCAGTCATCACATATCCCAGATCAGCCAGTGGCATGGAAAGTGTCAATCCTGTAACTGATCTTGTTTACTTGATCTCAGGAAAGATCGACTCATGAATTAGAACTCCAAAACCATTTCGGATTCCAACTTAACCTTGCAAGGATTTTAAGTCTAATCAATCCATTAAGTGGCTGTGGGATATAACCCTCTCTATATTAAGGGAGACGAATTCTATTTTGATCAATCACCACCTCCACGTATTTCATGTCATACTCAACCATCACCATATTTGCCACTCATGGCTAGAGCGACGTTTGTATGTCGTTAAAGTATGGCATTCCATACATGAGGTGCATTGAATACCTCAAGTCAAAGGATCTTAAGTCAAAGGATCACTTGCACAACCATCATCAGAGATCAACCTTGATACTATATAGAATATCCATATGGGATCTCTGTATGGGTCAACCAATGCATCATTACAATAACAAGCATCCACACACCTATCCAAGTATCTTCATACTTTAGCTTGCGAGATCAGCTCCTCACCATAAGGGTGAGGATATGCATTGTGTGCCAGTCTCACGGCATTCGACGGTGTCTAGTCCCATTTACACATCGACTGAGGAAATTTAAAGAATCGAACCATAATGTGCAATTTGGATCTCATAATTTATAATCTCTATTTCAAATTCTATATGTATGGCTCACATTCTTCTGGACTTTATCTCACAGATAAATATATTAAATATATATATAAAGGATATTTAGGTAGATAAAAAAATCACTTTATTTGATTTGTATTCATAGAATGTATACATATATAGCATTCAATCCGATTAGATTTAGGATATACATTAACAACATCTTGTTAAATATTAAAATTGCTTCTAATGTGCCATTATTTGTGGATGCTGGCAGAGGATGTGACTCCAATCCCGACTGATAGCACACGCAGAAAGGGTGGAAGAAGAGGGAGGAGGCTGTAGTCGTCTCATATGGTTCTCCTAGGACAGCCATTTAGTTTTTGGTAATAGATTTGTAATTTGATGGTGGCTGTTGTTTGCCATCCATAGGCTTAGAAACTTTGGAAACTTTACTAATGTTTTGCTAGCCTTATCCTTTGTTATGGTGAAGTAGAAAATTGCTATCTTCCATTTAAGTGATTCATCCAGTTACTTTAATGTTGCTTTGGGGGATGCTTCTGCCAGATATGCATTGTGCTGTGCTTTATCTGACGATTGTTGCACATTGCTTTTCCTAGGAATCTTGTACTAGATTACAAGTAATCGTTGATTTTTGCTTATAGCTTCTTGTGTGAAAATCTATATGCTGCTGCAGCATTCTTTGATTTCCCCATTTGCAATAAATTGGGAGAGTAAGTTTAGTCACATAATTTTTGTTCTGTAAAGTTGATCGTTTTGTGAATGTTCATTGGATTGACTTGCTGGTCTCAATGGATTTATGAATTATGTTATTTATGAAGCTTTGGGCTGTTCTTATAAGTTGTCGGTTTCAGTGAACCCTGCATGCTTACATTGACTTAATATGCTAATTTAAAAAATTCAATGAAGAATTTTTTGAACACCAAAAAATCTAAGTGCTAATCTGTTGTTTGCTTAATTTTTCAACTCTCTTGTGATTTGATGCGATGGTATCACACAATGAAAGTAACATCCTCTAAAATGTTGAAGTTGAGTTGAATGTAGGGTGCAACTTAGGTTCATGAAACTCAGGTTTCCCTCAATCCTAACCCTAACCCTATTTGTAAAATATCAACCCTAACCCTATTTTTAAAAATCAGGTTCGGGTTAAGTTTTAGGTTGGAATTCAGGTTAATGGAAAAAAAAAATGACAATCTGAAACAAACAAGCTTAACATTGCACAAATAAGCTAAAGTTTGAAACAAATAAGCTTCACATTGTACAAACAACCTGAAGTTTAAAACAAACAAGTTCACATTTCAAATTGTACATCTAAAAATATACATCTTTTACATAAGACTAAACAAAAAAAAAAAAGCATATTCTTAAAATAAAACATATCCAAAGTAATTCAAATGTTGCATAACATTTCAATAGCCACCATATGCATTGATGAAGTCACCTTTATCTTTCAGAAGCAAAAAATATTGAGACGATATAAAGAGCCAGCTAGAAGACCACATAGATCTGGTATGAGAGATCTTTTCCAAGTAGCAAGACTGCATTCGTTTACCAAAGCTCTCTGATTTTTTACTCATCACTTCTTTCCCAGATATTTTAGTTTTTTGCTCATCATCTCTTCCCAAGATGCTTTCATAAAATTTTGACAAACTTCATATTAGAAGTTACAAATGTCTCAAAGAAGAAATTAAAAAAAATAAAGATACTAGTTTGGCCCACCAACATTACATATGATAAAATGCAATGGTTAAAAGTATATTGCTTATTTAAAAGGTAACGAAGGTTATGGTGGAATGTTCATACCAAGAATCATCACTTCCATAACATCATTGTTAGCTCTACATATCTTTAAACCTAACAAACAAGGCTAAATCATCACTTCCACAACACCAGTGGGCTTGCCGCTTGTGGCTCTATGGGTTTGGATTTTCTCGGGTTCGGGTTGACTACCTAAGTTGCAAATCGGTCTGGGATCAACCCGGATCATTCGGGTTCGGGTTAAGCAAACTAGAGTTTGAGTACTGCTGCAAATCAGGTTCGCGGGCTGGGTTCAGGTTGAACCCGGCCCAAGTTGCATCCCTAGTTGAATGATAACCTAAACCCGGTCCAAGTTGCACCCCTAGTTGAATGTAAAAGATAAAGCTGTTGGGGAATCGGGAACAGAAACATTTTTGTTATTCCCAAAATGACCTTTCGAACACCAATTTTTTCGGTTCAGCAAAACTTGACCATGTGAAAATCCAACTGAATGGTGACTTATGAAATACGTTCAGCGATAATGGGTGCAAACTTACCCAAATATGAGTACAATGTAATGTTAACATAGAGAAACATTGCTGCATTGTTAAAAGCATAGCAATAACACACAAAGACAAACGTTTTTATTCATCAATATGCCAAGCACCGGAATGAGTCTGCTACCACCGGCGTGAGCTAAGATATGCAACCACTGGCCCCAGCGTCACATCTACAGCTTTGTTCCACATGCGTGCAAGATCTGAAGAACGAAATCTGCTTTCCTGAAGCTGCTGCAAGCCACCAGGTTCCATATTATTACCATAATATTATACAAGCTAAACTCAAACGTATGCCAAGGTGAGTGAGAGAGATCTTTTATCAAGAACATTAATAGATTATAGATTCCAATTCATCTAAAAACAAACATCTTCATAAGCTCCCACCGAAAATTAACAAGAATAAAAGGAAATTATACATATAACTGATTTGTTGCATAAGATTTTTTTTTTCTTTTTTCATAATGAGACAGCTACTGGATGGATAACAGGATGCCATAGGTTACTGAAATTAACTTTCCAGAAGGAAATAAATAAATAAATATGGATCTCCTAATTGCAGTGCACAGTTTGGCTCAGAGATGGAGAAGCTATCTAGAATACAGGAGATCACCCGATCAGTTACTGGAAGCCTAAGATGCAAGAAAGGTGGCTGTTTCACTCAGATGGTTCAGAATAACAGTGTCATACATCCATATCCTTCCATGGAAGATTGGGCAGTTCCTTCCATGTGGTTAACAGCAACTTTGCCTGGTCAGATGCAAGCTGGAATTCTAGCTACAAGGGCTGTGAAGGTGTGAGCTACCACAATTAGTAAAGTTCTTTTTTTAATCACCAAAGTTTGGAGGTCCTGGTGATCAAAGGACAGATCAGTTCTACAGGTTAATTTCTTTGAAAACTATGACAGCGTAAGCATTACACTGCAATGCGGATGACTGTCTGCTGACTGAGAAAGCCTCATGAAGCTTCAAAGCTTTCACCAGGGGAAACAATGGGAAAGATTGTGTAATTTTATTTTGTTTCTACAGCAAAAACAGTTTCCAATCTATATAAAGAACAAAGATATTGCAGGATAACTTCATTCTGTATCCAACAGAGATTGTTGTTTATTTTCCTGTGAAGGACTTTGCCACCACTGACAGATCCATTTTTGACAGTAGAAAAATAAACACTTTGCCCATTATAAAGACATCTAATTTCCTTTTTTTTTAAAAAAATAAATTTCACACGCTTGGTTGTTCACGTAAGATGCCCAAGTATTTGTTTAGAAGTCCATGTTACCAACTTGACATTAATTTGTTCCCTAATCTATGTAAAATATTTTATGGACCCTATGGTTGAGGGCCTCAAACTTTTGGAGTGATGGATTGGAGTTTGAGGCCTACGATAAGCTAAATTGTTTATTAGTTTGATGAGCAACAGAAGAGTCGGATTACACTGATGACTGTTTTCATCAAGGAATCATATAATAAATGCATATAATATGGTGATTGCTCCATTTAGTGATTCACTACATTCATTTAATTAACTTGGTTCCCATGCATTATGTGTTTCCATAGCAAATAAGTGGTGTAATGCATCATAGTCCTATTGCATGATCTGACATCCAAGTACATGAGACACGCATTTCATCATGACCTACAATTCCATAAATGCCAGAAAATAGAGTTTCCAATACGTTGGAGAATCATTGCCTGTTCATCATGTGATCATTAAACGAAGTTGTTTCCCCAAAAACAAAACAAATGGTTTCTTTTGATCTGTTACGTTAGACTGTCCAAATTACTTTGAATGTGAGAGCACTATTTTGACAAGAGAACTAGAAATGAGCATCAATATACGACTAGTTAGAGAATTTCTATTTGCATCGCTCGGGTTGCTCAGTGCACCTTTCAAATTTTTTTTTTAAAAAAATTCTAAACTACCCCCATCTCCTCCCTCCACCCCTCCGCCCCCCTCTCTTCCCTAGCACCGGCGCCTCCCCCCTTTTTCTCCCCCTTTCTGGCACCATCCTTCCATTCCTCTCCCCAGCCCTCATCTCCTCTCCTCCTGTCTTCGGCACCGCCCTTCACCCACCTTCCTCCCTTCCTCCCCACTCTTCGGCCTGGCATCATCTCCTTCCCTCCCTGGCATGGCCGGAAGGGAGGGGTGGGGGTAGTGCCAGGAAGGGGGAGGAGAGGGAGGGGCGCCAATGCCGGGGAAGGAAGGGGAAGGAAGGAGATGGGGGATGCTAAGGATAGTTTAGGATTTTTTTTAAAAAAAAATTTGGGGGGTGCACTGAGCAATTCGAGCGGTGCAAATAGAAATTCCTGACTAGTTAGGATAGGGTTTATTATGCGTAGTAGAATAAGACTATGGTGTTTACACTATATCCATTTCCAAGCCTCGTACTACTTACCAGAATCAATAAAGGTTCTCCTTATTAGGGACTATTTGGATTGGAGTGAATGAAGGTGAGGGAAAGGAAACAAAGGAAAAATGACATAAGTTATTTTGTTTGGAAGGAAGGTAAAAGAGAGAGAAAGAAAATGAGAGTAACCGGTTTCTCCTGTTTCTTCCTCAACGAGGTAAATTTGTTAACTCTCAAATCGAAGGTAAGCTGGGAAGGAAAAAATATTTAAGTTATATTTTATTTTGAAGATCAAAATATTTCTTCATTTTCTATTCTTTGTTCTTTTATTCTCATTGTTCATTCCTTATTATGAAGGATAGTGTTTGGAATAGGGCCTTTTCCATGCTATTCCCCAAAACAGGCCAAAAAAAAAGATGATGGGCCTTCTAGGAATTGGTATTTCGGTCAAACGTCCTTATTCTAGAATTCTTATTACATGCTCCCCTATGGAATAGCCCTATTTTCATTTACCGTATTCCAAGGGCAGTGGCTGGAAAGATAATTTGACTATTACCCTCTTTATCAGAAAAAATCATGATATTAAATATAAAAAAGAAAAAGATGTAGCCTTGGCTAATCGTTACTAATATATGTACATAATAATGTCCACCGCAAAATGGTAATGGTATAATCCACTTTTTTTTTTGCTAACCATTACTAAAATAGGTACATAACATGCAAACTTTTAATAGATCATAATAATAAATTAATTAATAAAAAATAATTTATTTAAGTAATTACATTAATAAATAAATTGGTAATCCATTTTTTCTTATCATTTGATCAAAGGCATTTTTGAGATTTCTAAAAAAAATTTCATCTATTCCTAATGGAATACAGGCTTATTTTCATACCATCCAAACATCATTTGGAATAACACTGCATTAATTGCACTGGAATAAGGTGGAATACCAAATTTCAAACCAAATAAAAATTTGAAATGATAAGGAAAAATAACAATGGAAATAAGCTATTTGGAATTTGTGTCCTATAATAACTTTTTAACATTCAAATACTACCAAGGGATATAATTATCACATAACTCTTTTTTTTTTTCTTTCTTTCCTCTATATCTAAACAAGAGAATTAATATTACCTTTCTTTTTTTTTTTCCATCCTTTCCAAATAAAAAAGAAGAACAACCATTTCTTTCCCATCCTTCCCCTTCCATCCTTTACTTCTTTTTACTTTTTCCTTCTATCTTTTACTTCTTTTTACTCTTCCCTTCCTTTTCCCTCCAAAAGATCCAAACATATCAAATGTAGTTTTATGAAGAGGATGATGGTCACACATCATGTCACTTTAAAATTTATTCGCTCTAAAAACAAAAGTTTAACAATCATTGATATAAACGAAGGGGAAAAAATTTTCATACTTGGAAGCAATATCGAAAATCAAAAAAACATGAAATCAGGATATGCAGGAAGGAAATTAGATACCTGAATTCGTGAGAAAAATTAAGGGAAACAAAGGTGATGTGGTTGATAAATGAAGGGTAAATCGTGATACGGTCAGTCAGCGGAGAATAGGTTGGAATCCTCGGCACAGGACCCCAAAGCTCTGGGCGGCCTCCCAATCCTGGGCGGGCTCCAGGTTCTGGGCGGCCTCCTGGTCCTGAGCGGCCCCCAAGCTCTAGACGGCCTCCTGGTCCTGGGCGGCCCCCAAGCTCTGGGCGGCCCCCAAGTCCTGGGCGGCCTCCCGGTCTTGGGCGGACCCTAGGTTCTGGGCGACCTCCCAGTCCTGGACGGCCTTCCGGTCCTGTCGGCCTCCTGGTCCTGGGCGGCCCCCAAGTCCTGGGCGGCCTCCCGATCCTGGGCGGCCCCCAGGTTCTGGGCGGCCTCCTGGTCCTGTGCGGCCTCCAGATCCTGGGCGACCCCCAGGTCCTAGGCGGCCTCCCGGTCCTGGGCGGCCCCCAGGTCCTAGGCGGCCTCTGGTCCTGGGCGGCCCCCAAGTCCCGGGCGGCCTCCAAGTCCTAGGCGGCCCTCGAGTCCCGGGCGGCCTCCTGCTTTGGGTTATACACTCCGAGCTCTCAAAGCTATTTTCATATAAGAAGCACTTAACGCTACAAACTGTCGTATCCGGAACAAAGCTCAAGAATTATCAAACATCATGGCACTTTAAATGACTTGGATAAGACAAATGCCAGAACATCACCATTCATCGAAAAGCTCAAATAAAGGAGGTACTAAGCACTTGTTTTAGAGCCAGATAACTTTCCACTAACTCTGACATTCCCTTGGGAAAACCGAAACCCATCATGATGATTCTTAGCTTCCAGAGCAAGTTCCTTAATGCCTCTGGTGTTAATTAACAGTAAACGATCACGTTGCATGCTCTCGCAGTAGCTGATCATTAATCTTATACACTAATCTTATATATTAGTCTTATACATTAATCTTATTCGGAAAAGAAGGAAATATGACTCGACGCTGATGGCATGATGACGAAGGCAAGAGAGCGATATTTTTTTTTCAAAAATTCAAGGAGTATAAAAGAGGGGGGATCCAGGGAGAAAGGAGGATTTTTTCTTCCTTCAACCAGAGATCCTTAACAAAGAAAATTTTTCTATCTTTCTGGTGATCCAGCATCAACAGATTGGCGCGCCAGGAAGGGGGGCGAACCTTCGACTCCTTCAAATAGCTCTGATCTTTTCAACATGAAGACTAGATCTCCGGAGGAAGACTTTTCCCATGGGTCTGGGGGGCATCTCTCATCTTCTGATCGGATTGAGAGAACTCCTGACCCAACCGAGCTGGCCCGGCCAAGCCCTCTAGCCCCTTCCTCACCACTGCCAGTATCAGCTACTCCCCAGGATCAGTTGGCCACCCTCACACAGCAAGCTCAAACCCTCGTTGGGATGGTTCAACAACTGCAGGAACAACATTCCAGAGGGGCCCGACGGCGGTTTGAAACACCTCTACACTCTAGATCAGCTACTCCTGTTAGCCGGCAGTCTACCCGGGGGAGATCCCCTCCTACGAGGCCTCTCCACCCCTATGCCTCGGCGGGGCTTCATTCTCAAGGTTCCCGAGGTGGATCACGCTCCCTTACCCGTTCCTCGGGTAGTCCACCTGCCAGGCGGCGATGGGGTAAGGAGCTACATGTGGAGCACCGCCAGTGGTGTCGTCGATCTTTGTCTTGTTCCCCTGAGCCAGCTAGAGGAAAGATGGTTGATCAGATGGAGAGGCGCCTCGATGAACAAGACCGGAGATTGGAAGAGCTCAGCCAAAGAATCAATAATCAGCCGAGGTCGGATTACAACACCCGCCCTCCTCTTACTCGGTGAATTATGGAGGAACCCATTCCTGGGAGGTTCCGCTTCCCTCAACTTGACCCTTATGATGGCACCATCGACCCTCTGGACCATCTGAAAAGTTACAAGGCTATTATGCAAGTTCAAGGGGCAATTGATGCCCTCTTGTGTGTTGCTTTCCCAGCCACACTCCGAAAGGCCGCCCATGCTTGGTATTCTCGTCTACCCGCATGCAATATTGACTCCTTCCGACAACTAGAAAGATCTTTCTTGGCTCATTTTGACGCTTGTCGGAATATCCCTCGAGTGGCAGACAGCTTGTTCTCTGTGCAGCAATAAGATGGGGAATCTCTGAAAGACTTTATAACCCGATTCAAGGTGGCAGCCCTGGAAGTCTATCACCTCGACGATGCTGTGGCTACTCTGGCCTTGAAGCGGGGGCTCCGTCCCTCCCGTTTCACTTACTCTTTGGACAAAAGGCCTCCCTGCTCTTATGCTGATCTCTTGAGTCGTGCGCAGAAGTATATCCGTGCTGACGAGGCTGATTCGTCAAGAAGAGGCGCTGAATGAAGGACTGGGAAGAGGCCAGCCCGCCCGGAGTCGAGAGGGCCCCCTCCCAAGAAGTTTGAACCCTCGCGCCGACCGGTTGACCGCCGCAAGAGCCTAGCCCCCAGAGAAAATCATCTTACACCCCTCCTTGCACTCCGGGCTCATATCCTCATGGAGATTGAAAATGAGCCTTATTTGCGGCGTCCACCTCCCATGAAGAAAGGCGCTGCACGTGATAGAAGCCGCTACTGCCGTTTCCATAGAGATTACGGCCACGATACTGAGGAATGCCGCAATCTGAAACAGGCCATTGAAGAGCTTATATAAAGGGGATATCTGGGGCAGTACATCCAGAAGAAGGAGACTCCGCCTGTACCAGCTTTGATGGGCCCTCCTCCGCCTCAGGCCAACATTGATAACACCTCTACGGAGCGAATGGTGGGAATGATTGCCCGTGGAGGAGCATCATCTTATAAGAGGCCAAGAGGGGAGGGAGAGTTATAAAATGTAATCCTTCTAGGGGAGATATAGCAGGGGGTGGTATTGTAAAAGATGATAGCGTCGTTGTCTCTATGACGGTCACTAAGCATCCTGTAAGAAGGATTTTAATCGATAGCGGGAGCTCCGCCAACGTACTTACTTATGATGCATTTCTTTGAATGGGTTTATCTCCTGACTCTCTTCGACCTATAGCTTCTCCTCTAGTTGGCTTCACGGGAGATTCCATATGGGTGGAGGTCGAGATTACCCTACCTGCTACGGCAGGGTCGCTGCCGCGCCAGAGCACGGCGATGCTGGACTTCTTGGTGGCCCGAGTACCCCTGACATACAATGCCATTCTTGGCCATCCTGGATTGAATATACTAGATGCTGTTATATCCACTAAGCGTCTGCTGGTGCAATTCCCTACTAACCGAGGAATTGGCGAAATGCATGGAGAGGTGGACTCAGTCAGACCTTGTTATCATCTAGCTCCCAGTCCTCAGGTAGTTGCGATTCCCCCGGTCGCTGAATCATTCGATCCCAGGGAGACCGAGCGAAGCAGGGAACCGGCAGAACGTTTGGTATCTTGCCCCCTAGAGGACGACCCAGGCAAGATCGTGCAAATCGGCGAACTCCTCTCCCCTGAAGCCCGGAGTCAGCTCCTAGCCTTCTTGCGGGTGAATGCCGATATCTTTGCTTGGAAGGTGGCAGATATGGTTGGGATCCCCCCAGAGGTGATCACTCACCAGCTTAATATCAACTCAGAATGCCGACCAGTCCGCCGGAAAAAAAGGAGTTTCGCTCCCGAGCGGCAGAGAACTATAGATGAAGAAGTGGATAAATTGCTTATGGCCGGCCATATTCGAGAGGCGCAATACCCTGACTGGCTAGGCAATGTGGTCATGGTCCAGAAAACCAGTGGGGGATGGAGAATCTGCATTGACTACACTGATCTTAACAAAGCCTATCCTAAGGACAATTTTCCGTTGCCACGGATCAACCAGTTAGTGGATTCTACTTCCGGCTGCGAACTTCTTAGTTTCATGGACGCCTTCTCAGGGTATAATCAAATAAAAATGAACCCCTCGGATGAAGAACATACCTCTTTTGTTACTGAGAAGGGCATTTATTATTACAAAGTAATGCTCTTTGGGTTAAAGAACACAAGAGCCACCTATCAAAGGCTGATGAATAAAGTTTTCAAAGATCAGCTCGGCCGCAATATGGAAGTGTATGTAGACGATATGCTGACGAAGAGCACTTGTGCTGCCAACCATATCGCTGATCTGGAGGAGACTTTCCATAACCTCCGACTTCATAGAATCAAGCTTAACCCGCGCAAATGCGCGTTTGGAGAAATTCTTTGGTTTTCTGGTAACCCGGCGGGAAATTGAGGCAAACTCGGAGAAGATTCAGGCCATCCTTGATATGAGACGACCAGCCTGTAAGAGGGAGGTACAGAAACTTACCGGAAGGATAGCAGCGCTGAGCCAATTTTTGTCAAGATCAGCGGAAAGGTGTCTGCCTTTCTTCAAAGTCTTACGCAGAGCGGACGGTTTTGAATGGACGGAAGATTGTCAGCGGGCTTTTGAAGAGCTTAAGGAGTTCTTATCCACGCTACCCCTGTTATCTAAATCGGAGGAAGGAGAAAAGCTCTTCCTTTACCTCACAACTTCTCAGAAGCCGTCAGCTCCGTTTTGGTGCGTATCGATGACCATGCTATTCAGAAACCTGTGTATTATACTAGCAAAGTACTTCATGGCGCGGAAGAGAGGTATTCCAAAACGGAAAAGGTTATTTTCGCCTTGGTTATCTCCGCCCGACGGCTCAGACCATATTTTCAGGCCCATCCTATAATTGTACTCACTGACCAGCCTCTCAAAACCATTTTGTTCCGTCCTGACACTTCCGGCCGATTGGCTAAGTGGGCCATAAAGCTAGGGGAGTTTGACTTATCCTTTCAGCCTTGGGCCGCTCTGAAATCCCAGGTCTTAGCCGACTTCCTGGTGGAGTGTACTTGGTCTGAGAAGCATCAAGAAGATTCCCCTCAAGTTCCTTCAGATGCCGGCGAGGAGAACGATGAGGCGTGAATCCTCCATGTTGATGGGGCCTCTAACTCCCAGGGGAGCGGAGCCGGTCTTATTCTTGCTAGTCCGGAGGGCGTGGTGTTGGAGTATGCTCTCCGCTTCCTCTTTGAAGCTACTAACAATCAAGCTGAATATGAAGCCTTGTTGGCCGGGATTAAACTGGCACATGGACTGGGGATCAAGCGTCTTCGAGCTTTTACCGACTCGCAGCTTATTTCTGTCCAAGTGGCTGGAGAGTATGAGGCCCAAGATCCTATCATGTCCCGATACCTAAGCAAGGTGAATCTGTTAATCCCCTTGCTAGATTGCTTCACTATCAGTTACATCCCTAGAGGGGAGAATGCCAGAGCTGATATGTTGGCCCAACTTGCTACATCAGCGGATAGCGCCATGGGCAAAACTTATATTGAGTACCTGGAGATACCTAGTATTAAAGCCATGGAAGAAGTTCTGCCAGTTACACAGGAAGAAACATGGATGAACGCCTATGTCCAATACTTGAAAGATGGCGTCCTCCCGGCCGATCACGGGGAAGCCAAGCTGCTTAAACGGAGAGCCTCTAAGTTCATATTGCTGGACGGCCAACTCTACATGAAATCCTTTTCCCAGCCTTTTCTCAAATGCGTCGGCTCAGCAGACGCGAATTACATTCTTAGGGAAATTCATGAAGGTATATGCGGAAATCATTCGGGGGGCAGATCTCTAGCATGCAAAGCTCTCCGGCAAGGATATTATTGGCTAACCATGCAGGAAGATGCTACTGAACTAGTGAAGAGATGTGACCAATGTCAACGGTATGCTTGTATTCAGCGACAACCAGCTTCCCTGTTGAGTCCTCTCTTCGCCCCATGGCCCTTCGCACAGTGGGGCATGGACATCCTCGGCCCTTTCCCACCAGCATCAGGACAGCAAAAATTCATGCTTGTTGCTATTGATTATTTCACTAAGTGGGTCGAGGTCGAGGCGCTCGCCGGATCATTGAAGCCAAAGTCAAGGCTTTTCTCTGGAAATTCATTGTCTGTCAATTCGGCATACCTCACACTCTTGTCACCGACAACGGCTGACAATTCGACAATGCTGCCTTTAGAACTTTCTGTGCCGATTTTGGCATCACTCATCGATTCTCCTCTGTCGGCCATCCATAGTCTAATGGAGAAGCCGAGGTCACGAATCGTATGATATTATGAGGACTGAGAACCAGGCTAGACGTATCTAAGGGAAGATGGGTGGAAGAACTCCCAAGCGTGCTCTGGGCATACCACACAACTCCCAGGACGCCAACAGGAGAGACACATTTCAACCTAGTTTTCAGCTCCGAGGCTGTTATTCCGGTCGAGATTGGCCTGCTAAGTATTCGAGTGGAGTCGTATGACGAAGCCGACAATCTTCCTAATTTAAGGGCCAGTCTCGACCTCATTGATGAAGTAAGGGACCAAGCTCAAGTTAAAATGGCGGCCTACCAACAGCGGATAGCGAGATATTATAATACTCGCGTCCGCCCGAAAAGCTTCCGCTAGGGAGACTTGGTCTTTAGAAGAGCCGAAATATCCAAACCGGCGGAAGGGGGCAAATTGTCCCCGAATTGGGAAGGGCCCTACCGAGTCGCAGAAGTCCTTCATCGTGGAGCATACCGACTTGAAGATTTGAGTGGACAACCAATCCCTCGAACATGGAACACAGAAAATCTCCGGCAATACCATCAATAATGTAATGGATGTATTTACCCAAGAAGTCAATAAATGTACACATTCCAAGATTCCCTGTGAACAGTTCTTGAAAAAGAACTCAACGGCCCTACGGTCCTAAGGACACCCCTGGGTTGGTATCGCTTACCCCTGAGGAGGTTCAAGTCCAAGGCCTAGGCGGCCTCGAGTCAAACTCTCGGGCTGGTATCTGACTGCCCCCGAGATAGTTCTTGAAAAAGAACTTGACGGCCCCATGGTCCTAAGGACACCCCCGGATTGGTATCGCTTACCCCTGAGGAGGTTCAAGTCCAAGGCCTAGGCGGCCTCGAGTCGAACTCTCGGGCTGGTATCCAACGGCCCCCGAAATAGTTCTTGAAAAAAGAACTCGACGGCCCCACGGTCCTAAGGACACCCCCGGGTTGGTATCGTTTACCCCTGAGGAGGTTCAAGTCCAAGGCCTAGGCGGCCTCGAGTCGAACTCTCGGGCTGGTATCCGACTACCCCCGAGATAGTTCTTGAAAAAAGAACTCGACGGCCCCATGGTCCTAAGGACACCCCCAGGTTGGTATCGCTTATCCCTGAGGAGGTTCAAGTCCAAGGCCTAGACAGCCTCGAGGCAAACTCTCGGGCTGGTATTCGACTGCCCCCGAGATAGTTCTTGAAAAAGAACTCGACGGCCCCACGGTCCTAAGGATACCCTCGGGTTGGTATCGCTTACCCCTGAGGAAGTTCAAATCCAAGGTCTAGGCGGCCTCGAGTCGAACTCTCGGGCTGGTATTCGGCTGCCCCCGAGATAGTTCTTGGAAAAGAACTCGACGACCCCACGGTCCTAAGGACACCCCCGGGTTGGTATCACTTACCATTGAGGAGGTTCAAGTCCAAGGCCTAGGCGGCCTCGAGTCGAACTCTCGGGCTGGTATCCGACTGCCCCCAAGATAGTTCTTGAAAAAAGAACTCGACGGCCCCATGGTCCTAAGGACACCCCCGGGTTGGTATCGCTTACCCCTGAGGAGGTTCAAGTCCAAGGCCTAGGCGGCCTCAAGTCGAACTCTTGGGCTGGTATTCGACTGCCCCCAAGATAGTTCTTGGAAAAGAACTCGACGGCCCCACGGTCCTAAGGACACCCTCGAGTTGGTGTCGCTAACCCCTGAGGTGGTTCAAGTCCAAAGCCTAGGTGGCCTCGAGTTGAACTCTCGAGCTAGTATCCGACTGCCCCCGAGATAGTTCTTGAAAAAGAACTCGGCGGCCCCACGATCCTAAGGAAAAACTTAATGTCGGTCTATGGTTTAAGCCTTGAAAGGTCGGAGGGAGAGATGAGTCCCTTTACTTCCTCTATATAATGGTTACAAATCAGAGGCTGATCGATTGTAATAACGAACAAACAAAAACGAAGAACTGATACTCATTCATTTAAAAGTTAAGCTGCTACAAAACTCTATAGAGTGTCATCTATAGGCTGACATTGGCTGGCTTACAAAAAGAGTCCGTTATGGACAGGGTCAAAGACAAAAAAAAAAAGAAAAGAAGAAGGGATCAAGTCCAATATAGCTGCGTTCCTATTGATTCCTGGGACGCCCACCCATTATGGTCGGCTCGGTACTTGGCTCTTCAATTGCGGTTGCTTCGGTGGCGGGGTCTCCAGCTATCACCGCTTCGTTGGCGGTATCTTCAACCTCAGCATCAGAGGTTTCTTCGTCGTCTGCAGGTTGGAAACGTTCGAGGTCTTCTAGTTTGAAATGCCGAGACAATCTTCTTTTGCACCTCTCAAAACCTTAGACGAAGGCATCCATAACAGCCTCGCGAAACTCCAAGGCAAAGTCAGGGGAATTCTTATATTCTTTAATGACCTCTCGAGCCTGAGCTTCGGCCGCGGTTACCCTTTCTTGAGCCTTTGTCTCCGTTATGGCCACCTTGTCCAGGGCTTTCTTCGTTTCCTTCTCGGCCAGGGCTAGCTTCTCTGCAGCATTAAGGGCCGTGGCCTCTGCATTGTCGGCCCAATTCTCGATGTACTCTAACTTGAGAATGGCCTCCTTCAATTTTTCCTCCGTCGGCAGCAGCTTTGCCCTAGTTTTAGACAGTTTCACATCCAGGGTTTGCAGCTCCCTCTCAGCCCTCTCCCGCCATGCGCGGTTGTCTTCCCGAACGGCCTGAAGGTCAAGTGACACCTTCGATTCCCGGGCCTTTACTTCCGATAGTTCTTTCTTCAGGCCCTTGTTATTAGACTTGGCGTTGACCAGATCCTCACGAAGCACGAAAAGGCCATTGGACATTATATTAAACAATCGATGAATATAGGAATTCTGTAATTACAAAAAAAGGAGGGAAAGAGAAAAGGGAGGAAGACCATGATTCTACCTGGAGCGCAGCTGTAAACATCGTATCGAAGGACTCCTCCAGTGACAAGCCCCTCATCTTGGCTTGAAACCTAGGCAAGATCGAAAGTTTAAGAACCATTTCTGATAAACAGTTCTTGTACGCAGCGCCTTGTCTGGGCATCCCTGAGGATTGAGGCGAACCCTTCGAGATGTCGGGGGAGCAGAGATATCTGCTCCTTTTGGCGACTGCGGGCCTGGCGGGTAGGTCTCGGCCAACCCTTTACTTCCAGATGGCCCCCTAGTGTCCCTAGCGGGGGAGGAGGCGGCCCCCGATGGGCTCTCCTCAGGGAGGCCCACGATAGGTATCCCGGCGGGGGGCTCTTCTCTCCATCGTCCACCTCTACTAATATCGCCTCGGGGAGGATCGCCGAAGGCTAGGTCGAGTGACCCGGCTCCCTTTGACAAGGCCTCTTAGGCCTGGCTCTTGTCGCGCCACGGGCGCTTCCTTTTCTCTTCCGAAGGCTCGATATTATCGCATCCTGTGAGAACTTCATTGCTGCAAAATCGAGAATCCAAGGTTAATAAAAAGTGCCCTAGAAATGCCAAATGTAAGTGGAATATATACACTAAAGTGCGTTCTAATATGCGTATTCAAATACCAAATACCCAAAAAAAAGGGGAGAAGAAAGAAAGAAGAGAAGAGAAAATGGTAATAACAATAATGAAACTCTTTGAAGCTCACCGGGCGCTGTGGGCAGCGACACCGGCATGGATGCGATCCCCCGAAGGTTATCCTCCGATAATAGTTCCTTACTAGGGGGCACGACGGTAGACACCAGAATGTTAAATAGTTCCTGATCTCTCTCTTCAATAATTGAGTTCTAATTAGAACTAGTATCAGGAACACCCCAGTTCACGTCCACCCCCTCTAGATGTGCATAAAAAAACCGTGACTTCCACCCTTTGATTTTGGAAGGGAGATTAAGCCCGAGGACTCTCCTAGGCCTAGACACAAAACTCCACCACCCATCCCTTATAGGATTCCAGATCTTATACAAAGCCCTAAATAGGGAGAGCCGGACGGAAGCCCCATGGAAATGACAAAGCACCAAAAACGAAAAGATGATGCGGATGGAGTTAGGGGTAAGTTGCACAGGAATAAGATGGTATCTATTCAACAAATTTACAAAAAAAAAGGATGCAGAGGCAGTCGTAGGCCACACTTAAAAAATTCTTCGTACAGCGCAACCTTCCCCGATTGCATAAGAGTAACCCTATCTTCGGGGAGGGGAATGGAAAGTCGAATGTTATTTGGGATCCCAAACCGAGCCCTAAGATTCCTAAGATCTTGAGAGGACGTGATTGAGGCAATCTCCGTCGGATCGGCCAATTTAGGGGTAGCTACCGAAAATCCTACCTCATGACTAGTGGATGAAGAAGAAACCCTAGGGGATTGGGATAGTGCCCTAGACACTGGTCGTGGAGCTGGTTGATCCTCGCGAATGGTCACGCCTCCGAGAGCTTGGCGACGCGCCTGGATAATCTCCTCACGAGAGGGCTCGATCAGTGGGCTTTTGCCTTTCCCATCTTGACGGGGATCCATGAAGAAGAAAAAGGAGAGAGAAAAGTCGACTAACCTGAACTTGGAAGAGTAAAGACACGGAAGAGGCAACAAGAATAAAAGGCAAAGAGGTAGAGAGGACGAGCCCTTTTTAATATATTTTGAATATAACACCTCGAGCGCCACAAAACCACGCGGCGATCCCTGAGTGGGACCGGGCAGATGAAAAGGTGTTATCCCCTTAGGGATATGCGCCCTCCTTTTCTCTTTTTTGAAACGTCATCTATCGTATATATAAATTTTAATTCAATTTTCTGCCCCTCCCCCTTTCGCACATGCGGCGCGCCTGAGCACAAGGGACAGGGGCGAGGGGGCATATGATGTGGTCGATAAATGAAGGGTAAATCGTGATACGGTCAGTCAGTGAAGAATAGGTTGGAATCCTCGGCACAGGACCCCCAAGCTCTGGGTGGCCTCCCGGTCCTGGGCGGCCCCCAGGTTCTGGGCGGCCTCCTGGACTTGGGCGGCCCCCAAGCTCTGGGCGGCCTCCTGGTCCTGGGCGGCCCCCAAGCTCTGGGCGGCCTCCCGGTCCTGGGCGGCCCCCAGGTCCTAGGCGGCCTCCCGGTCCTGGGAGGGCCCCAGGTTCTGGGCGGCCTCCTGGTCCTGGGCGGCCCCCAAGTCCTGGGTGGCCTCCCGGTCCTGGGGGGGGCCCCCAAGCTCTGGGCGGCCTCTCGGTCCTGGGCGGCCCCTAGGTTCTGGGCGGCCTCTCGGTCCTGGGCGGCCCCCAAGTCCTGGGCGGCCTCCTGGTCCTGGGCGGCCCCCAAGTCCTGGGCGGCGGACCGGGCGGCCCCCAGGTTCTAGGCGGCCTCCAGGTTCTGGGCGGCCTCCTAGTCCTGGGCGGTCCCCAGGTCCTGGGCGGCCCCCAGGTCCCAGGCGGCCCCCAAGTCCCGGGCGGCCTCCAAGTCCTAGGCGGCCCCCGAGTCCCGGGCGACCTCCTGCTTTGGGCTATACACCCCGAGCTCTCAAAGCTATTTTCATATCAGAAGCACTTAACGCTACAAACTGTCGTGTCCGGAACAAAGCTCAAGAATTATCAAACATCATGGCGCTTTAAATGACTTGGATAAGACAAATGCCAGAACATCACCATTCATCGAAAAGCTCAAACAAAGGAGGTACTGAGCACCTGTTTTAGAGCTAGATAACTTTCCACTAACTCTCACATTCCCTTGGGAAAATCGAAACCCATCATGACGATTCTTAGCTTCCAGAGCAAGTTCCTTAATGCCTCTGGTGTTAATTAACAGTAAACGATCACGTGGCATGCCCTCACAATGGCTGATCATTAATCTTATTGTCACGCCCCAGACCCAAATATCGGGCTAGGGTGACAACCCACCGCATGTCGGGCACGCAAGGCATCACAAAACTTTTCACACATAACACTATTATGTATAAAACCAAGCCAAATTCATCACTGAATACTAAAAGTTTTGGATTACAAACCCTTACACACCACAATAATAAAGTCTGGGCATCAAGCCCTACACATAAGTAATACTGGGGTTACAACAAAATAATGGGTCTTGATTTATTTAATAGAAGATCCATCACCCCAACAATCCGTCTTCAATCTCGTGGCTCTGACAAAAACATTGTAAGATTTTTGTGAGCTTACACTCAGTAAGTAAGCCACGTTATACAGTCAATTCATAGCATAACAATCTATAAGCACATAAATGATTTGCATGCTTAAACATATTACAAATACTCAAACATGCAATGTAAGTAAACCCACTGTTTATACCCTCAATGGTAGCTGCAAATGTGACCCACGGCCCTGCAATATCCCAATAGTGTACCAACAAGCATCCCCCTACTGAAAGGGTCCAGATACCAGGGTCACGCCATATCATAATCCACCAGAACACATACTCTATATGTGTGATGCCACCTCATAGTAACTCAGAACACATCCTCTAGATGCGTGATGCCATCTCGGACCAAGCAGAACACATCATCTAGATGTGTGAATGGCATAAATAAACAGAACACATCCTCTAGACGTGTATGTGGCATAAATCATCAGAACACATCCTCTAAATGCGTGTGGTATGACATGATAAAGGAGAACCGCGGTGACACATAGTAGCACCTCACATCATGCACTAACATATCAATAACATCTTTATATTGCATAAACAGTGGATTATACTTACTTAACAATTGCATGTAATATATCACATCAATGTCATAATAACTACATCTCTCATGCATAACATCCACATATGAAATCATTCTCAATCATAACACATAAACAACAATATATTCATAACATTAATCTATTTGCAATTTAGACAATATCCATAACAATTCTTAATGTCACAATATAATTCATAATTTAAATATTCATATAATGAATAAAATAATTTATTAAATACTGATAACTAGCTTACTTACCTCAGTACGCAATCCAACAGGTATATATATCAGCTAGTCAGATGTCTGAGCACCTACAGGATCATTTTACAATTAATTTATTAGGAAAGAATATTAAAATGACCCTTAGAATTTTACCCAGACTAGTTCACGGGCCCAACTTTGGGCTCGAATATCTCCCACTATACACACCCAATTGGGGAAGTAAAAATACCCCAAGAAACTATAATTCACCCAGATTCTAGCCATATAATTATTTTGCTAATCCCGACCCATTACGGGGCCCAAAAATCAGCCCCAAATCTGTTCGCTGCATGGCCCAATTGGCCCTGAACCGGCCGGCCCAGTCGGCCCAATTCAGCCAAAGCCATCCCGATCCCCTGTTTCACCGAACAGGGGACGGGTACCTCGCCGGCAGCCAGGGCCTCCGCCGGCCAAATTGAGGGTGGCCCGGCCGTCGGTGGCCGGGCCAGAGCCGGCTGCAGCACCAATCCCCTCCTCTCTCTCAATTTCTCTCTTTTTCTCTCTCACATCCGCGCGGCACGTCACTGTGCCGGCGGCACGGCCGGCCACCTTGGCCGGCCGGACCTCCACCGGACGCACGCCCGGCTCCGGTGGAGGCGACAGGCCAAAGCTCAGGCCCGGCGAGGCGACGAGCACGCCGCCAGGCCCGAACCAACCAGCGGCGCCACCGCACGAGAGAGGGGCCGATTGGCCCTCTCTCTCTTCTCTCTCTCCACCACCACCCCGCCGGACACCTCCCCCGGTGCCAACGGGGTCGCCGGCCGAAGCTTAGGCGCAACGAGGCGGCGAGCACGCCGCCGGGCCTGAACCAAGAATCAGCCGACCTCCCTCTCTCTCGCTCTCTTCATCTCTCTGTCTCTCACGCTCTCTCTGTCTCTCTCTCTCTCTCTCTCTCTCTCTCTCTCTCTCTCTCTCTCTCTCTCCAGAGGCCAGGGGATTACCTGAAGGAAACAGAAGCCAGGATGATGGAGGGAGTCTCCCTCCATCACATATATAATCCCCTGCCTAACGCTTCAGTTTAAGGGGTCCGAGAAAACGAAGCGCTTCGCTGAGAGCGAAGCGTCGCACAGCACGGGACCAAGTCCTGAACCTGGTTCACATGAACCGGGAACCGGGTACTACATCCTCCCCTCCTTATAAAAATTTCGGCCTCGAAATTGATACATGACTCATAACTACGGATCAATCAAATTAATCAAAGGTCAACAATCGTAGATAGATAAATTACCTTCAAATAATTATGGATACTTCTTTTTAATTTCTTCCTCCAGCTCCCAAGTAGCCTCCCTCTCAGAGTGATTATTCCACTGAACTTTGACATAAGGGATGGTACGCCGCCTCATAATCTGATCCTTGCGGTCCACGATACGCACAGGATGTTCCTCATATGATAAATCCTTCCTCAACTGAATAGGCTCATAAGCTATAACATGACTGGGGTCTGAGACATACTTCCTCAACATAGATACATGGAATACATTGTGAACACTAGATAAGATCGGAGGCAGTGCTAAGCTGTATGCAACCTCCCCAACTCTGCTCAAGATCTCAAAAGGTCCAATATAGCGTGGACTAAGCTTTCCTCTAACCCCGAATCTCATCACATCTTTGGTTGGTGATACCCTTAAGAAAACATGATCCCCAACCTGAAATTCTAACTCTCTTCTTCTGACGTCAGCATAACTCTTCTGCCTGCTCTGAGCTGTACGAAGACGCTCCCTGATCAAATGCACCTTGTCAACTGTCTGCTGGATCAGCTCAGGGCCTAGCAATTTCCTTTCCCCTACGTCATCCCAACATAAAGGAGATCTACACCTCCTACCGTACAAAGCCTCAAATGGGGCCATCTGGATACTGGCTTGATAACTATTGTTATAAGCAAACTCCACCAAAGATAAGTGGTTATCCCAAGCCCCACCCAAGTCCATCACACAGGCTCGTAACATGTCCTCCAGAATCTATATGGTCCTCTTTGACTGTCCATCAGACTGGGGATGATAAGCCGTACTGAAGTTCAATTTGGTCCCAAGGCTTTATGAAGACTCTTCCAAAACTGTGATACAAATCTGGTATCCCGGTCAGATACAATAGAGACAGGATGCCATGGAGTCTCACAATCTGCTCAATATACATGCTAGCCAATCTATCACTCGAGACTCCAACTCTGAAAGGTAGGAAATGGGCTGATTTTGTCAGTCTGTCCACAATAACCCAAACTGCATCATTACTCCTGGGAGTTTTGGGCAGACCAGTCACAAAATCCATAGTAATCTTTTCCCATTTCCACTGAGGAATCATCAAAGATTGAAGAGGTCCGCAGGTTTTTGATGCTCGGCCTTCACCCGCTGACATACTAAGCACTTGGCCACAAACTGAGCAATATCCCTCTTCATCCCTTTCCACCAAAAATTCTCCTTTAAGTCTCTATACATTTTAGTACCACCAGGATGCACAGTATAGGGAGAGTAGTGAGCCTCCCTCAAAATTTTGGTTTTTAACTCCTCATTGCTAGGTACACAAAGTCTGCCTTCAAATCTCAGGGATCCATCATCCATTACATAAAATCCACTCTGATCTCCTGACTGAACAGCAACCTTAATTCTTTGAAGATCTGGATCTTCCATCTGGGAGGACTTAATTCTGTCAACAAGAGTCGGCTGAAGAATAAGTGCAGCAACAAGTCCATCAGACTGCTGTACTCTCAGTCCAATCTCCCACCTCTCGAGGTCCTTCAGAATGTGAGGCTGGGAGGTAAGCATAGCAGCTAACTCAGAAGAGGTCTTCCTACTCAAGGCATCAGCCACAACATTAGCCTTCCCAGGATGATAATGTAGATTCAGATCATAGTCCTTCAGAAGTTCCAACCACCTCTCTGCCTCAAATTGAGCTCCTTCTGTGTGAAGATATATTTTAGACTCTTATGGTCTGTATACACATCACACGACACCCCATAGAGATAATGCCGCCAAATCTTCAAAGCAAAAACCACCGCAGCTAATTCCAGATCATGAGTAGGATAGTTCTGCTCATAAGGCTTCAGCTGTCTGGAAGCATAGGCTATCACCTTTCCATTCTGCATTAGGACACATCCCAATCCTTTCCGAGAGGCATCAGTATAAAGTGTAAAACCCTCAGATCCTGTCGGAAGAACAAGGATGGGAGCTGACACCAAACGCTGCTTTAACTCCTGAAAACTTTCCTCACACTCCTCTGACCAGTCAAACTTCACTCGTTTCTGGGTTAAACGAGTTAGGGGTAGAGCGATGCGAGAGAAGTCTTCCACAAATTTTCGATAATACCCGGCTAGCCCCAAGAAGCTTCTGACTTCAGCCACATTGGAAGGTCGGCTCCAGCTAATAATAGCTTCAATCTTCTTCGGGTCCACAGAAATGCCATCCGCAGAAATTACGTGACCCAAGAAAGCTACTTGGTCCAACCAAAACTCACACTTCTGCAGCTTGGCATAAAGCTTCTTCTCCCGAAGAGTCTGAAGCACAATCCTCAAGTGATCCTCATGCTCCCTGAGACTCTTAGAATAGATCAAAATATCATCAATAAATACAACCACAAACTGATCCAAGTATGGCCTAAATATTCTGTTCATCAAATCCATGAACGCTGCCGGGGCATTAGTCAAACCAAACGGCATCACCAAAAACTCATAATGGCCATATCTAGTTCTGAAAGCTGTCTTAGGCACATCCCCATCCTTGACTTTAAGCTGATGATAACCTGACCTGAGATCAATCTTAGAGAATACCCGGGCTCCTTGAAGTTGGTCAAACAAGTCATCAATCCTCGGCAAAGGGTACTTATTTCGCACTGTCACCTTGTTGATTTCCGGTAATCAATGCATAGCCGAAGACTGCCATCCTTCTTCTTAACAAATAGAACTGGAGCACCCCAAGGAGAAGCACTAGGCCTGATAAATCCCCGATCTAGGAGTTCCTGCAATTGGTCCTTCAACTCTTTTAGCTCAGCCGGGGCCATACGATAAGGGGCCTTGGATATAGGTCCAGTTCCAGGAATCAAATCAATGGAGAACTCAACCTCCCGGTCAGGGGGCAACTCCGATAATTCATCCGGAAAGACATCAGGGAATTCTCTAGCTATAGGAATATCCTCCAACTTGGCCTCTTTCTTTTGAAGATCATTAATAACAGCAAGAATCCTTGGCCACCACTCCTCAGATACTTTTCAGCCTGTAGTGCCGAAATAAACACTGAGGCTAGAAGTTTCTGGCCACCAGTAAAACTAAATTCGGGCTGACAAGGAATTTTGAAGTTGACGATCTTCCTGAAACAGTCTACAGAAGCATGATAGGAAGCTAACCAATCCATGCCAAGGATAACATCAAAGAATTTCAGTGGAAGGACAATAAGATTGGCATTCAGCTTCCTATCCTCAATGATAATCAAGCAGGATTTGCATACAGTATCAACTTTCATAGTATCACCATTTGGAAAGGCAATGTGTAATTCATGGTCTAGAGATTCAGGTGTCAATGATGCATTCTTGCCAAGGTAGGTGTCAGATATAAACGAATGCGTGGCACCCGGATCAATTAGAGTCTGAGCATAATCATTGCCTATCTTAATCATTCCTGGACGTAAATGAAATTTCATTTTAACAATAAGATATAATGTCCTAACTAATTATTAATGCATTGCACAGGATAAGAATGTAATGCTAGATGTGAAATATTGATATACCTGTCACCACAGAATTAGAAGCGGCAGCATCCTGCTGAGTGAGAGCGAAGACCCTTCCCTGAGTCCTCGGTGGCTGCTGCTGCTGCTGACTCGCCCCTTGACTGGAAGATGGCTGCTGGTTCTTTCGAAGGGGACATGTGGCTATCTTATGGTCAGTCTTTCCACAGGAGAAACAGGCACCAGACACTCCACGGCAAGGTCTCCCCGGGTGGAAATTCCCACAGCGAAGCAGCGAGCCTCTCTATTCGGTTGTCCTCCTGGGGCCTGGGGTGCACCTCTCTTCTTGGCCTGAGCTGGGGGCTGGCTAGAATTATGCCCTTTCCTCTTCTTCTGCTGCTCCCAATCCCTCTGAACTGTATTCATATCTCTCTCAATTACTAAGGCCTTATTTACCACGGCACTATAAGTGTGAAGCTCAAATGCGTTGACCGCCTGCATCAGTCTGGGTCGAAGTCCCTCCGTGAATCGGGTGATCTTGGCCATTTCGTTAGATACTATACTTGGAGCAAAACGGGCCAACCTGGTGAATTCAGCTTCATATTGGGCCACCGAAAGATTCCTTTGCTCCAACTTAAGAAATTCTGATTCCATCCGCCTCTGCATACTCCTGGGAAAGTACTTGTCGAAGAATACCTCCTTAAACTGCTCCCAAGAAATAGTCTGACCACCCCGACGCTGCTCCTCTACTAACCACCAGTCATAAGCCTCCCCTTGGAGAAGATAAGTAGCAAATCTGATCCTCTCCATCTCCTGACTACCATGGGCCATAAAAGCCTTCTCCATATCTCGCACCCATCTCTCAGCATCAATAGGGTTGCTTGAACCAGAGAAAGGAGCAGGGGCAAACTTCTTGAAATCTGCAAAGCTGCGGCCGATCCCCACCCAGGATTGAGATAAAGCAGACTGGGTCGGCGGTGCTGATTGAGTGGGTAAGGTTGGCTGCAACTGCGGAACAGGAAGGGTAGGCTGAGTCGGAGCAGAGGGGGTGCAGACTGAGCGGTCAAAGCCTGCTGGATCTGATGCTGCATGTCCCGCATAGACTGCGCCATACCCGAGAGAGCTTGAAGCATCTCGGACTGGAATCGCTGGTGATCAGTCCCTACTGGGTTGGCAGGGGCCGTACCTCCAGTAGTTCCTTGACCCACCGGCTGATCAGCATTACCGGCCTGAGAGTCTTCCTCATATTGTTGGCTCCTAGAACGGCGAGCCATATCTATTCCCTGTTAAATTAGATGTGGTTAATATCATCATAAACTAAAGTGTCAGGTGTCTCTAAGTATAATGTCATCAAAATATGTTCTCTATGTGTTATCATGTCAATATGTCTGTGTCCCTAGGGTCATAACCTGAGCTCTGATACCACTAAAGCTGTCACGCCCCAGACCCAAATATCGGGCTAGGGTGACAACCCGCCGCGTGCCGGGCACGCAAGGCGTCACAAAATTTTCACACATAACACTATTATGTATATAACCAAGCCAAATTCATCACTGAATACTAAAAGTTTTGGGTTACAAACCCTTACACACCACAATAATAAAGTTGGGCATCAAGCCCTACACATAAGTAATACTGGGGTTACAACAAAATAATGGTCTTGATTTATTTAATAGAAGATCCATCACCCAACAATCCATCTTCAATCTCGTGGCTCTGACAAAAACATTGTAAGATTTTTATGAGCTTACACTCAATAAGTAAGCCACGTTATACAGTCAATTCATAGCATAACAATCTATAAGCACATAAATGATTTGCATGCTTAAACATTCCACAAATACTCAAACATGCAATGTAAGTAAACCCACTGTTTATACCCTCAATGGTAGCTGCAAATGTGACCCACGGCCCTGCAATATCCCAATAGTGTACCAACAAGCATCCCCCTACTGAAAGGGTCCAGATACCAGGGTCACGCCATATCATAATCCACCAGAACACATACTCTATATGTGTGATGCCACCTCATAGTAACTCAGAACACATCCTCTAGATGCGTGATGCCATCTCGACCAAGCAGAACACATCCTCTAGACGTGTGAATGGCATAAATAAACAGAACACATCCTCTAGACGTGTATGTAGCATAAATCATCAGAACACATCCTCTAGATGTGTGTGGTATGATATGATAAAGGAGAACCGCGGCGACACATAACAGTACCTCACATCATGCACTAACATATCAATAACATCTTTATATTGCATAAACAGTGGATTATACTTACTTAACAATTGCATGTAATATATCACATCAATGTCATAATAACTGCATCTCTCATGCATAACATCCACATATGAAATCATTCTCAATCATAACACATAAACAACAATATATTCATAATATTCTATTTACAATTTAGACAATATCCATAACAATTCTTAATGTTACAATATAATTCACAATTTAAATATTCATATAATGAATAAAATAATTTATTAAATACTGATAACTGGCTTACTTACCTCAGTACGCAATCCAACAGGTATATATCAGCTAGTCAGATGTCTGAGCACCTACAGGATCATTTTACACAATTAATTTATTAGGAAAGAATATTAAAATGACCCTTAGAATTCTACCCAGACTAGTTCACGGGCCCAACTTTGGGCTCGAATATCTCCCACTATACACACCCAATTGGGGAAGTAAAAATACCCCAAGAAACTAGAATTCACTCAGATTCTAGCCATATAATTATTTTGCTAATCCCGGCCCGTTACGGGGCCCAAAAACCAGCCCCAAATCTGTTCACTGCACGGCCCAATTGGCCCTGAACCGGCCGGCCCAGCCGGCCCAATTCAGCCAAAGCCATCCCGATCCCCTGTTTCACCGAACAGGGGACGGGTATCTCGCCGGCGGCCAGGGCCGCCGCCGGCCAAATTGAGGGCGGCCCGGCCGCCGGTGGCCGGGCCAGAGCCGGTGCCGCCGCGGCCGGCCACCAATCCCCTCCTCTCTCTCTCAATTTCTCTCTTTTTCTCTCTCACATCGCGCGGCACGTCACTGTGCCGGCAGCACGGCCGGCCACCTTGGCCGGTCGGACCTCCACCGGACGCACGCCCTGCGCTGGTGGAGGCGACAGGCCGGAGCTCAGGCCCGGCGAGGCGGCGAGCACGCCGCCGGGCCCGAACCAACAACCGGCTTCCGCCACCGCGCGAGAGAGGGGCCGATTGGCCCTCTCTCTCTCTCTCTCTCTCCACCACCACCCCACCGAACACCTCCCCCAGTGCCGGTGGGGTCGCCGGCCGAAACTCAGGCCCGGCGAGGCGGCGAGCACGCCGCCGGGCCTGAACCAAGAATCGGCCGGCCTCCCTCTCTCTCGCTCTCTTTCATCTCTCTGTCTCTCGCGTTCTCTCTGTCTCTTACGCTCTCTCTCTCTCTCTCTAGAGGCCAGGGGATTACCTAAAGGAAACGGAAGCCAGGATGATGGAGGGAGTCTCCCTCCATCACATATATAATCTCCTGCGTAACGCTTCAGTTTAAGGGGGTCCGGAAAAATGAAGCGCTTCGCTGAGAGCGAAGCGTCGCACAGCACAGGACCAAGTCCTGAACCTGGTTCACATGAACCGGGAACCGGGTACTACACTTATACACTAATCTTATATATTAGTCTTATACATTAATCTTATTCGGAAAAGAAGGAAATATGACTCGATGCTGACGGCATGATGACGAAGGCAAAGAGCAATATTTTTTTTCGAAAATTCAAGAAGTATAAAAGAGGGGGATCCAGGGAGAAAGAGAGATTTTTTCTTTCCTTCAACCGGAAATCCTTAACAAAGAAAAATTTTTTATCTTTCTGATGATCCAGCATCAACAAAAGGAAAGGAACATGATGGAGAATCAAACCAAACCAAACCAAACCTAACCTAACCTAACCTACCTCATATCGAACGGATGGATTATCAGAAAGAGATCTGTATATCCTCCGACGTTGCTCGAAAACGAAGCCGCCCACAAAAACACTCCCCAAGGCCGCGCCAAGAAGACGCTCCTGAAATCAACATCAAGCACAGTCGAGAAATTATAGCAAATGCAGCTGATTCACTTCCTTTAATAAACTGAACCAGCGCTCCAATTTAACGGCTATTTTTAATCTAATGAAAATTGGCAAGGGGAATTTATCTTTTTCCCTCATATGAAGGGAAAAGAGGATCTGAAAGAAAGAAAGAAAGAGAGGGGAAAGTAAATATGAGAATAAATTGAATATCAATGGCACGAAACCTGAGCAAGGATGCTAATCATCGCCGCTGACGAAGATTTATTTCTGTTCTCTTCTTCTATGGGGAACGGTGACCAGTCCGTCAAGGGTTCCCTCGGTCTGCATCGCTTTTGAGTTCGAAATTACGGTACCGTCCCTCGAGACAAAGGGCGCTTGAAGCAGTCTCCTCCTGTTCCACTGGACCGCGAGCCTCATAAAGGATGACACATTTTTTTAAAAAAATAAAACTTAAAATGATGGTATAATTTTTTGAAAAATAAAACTTTAAGACGTAAGTTAAGTTCCAAAAAAAAAAAAAAAAGCATGAATTATACATTAATATAATATGTCCTCTCCATAAAATTATTTTAAATTTATTTACAATTGATGACGCTCGATCACTCCTCCTAGACGTCGGGAACGGAGCTACTTCTCGAATCCTCGCTTCGCCAGGTTGCCTGCAAAGAAGTCCCGGGACCGGAGGGGGTCTCCGACGGGACCTTCCGACGGCCAAGTTAGTGACTGAGGTCATAGCTGAAGAAGGGCTCGAGTGAGCCCTGTTTTGTATGGAAAAGAGGGATCTCCGAGAGGAGGGATCCCTTTGAGAGCTGAGATGGCGATTTTGAGGGTTATCGCGCATACCTGTTTACCGGGTGGACTCACCTTTTTATAGGGGTTGATTCTGGCATGATCACGTGGGATTGCGTGAATCAGAAGCTCTGCTGAGCCCTCGCATGAATCTGGGCCGGTTAGTGGGCCACGTCCCATCAGCCGGCGGGGCTGTCGGGGGCGCGCGTCGGCGCTATTGGGTGGTGCGTGTCTGGCGCTGTCGGGCGGCGTGCATCAGAGAGGCGGTTTCTTGAACCGCTGGGGGTTAATTTGGCGGGAACTGGAGACGCTGGGACCGAGTCAGGCTAGCCGGGTATGTCGAGATGGGGCATGGCCGACATGGGTGTCGAGATGAGCCCTGGCCGACACGGATGTCGAGATGGGTCATGGCCGACGCCGAGGTCGGGATGGGCCTTGGCCAACACGGATGTCGAGATGGGCCATGGCCGACGCCGAGGTCGGGATGGGCCCTGGTCGACACGGATGTTGAGATGGGCCGCAACCAACACGAGAGTCGGGGTAAGCCATGTCAAGCCCAATTGCCAAGGAATTGGCTCGCGTGTTCTTTGACCCGATGGAGCTGTCGGCCTTCGGGCTTGGAGCCGTCAGCCTTTGGGGCCGTCGGTCTTGGAGGTGCCGGCCTTGGGGGTGCCAGTCTTTGGGGCCGTCGGTCTTGGGGCCGTCGGCCTTGGAGCCGTCGGTCTTGGAGGTGCCAGCCTTGGAGGTGCCGGTCTTGGAGCCGTCGGCCTTTGGGGCCGTCGGTCTTGGAGCCGTCGGGAGCCGTTGGAGCCGTCGGTCTTGGAGGTGCCGGCCTTTGGGGCCGTCGGTCGTCGGGTGTCGGCCTTTGGGGCCGTCGGTCGTTAGAGCCGTCGGTCTTGGGGCCGTCGGCCTTGGAGCCGTCGGTCTTGGAGGTACCGGCCTTGGAGGTGCCGGTCTTGGAGCCGTCGGCCTTTGGGGCCGTCGGTCTTGGAGGTGCCGGCCTTGGAGGTGCCGGTCTTGGAGCTGTCGGCCTTTGGGGCCATCGGTCTTGGAGCCGTCGGCCTTTGTGGCCATCGGTCTTGGGTGTCGGCCTTTGGGGCCGTCGGTCGTTGGAGCCGTCGGTCTTGGGGCCGTCGGCCTTGGAGCCGTCGGTCTTGGAGGTGCCGGCCTTGGAGGTGCCGGTCTTGGAGCCATCGACCTTTGGGGTCGTCGGTCTTGAAGCCGTCGGTCGTCGGGTGTCGGCCTTTGGGGCCGTTCAAAATTTTTTTTATTCTCTATGTGTTCAACTGGCTCCATCAAATGCCCCCCACACTCCTTGAGCTTGCGTGCTCTGCATCAGCTAAGCGAAAGGAGTGTAAAACTTCAAGAAATTTTTTGGAGGCAAATTGATTACCCTAGGCCCGCCACTGGAAGTAGCGTACGCTAACTTTTTTGGGGGGATGCTCGTCAGTTAGCCGTTGAGGAAAAGATGAAGCCGATGAGACAAAGTTGAGGCCGTCGAGAACTTTTTGAACCCCAGAGGGTGACTAGAGGGCGCTTGGGCCAGGATCAGGTGCCTTTTTCTTCAAAGAAATTGTTCTCCTTCTGCAGGGTTGATCTGCCCCCCCAGGAAACTCTGTTGATTGGAATCCGCAGGTCTTGAGCTTGAGGGTGCCGACACGGAGCCGGTCTTGGGTGCCAACGCGGAGGTCGGTCTTTGGTGCCAACGCGGAGTCGGTCTTTGGTGCCGACGCGGAGTCGGTCTTTGGTGGTTTTCCTGTAACGCATTCAGATACTAATGAAAAGAAACTTTTTCTCAGTGTAGTATACTTAGCTTTTTTGCAGCTATTTGCCTTCGCGGGTCTTTGGTGCCGACGCGGAGTCGGTCTTTGTCGCCGACGCAGAGTTGGTCTTTGTGCCGACGCGGAGTCGGTCTTTGTTGCCGACGTGGAGTCGGTCTTTGTGCCAACGGAGTCGGTCTTTGGTGCCAACGCGGAGTTGATCTTTGTTGCCGACGCGGAGTCGGTCTTTGGTGCCGACGCGGAGTCGGTCTTGGTGCCGACGCGGAGTCGGTCTTTATGCCGATGCAGAGTCGGTCTTTGGTGCCGACGCGGAGTCGGTCTTTGTTGCCGACGCGGAGTCGATCTTGGTGCCGACGTGGAGTCAGTCTTTGGTGCCGATGCGGAGTCGGTCTTTGGTGCCGATGCGGAGTCGGTCTTGGTGCTGACGCGAAGTCTGTCTTTGGTGCCGACGCGGAGTCAGTCTTTGTGCCAACGCGGACTCGGTCTTTGTTGCCGACGCGGAGTCGGTCTTTGTTTCCGACGCGGAGTCGATCTTTGGTGCCGACGCGGAGTCGATCTTTGTGTCGACGCGGAGTCGGTCTTTGGTTCCGACGCGGAGTTGGTCTTTGTGCCGACGCAGAGTCGGTCTTTGTTTCCAACGCGGAGTCAGTCTTTGGTGCCGACGCGGAGCCGGTCTTTGGTGCCGACGCGGAGCCGGTCTTTGGTGCCGACACAGAGTCGGTCTTTGGTGCCGACACGGAGCCGGTCTCTGCCTAAGAAATATACTCATCCCAAGAGCGTGATAAAACAAGGATATTCTGAATAATACTTTATTAAAGAATCAGCAAGCTACTGACAATACCGTCCGCATTCCGAATGCGGGGGAGAAGCTTCCCATCTTAATGCCAGCTTGCTTCCTTCCATCGGCACCTTGAGCTGCTGCTCGCCCCTCATGAGATCATGCTATTGTTCCTTCTGTTGGGGCATTGTTGATGCAAATCTGAGGCACTGGAGGTGGCGACGCACCCGGGGCCGTGAGGTTTCTTCGAACGAACTTGCCCAAGTGGCCCTGCTGGACAAACTTTTCAATGGCCTTCTTCAAATGGCGGCAATCTTCGGTGTCATGTCCATAGTTTTGGTGATACCGGCAGTAAAGCTCTTTGTTGTGGGGGTTTACTGACTTTAGGGGACGTGGGTATTGAAAGTAAGGCTCCTCCTCAATCTCTAGCAGGATGTGGGAGATCGGAGCCGTAAGAGGAGTAAACCGCCCCTTAGGAACCAGCGCCTGGGGCCGGTGGTCAAAGCGACGGGGTGGTTCGAGCTGCCTGGATCGTTCCTCAGCTGGTTCCGTGGGTGTCGGCTTCTTGTTGGAACTCCTGTCGGCTTCCCTTCTGGATGAGTCAGCCTCGTTGGCGCGGATGTACTTCTGTGCCCGACTTAGCAACTCGGCATAGGAGCCGGGAGGCTTTTTGTCCAGAGAAAAGGTGAAGAGGGACGGAAGGAGTCCTCGCTTCAGCGCCAGGGTGGCCACCGCATCGTCGAGATGGTAGACCTCGAGGGCGGTGGTTTTGAATCAGGACACGAAGTCCCGTAGTGACTCTCCTTCCTTCTGGCGGACGGAGAAGAGGCTGTCTGCCACCCTTGGGATCCGACGGCAGGCGGCGAAGTAGGCCAAAAATGCCCTCTCCAGCCCCCGGAAGGAGTCTATGCTGTGGGGGGACAGGCGTGAATGCCATGCACGGGCGGCCTTCCACAGAGTTGCGGGGAAGGCCTTGCAGAGGAGGACGTCTGAGGCACCCTGTACTTGCATCATAGCTTTGTAACTCTCGAGGTGGTTGAAGGGGTCGGTCGTACCGTCGTATGGGTCCACCTAGGGGAAGCGGAACCTGGAGGGAACCGGTTCCTCTAGTATGCGGTGAGTGTAAGGAGGACGAGTGTCAGACTCTTCCTCTGGCTGATGGTTGATCTTCTTGGCGAGCTCGTCGAGGCACCTGTTGTACTCCTCCAGGCGTTCCTCCGCTTGGCGGTTGATCGTCGGGGCCCTCCGAGATGGCTCGGAGGAAGAAGAAGAAAAGGAGGCAGAAGGAGATGGAGACGGAAGTTGGGACTTCCGCCTGGGTTCCTCGTGATGATGTGGCTTGGGAGGAAACTCGTTGGGGCCATGGTCAGGGGACCGTGGCCGCTTGGAGGGCTCGCGTCGAGGCTTCCTAGGGAAAACTTGACGTCGGCTGGTACCTCACCGACCGGCCTCCCGCCGAGGAGAACCTCCCCTCGTCGACTGCTGGCTGGCGTGGGGAGCGATCTGGTGCTAAATGCTTGAGCCCATGGACCATGGCAGTGAGATTCTGGACTTGCTGGGAGAGGGTTGCCAGCTGCTCCGCCGTTTGGACAGCGGCGTCCGGCAGCGGGCCGGCAACCGGAGGGTCAGCCGCAGGAGGATTGGCCTCCTGCTGCCTAGCTGGCGGGAGGAGCCCCGTCGGGCAGCTGACGGAGGCGTCCTGGGCTCGAGTCACCACCATGGCTTCTTGGAGAAGAGAGGGGATGAAAGATGTAGCTCAGGGAGAACGTTCGCTACTTTTTATTATTTCCCCTACCTGGCGCGCCAATCTGATGACGCTCGATCACCCCTCCTGGATGTCGGGAACGGAGGTGCTTCTCGAATCCTCGCTTCGCCGGGTTGCCTGCAAAGAAGTCCTGGGACCGGAGGGGGTCTCTGATGGGACCCTCCGATGGCCAAGTTAGTGACTGAGGTCACAGCTGAAGAAGGGCTTGAGTGAGCCCTGTTTTGTGTGGAAAAGAGGGATCTCCGAGAGGAGGGATCCCTTTGAGAGTTGAGATGATGATTTTGGGGGTTATCGCGCATACCTGTTTACCGGGTGGACTCACCTTTTTATAGGGGTTGATTCTGGCATGATCACATGGGATTGCATGAATCAGAAGCTCTACTGAGCCCTCGCGTGAATCTGGGTCGGTTAGTGGGCCACGTCCCATCAGCCGGTAGGGCTATCGGGCGGCGTGCGTCGGCGCTGTCGAGCGGCACGTGTCTGGCGCTATCGGGTGGCGCGCGTCAGAGAGGCGGTTTCTTGAACCGCTAGGGGTTGATTTGGTGCGAACTGGAGACGCCAGAGCCGAGTTTGGCTGGCCGGGTATATCAAGATGGGGCATGGCCGACACGGGTGTCGAGATGGGCCCTGGCCAACATGGATGTCGAGATGGGCCATGGCCGATGCTGAGGTCGGGATGGGCCCTGGCCAACACGGATGTCGAGATGGGCCACAACCGACACGGGAGTCAGGGTAAGCCATGTCAAGCCCAATTGCCAAGGAATTGGCTCGCGTGTTCTTTGACCCGATGGAGCTGTCGGCCTTCGGGCTTGGAGCCGTCAGCCTTTGGGGCCGTCGGTCTTGGAGGTGCCGGCCTTGGGGGTGCCAGTCTTTGGGGCCGTCGGTCTTGGGGCCGTCGGGCTTGGAGCCATCGGTCTTGGAGGTGCCGGCCTTGGAGGTGCCGGTCTTGGAGCCGTCGGCCTTTGGGGCCGTCGATCTTGGAGCCGTCGGCCTTTGGGGCCGTCGGTCTTGGAGGTGCCGGCCTTGGAGGTGCCGGTCTTGGAGCCGTCGGCCTTTGGAGCCATCGGTCTTGGAGCCATCGGCCTTTGGGGCCGTCGGTCTTGGGTGTCGGCCTTTGGGGCCGTCGATCGTTGGAGCCGTCGGTCTTGGGGCCGTCGGCCTTGGAGCTATCGGTCTTGGAAGTGCCGGCCTTGGAGGTGCCAATCTTGGAGCTATCGGCCTTTGGGGTCGTCGGTCTTGGAGCCGTCGGCCTTTGGAGCCGTCGGTCTTGGAGCCGTCGGTCATCGAGTGTCGGCCTTTAGGGCCGTCCAAAAATTTTTTTATTCTCCATGTGGTCAACTAGCTCCATCAACAATATTATTTTTAAAAAAATCATTACAATATTGTTAATATAAATAATTTTTTAAAATTTTCATTTCCATAAAATTGTTAAAATATTAAAATTAAATCATTTTATATCAAAAGAAATCAAAATGATGCTTTTTATAAAATAATTTTGAAAGAGCTTGATAATTTTTAAATTTTAACGTAAAGCAAGGTCTCTTGCTTTAAACAGATATATAACATTCTTTTTACTTGAATTCGATAAGGATTACTATAGTTAAAAAAAAAAAACAAAGGAGACTTATTTGAGGGATCTTCTATTTGCACCACAAAAATTGCTCTCTATACCTTTAATTTTTTTTAAAAAATAATTTTTTAAACTATATTTAAAACCCTCCCCCCTCTTCCTTTCGCTTCGGCAGCCCTCTCTTCCCCTCGTTGGCTTTCCTCTCTCTCCGTTCGCTCCGACGGCCCCCCTTTTTGGGCACCGATCCCTTCCCTCTCCCTCGTTCGCTTCGGCACCGACCCCCCTTTCCTGTTCACTTCGATGGATCCCCCTAGCTTCCCTCCTTCCCTATTTGCTCCTATGCCCTCCCCCTCCCACGCATCAACCCTCCTCCCCAACTTCCCCTCCTCTTACCCCTAGTGCTCAGGGGGGAGGGGGGAGGGGAAGGCGAGGGGTGCTCTGGAATGGAGGGCCTTCAGAGCAAATGGAGGAAGGGAAAAGCCGGGGGGCACCGAAGCGAATGGGGGAAGCCAAGGGGTTTGCCCGAGCAAATGGGGGGAGGGGGCACCAGAGAGAATGAGGGAGGGTTATCGCCGGAGCGAACGGAGGAGGAGGGTGAGGGTTTTAAGGATAGTTTAAAAAATTAAATTTTTTTAAAAAAATTAGGGGGTGTAGGGAGCAATTCTTGCTGTGCAAATAGAAGCTCCCCTTGTTTGGACCTCATAAATTTATTGTTGTATTTAAATATATTTTTTAAAAAGAAATACTGTAACCCCAGTAATGACACATGGCACCTAGTTTTTCTTCTAACGTTTAGGTCTCGGCACGACGTCTGGATTCCTGGGTCTTTGCGTGTCGGATGGGTTCCCGATCTCCTTGATCTGAGGCATCGCAAGAATGCTTAAAAGGAGATTGAGGGCAACTCTCTCCTTCATCCTCGCGCAAGGCTTCTCCTGGTAAGCCCATGTTCATGCCTGAGCGAGAGAGAGAGCCGGACGAGGAGGAGGCCATGGCATCCTCCTCCCGTGCTGACCTTGGTTCGGGCTCGGCGGCGTGCTCGTTGCCTCGTCGGGCTGAGCTCTGGCTGGCGGCCCCATCAGCACCGGAGGCGGCGTCCGGTGGGGAACCGAACGCGGAAGAGAGGGAGGAGAGGGCCGGGTGGCCCTTCTCTTGGGCAGGAGCCGAACTGGCTCTCGCGTTGGTTCAGGCCCGATGGCGTGCTTGCTGCCTCGCCGGGCCTGGGCGGCGGCCGGTGGCCTCCATTGGCTCCAGGCGTGCGTCCGGTGGAGGTCCGGCCAGTCGGTGGTGGCCGAATGTGCCACCGGCACAGAGCCGTGCCGTGGTTGAGGGAAAGAGAGGAAGAGAGAAAGAGGAGGAAAGAGAGAGAGAGAGAGAGAAAGGGGATGGCCATGACGGCGGCTGGCTCTGAACCGGTAGTCGGCGATCGGAGTCCACGGGGAGAGGTCGGCGATGGGCCTGGCCGCCGGCATGGGTCTCCCCTAGTTCGGGTGAACCAGGGGAGAAGATAAAAAAAAATAGGGGAGACCCTGTGGGCCGTGTGGGTTGTTCTGGGATTGGGCCTTATTGGGCCGGCTCATGAGCCACTTTTGAGCTAAGTTTTGGGCCATGTATTAGGTCAGGATTAGGAAAAAGAATATATGGCATGGATCAGTGTTGATCCTAGTTTCTTAGGGTATTTTTATATTCCCATTTGGGCATATATATTGAGAAATATTCAAGCCCAAAGTTGGGCCCGGGATTAGTTTGGGTAAAATTTAAGGGACACTTTATTATTCAAATTTTAGAGACTTGATTTAATAAAACGACGCTGTAGGTACCCAGATGTCCAAATAGCTGGTTTACAGTTTGGAATTAGTGTACTGAGGTAAGTAAGCCAATTATTATTAATTTTATAATATTTTTAATATGTAGATTTTAGAATTGTAGTTATATTAATTTATGAAATGATGAAATGAGGAAAATGGAGTTTTATTGATATTGACCATTTTGAAATTAGTAAATAGTACTATGAGTATACAATTGAGTATTTTCTATGATTATTATAGCTGGTAATATTTTGCAAAGTGATGGCTTTATATGTATATGCAAAAGATAAAGAATATGATTATTTTGACTTTGCAAAATATATTGGTACTTGATATGGTTGGTAAGCAGAAAATAAGATCGGGGTCCTAGGCGGCCCCTAGCTTCTGGGCAGCCCCTAGTCCTAGGCGGCCCCCAGGTTCTGGGTGGCCTCCAGGTCCTGGACGACCCCTAGCCCTAGGCGGCCCTCAAGTCCTGGACGGCCCCTAGTCCTAGGCGGCCCCTAATCATAGGTGGCCCCCAGGTCCTAGGCGGCCTTCCGGTCCTGGACGGCCCCTAGCCCTAGGCGGCCCCCAGGTCCTGGACGGCCCCTGGTCCTAGGCGGCCCTCAGCTTCTGGGCGGCCCCTAGTCCTAGGCGGCCCCCAGGTTCTGGATGGCCCCTAGTCCTAGGCGGCCCCCAGGTTCTGGGCGGCCTTCAAGTCCTGGACGGCCCCGAGCCCTAGGCGGCCCCCAAGTCCTGGACGGCCCATAGTCCTAGGCGGCCCCCAAGTCCTGGACGGCCCCTAGTCCTAGGCGGCCCCAGGTCCTGAACGGCCCCTAGTCCTAGGCGGCCCCCAGGTTCTGGACGTCCTCCAGGTCCTGGACGGCCCCCAGGTTCTGGATGGCCTCCAGGTCTTGGACGGCTCCTAGCCCTAGGCGGCTCTCAAGTCCTGGGCGGCCTCTAATCTTGGAATCATTCTCGTATCAAAAGCACTAAACGCGAGGAGCTGTCATGTCCTGAACAGAAATCGAGAATCATTAAGCATCATGACGCTTTAAATGACTCGAATGAGACAAACGCTGGAGCATTACCATCCATCGAAAAGCTCAAATAAAGGAGATACTGAGCACCTATTTTAGGGCCAGATAACTCTTCTCTGACTCTGACATTCCCACTAACCCTGACATTCCCTTGGGGAAAACCAAGATCATCATGAAGATCCTTAGCTTCCGGAGCAAGTTTCTTAATACCTTTACTAATAATTATCGATAAATAACCACGTGGCACGCTCTCGTCTGAAGCTAACTTTTATCTTACACGTTGACTTTCTAACCAAAAGAAAGAAAAAAGAAAAAGAGAAAAAGTGACTCAATGCTGACAATATGATGAAAAGGATATAAGAGGAAGGGAAGGGGGTTCTGGGGGCTCACTCTTCCTCCATTAGGGGATCTCATAACAAAAAACTATACTGGTGATTCAGCATCAACAGATTGGCGCGCCAGGAAGGGGACGGTCGCAGCAGCAAGTAGCTCTTGTTCTACGAATATGAGCTCGAGATCTCCGGAAGAGGATCCCTCTGATTGGTCTGGGGGGCATCTCTTGCCTCCCAACCATGGTCGCAAGACTCTTGGCTCTTCCGAGCCAGTGAAACCAAACCCTCCGGTTTCTTCCTCGCCACTGCCGGCTCCAGCTATTCCTCAGGACCCACTGCTGATCCTTACCCAGCAAGTTCAAACCCTTGTTGGGATGGTTCAACAGATGCAGGAACAGCATTCTAGAGGAGCCCGGCAACGGCTCGAACCACCTCTGTTGCCCAGATCGGCTACTCCTGTTAGCCGACAATCAGCTCGAGGGAGATCCCCTCCGACAAGGCCTCTCCGCCCCTATTCATCTGGAGGTCCTCACTCTCAAAGTTCCCGGGGTGGTTCGCGCTCTCTCACCCGTTCCCCAGGCAGCCCACCTGCCGGGCGGCGGCGGGGGAAGGAGCCTTACACGGAGCACCGCCGGTGGCATCGTCAGTCTGCATCTTATTCCCCTAAGCCAGCTGGGGGACATATGGCTGATCAGATGGAGAGGCGCCTTGATGAGCAAGATCGAAGGCTAGAGGAGCTTAGTCAAAGAATTAACAATCAGCCGGGGTCAGATTATGATACCCGTCCTCCTCTTACTCGGTGAGTTATGAAGGAACCTATTCTAAAGAGATTCCGGTTCCCCCAACTGGACCCCTACGACGGCACCACTGATCCCCTAGATCATCTAGAGAGCTATAAAGCCATCATGCAAGTCCAAGGAGCGACTGATGCCCTCCTGTGCATTGCCTTCCCAGCCACCCTCCGTAAGGCGGCCCATGTTTGGTACTCTCGCCTGCCTTCGCGCAGTATTGATTCTTTTCGACAACTGGAGAGGTCTTTCTTGGCTCATTTCGATGCCTACCGGAAAATTCCTCGGGTAGCAGACAGCTTGTTCTCCGTGCAGCAGCAAGAAGGAGAACCTCTGAAAGACTTTATAACCCGTTTCAAGGTGGCGGCCTTGGAAGTCTATCATCTTGATGATGCGGTGGCCATGCTGGCTTTAAAGCGGGGGCTTCGTCCCTCCCGTTTTACCTATTCTCTGGACAAGAGACCTCCTAGCTCTTATGCTGACCTCTTGAGCCGCGCGCAGAAGTACATCCGCGCCGACGAAGCTGATTCATCAAGGAGAGGTACGCAGGAGAGGACTGGCAAGAGACCCGCTCGCCCAGAGTTGAGCGGACCCCCTTCCAAGAAGTCCGAACCTTCGCGCCGACCGACAGACCGCCGCAAGAGCTTGGCCCCCAGAGAAGACCATCTTACACCCCTCCTAGCGCCCCGGGCTCATATCCTTATGGAAATTGAAAACGAGCCTTATTTACGGCGTCCGCCCCCGTTGAAGAAGAGCGCTGTGTGCGACAGGAGCTGTTATTGCCGCTTCCACAGAGATTATGGCCATGACACTAAAGAATGTCGGAATTTGAAGCAAGCCATCAAAGAACTCATCCAGAGAGGATATCTTGGGCAGTACATCCAGAAGAAAGAGGCTCCTCCTGTACCAGCTTTGATGGAACCTCCTCCCACTCAAGCCAACATCGACAACACCCCGACAGAGCGGATGGTGGGCATGATTTCCCGTGGAGGAGCATCATCTTCTAAGAGGCCAAGGGGAGGGGGAGAATTAGATGATGTAATCCCTTTTAAGGGAGATATAGCGGGGGGTAGTGTTGTAAAAGATGATAGCGTCGTCGTTTCAATGACGGTCGCTAAACACCCTGTAAAGAGGATCTTAATCGATAGTGGAAGCTCCGTTAATGTGCTTACTTATGATGCCTTTCTTCGGATGAATTTATCTCCTGACTCTCTTCGACATGTAGCCGTCCCTCTAGTCGGTTTCACTGGAGACTCTATACGAGTGGAGGGCGAGATCACCCTACCGGCGATGGCAGGATCGCCACCATGTCAGAGCACGGTAATGCTGGACTTTCTGGTGGCTCGGGTTCCCCTGGCCTACAACGCCATTCTCGGCCATCCCAGGTTGAATATATTGGATGCAGTTATATCTACCAAGCGCCTATTGGTGCAGTTCCCTACCAACCAAGGAGTCGGCGAGATGCATGGAGAGGTAAACTCGGTCAGACCCTGCTATCATCTAGCTCCTAGTCCCCAGGTGGTTAGAATTCCCCCGGTCGCCGAGTCATTTGATCCCAGAGAAGTCGAGCGGAGGGGAGAGCCGGCGGAGCGTCTGGTATCTTGCTCCCTGGGAGGTGATTCCACCAAGACCGTGCAAATTGGTGAGCTCCTCCCCCCTGAAGTTCGGGATCAGCTTCTAGCCTTCTTATCGGCGAATGCGAATGTCTTCGCCTGGAAAATGATGGACATGGTCGGGATTCCCCCGGGCTGGTATCACTCACCCCTGAGGAGGTTCAAGTCCATGACTAAGGCGGCCCCATCTCAAGCTCTTGGGCAAGTATCTGACTACCCCCAAGATACAATCCTTCAAAGGAGCTCGTCGGCCCCACAGTCCTAAGGATACCCCCGGGCTGGTATCACTCACCCCTGAGGAGGTTCAAGTCCATGACTAAGGCGGCCCCATCTCAAGCTTTTGGGCAGGTATCCGACTACCCCCAAGATACAATCCTTCAAGGGAGCTGAGTGGCCCCACAGTCCTAAGGACACCCCAGGGCTGGTATCACTCACCCCTAAGGAGGTTCAAGTCCATGACTAAGGTGGCCCCATCTCAAGCTCTTGGGCAAGTATCTGACTACCCCCAAGATACAATCCTTCAAAGGAGCTCGTCGGCCCCACAGTCCTAAGGACACCCCCGGGCTGGTATCACTCACCCCTGAGGAGGTTCAAGTCCATGACTAAGGTGGCCCCATCTCAAGCTCTTGGGCAGGTATCCAACTACCCCCAAGATACAATCCTTCAAGGGAGCTGAGCGGCCCCATAGTCCTAAGGACACCCCCGGACTGGTATCACTCACCCCTGAGGAGGTTCAAGTCCATGACTAAGGCGGCCCCATTTCAAGCTCTTGGGCAGGTATCCGACTACCCCCAAGATACAATCCTTCAAGGGAGCTGAGCGGCCCCACAGTCCTAAGGATACCCCCGGGCTGGTATCACTCACCCCTGAGGAGGTTCAAGTCCATGACTAAGGCGGCCCCATCTCAAGCTCTTGGGCAGGTATCCGACTACCCCCAAGATACAATCCTTCAAAGGAGCTCAGCGGCCCCACAGTCCTAGGGATACCCTCGGGTTGGTATCACCTACCCCTGAGGAGGTTCAAGTCCATGACTTAGGCGGCCCCGAGTCACACTCTTGAGCGGGTACCCGACTACCCCCGAGAGATAATTCTGCAAAGGGGCTCGTCGGCCCCATAATCCTAAGGACACCCCACAATCCTAAGGACATCATACCTCCTCGAGCCTAGGTTAAACTCCCTACGGGGGTCCCTAAACTGCTTGCCTTATCGGAGTTTCAGGACTTGCGTCCTGAGACTATATACCAGAAGAACGACCCTGAGAGTCGGACTTAACACTGACTTACGGGTGGACCTCCTATGTAATGGGTAAAAATCAGGAGTCGAATGATTGAAGCATCAAGTAAGTAAAAATAGCGTCCGCTCGTTCAAAGTCAGTTCGCTATAAAACTTTATAAAACATTGTCTGTGAGCTGACATTAACTGACTTACAAAAAAGGGTCCCTTAAGGACAAAGTCAAGAACAAAAAGTTAAAACCAAGGTAAGCCTAGACACCTTCCATCAATCCTCGGGATGCCCCCTCTCGGTAATCGGCCTGGAGCCCAGCTCCTCAGTAGTGGACGCTTCTATGACGGGGTCTTTAATTATCACCGCCCTACCCGCCACATCTTCGACCTCCACATCAGATGTTTCTTCATCGTCCTCGGGTCGAAAGCATTCAAGGTTTTCTAATTTGTAGTGCCGGGCTAGTCTCCGCTTGCACCTCTCAAAACCCTAAATGAAAGCGTCCATAGCGGCCTCGTGGAGTTCCGACGCAAAGTCCGGAGAGTCTTTATACTCTTTGAGGGCCTCCTGAACCCTAGCTTCAGCCGTAGCCACCTTTTCCTGAGCCCTATCCTCGGCCGCGATTATCCTCTCCTGAGCCTCCATCTCCATTGCCACAACCTTGTCCAGAGCCTCCTTCGTATCCCTTTCGGCCAAGGCCAATTTTTCCGCAGCGTCGCGGGCAGCGGCCTCTGCGTTGTCGGCTCGATTCTCAGTATGCTTTAGCCGGAGAATTGTTCCCTTTAATCTTTCTTCTGTTGGCAACAATTTTGCCTGGACTTCAGATAATTGGGCATCTAGGCTCCGCAGCTCCTTCTCAGCCCTCTCCCGCCACGTTCGATAATCTTCCTGGACAATCTGAAGGTCATGTAAGGCCTTCGATTCTCGGGCCTTCGTCTCCGTCAATTCTTTATCCAAGCTCTCACTATGAGACTTGGCCTTGGTCAGGTCCTCACGAAGCACGAAGAGGCCGTTAGACATCTGTGGTATACAATCAAAAAATACCAGGACCCCATAACTACAAAAGGAGGAAAAGGAAAAAGATCATAACCCTACCTGGAGCGCAGCTGTGAACATGGTGTCTAAAGACTCCTCCAACGATAAACTCCTCATTTTGGCCTGAAATATGGGCAAGATCGAAAGCTTGAGAACTATTTCTGATAAACGACTTTTATACGAGGCGCTCTGGCTAGGCATTTGGGAAGGTTGAGGCGAACTTCCTAAGGTGTCCGAGGGAGCGAAGGTGCCTGCTTCTTTCGGCAATGACAGGCTAGATGGATTGGTCTCAACGACCTCTATGCTCCCAGATGACCCCCCGGTTTAGCAGGAGATGAGGTGGCCGCCAGTAGGCTCCCCTCGGCAGGGCCCTCTATCGGTACTCCATCGGGAGGATTCTCCTCTCCCTCGCCTTCCTCTATTAGTGTTGCTTCAGGGAGAGCTGTTAGGGGCTGGGTACTACGACCCGGTTCCCGCCGGCAGGGCCTCTTAGGCTCAGTTCTTGCCGTGCCGCGGTCACTCCCTCCTCTCTTTCGAAGGCCCGATATCAACGAATCTTGAGAAAACCTCATTGCTGCAATATAGAGAACACGAGGTTAGCTAAAAAGAGAACACATGATACACTAGTTGCGAAAATAATATGTACACAAAGGGACATCTATTCAAATACCAAATGTCCAAACAAACAAGAAAGTTACAATAATAATAATAAAACTCTTCGAGGCTCACCGGGTGCTGCAGCCAGCGACACTGGCACAAACGCGATCTCTCGAAGATTGTCCTCCGATAGCAATTCCCTACTGGGGGGCACGATGGTGGAAATCAAAGTGTTGAATAGTTCACGGTCTCCCTTGTCAACACTTGAGTTCTGGTTAGAGCTAGTATCCGGAATACCCCAGTCTACGCCCAGCCCCTCCAAAGGTGCATAAAAGAACCGTGACTTTCATCCTTTAATTTTGGAAGGAAGTGGATGCAACGCCTCGAGCGCCGCAGAGCCACATGGCAATCCCCGAGGGGGACCGGACATGCGAAAAGATGCTATCTTCCTAGGGATACGCGCCCCCCCTTCCCCTTTTTTTTTTCTTCTTTCTTTCTTTTCATGAAACGACACTTATCGAATCCAGAAATTTGAAATTCAAACTTTTCCGCCCCTCTCCCTTGCGCATGTGCGACGCACCTGAGTACAAGGGACATGGACGAGGGGGCATATGATATGGTTGGTAAGCAAAAAATAAGATCGGGGTCTTAGGCGGCCCCTAGCTTCTGGGCGGCCCCTAGTCCTAGGCGGCCCCCAGGTTCTGGGCAGCCTCCAGGTCCTGGACGGCCCCTAGCCTTAGGCGGCCCCCAAGTCCTGGACGACCCCTAGTCCTAGGCGGCCCCTAATCCTAGGCGGCCCCCAGGTCCTAGGCGGCCTCCAGATCCTAGACGGCCCCTAGCCCTAGGCGGCCCCCAGGTCCTGGACGGCCCCTGGTCCTAGGCGGCCCCCAGCTTCTGGGCGGCCCCTAGTCCTAGGAGGCCCCCAGGTTCTGGACGGCTCCTAGTCCTAGGCGGCCCCCAGGTTCTGGGCAGCCTTCAAGTCCTGGACGGCCCCTAGCCCTAGGCGGCCCCCAAGTCCTGGACGGCCCCTAGTCCTAGGCGGCCCCCAAGTTCTGGACGGCCCCTAGTCCTAGGCAGGCCCCAGGTCCTGGACGGCCTCCAGGTCCTGGACGGCCCCTAGTCCTAGGCGGCCCCCAGGTTCTGGACGACCTCCAGGTCCTGGACGGCCCCTAGCCCTAGGCGGCCCCCAAGTCCTGGGTGGCCTCTAATCTTGGAATCATTCTCGTATCAAAAGCACTAAACACGAGGAGCTGTCGTGTCCTGAACAGAAATCGAGAATCATTAAGCATCATGACGCTTTAAATGACTCGAATGAGACAAACGCTGGAGCATTACCATCCATCGAAAAGCTCAAATAAAGGAGATACTGAGCACCTGTTTTAGGGCCAGATAACTCTTCTCTGACTTTGACATTCCCACTAACCCTGACATTTCCTTGGGAAAAACCGAGATCATCATGAAGATCCTTAGCTTTCGGAGCAAGTTTCTTAATACATTTACTAATAATTATCGATAAATAACCACGTGGCACGCTCTCGTCTGAAGCTAACTTTTATCTTACACGTTGACTTTCTAACCAAAAGAAAGAAAAAAGAAAAAGAGAAAAAGTGACTCAATGCTGATGATATGATGAAAAGGATATAAGAGGAAGGGAAGGGGGTTCTGGGGGCTCGCTCTTCCTCTATTAGGGGATCTCATAACAAAAAACTATACTAGTGATTCAGCATCAACAGTACTATTGATATATTTACATGCAATTATTAATAATGTTCAAACAACTGTATATGTGAGAAGCTTATGCTTATATTGATGCATGGTATGTTGCATATAAATTATAATTATGATAATTGAGATTATGTTACTGTGTCGCCGCAGTTCTCATGTGATATGAAATGATGCGAAATGATGTGAAATGCCAAATGATACGGGACCTACCTCTACAGGGGAATATATGTGGAAGACACATATATATAGGGTGTGTTGTGATTGTTTATGATATATGGCATAATGCTGGTACCAGGACCCTTCCTCTTAGGGGACATTTAAGAGTGATACACTAGTTGGGTGTTGTAGGACCGTGGGACACATAAGAAGTGGTAATTATATAAATATAGTGGGTTTGTTTACATTGCATATCTTGGCATTTATTATATGATTAAGCTTTCAAAATTACTTTGAGCAAATGATATGCATATTCTGATAATATGACAAGTGTATTTGAAATTGGAAGCTTTTTATTTGCCAAAATGATTTGATTTGATAATATCTTGAAATGATAAATGAATTATATTATATTATAGTAGGCTTGCTTATTGAGTGTGAGCTCATTTAAATCTCACAATATTTTTCAGAACCACAAGACTGAAGAAGGAAATATGAGATAGATGGAGCTTCTATTAAAATAAATTAGATCCATTATGTATCCCCCAGTGATATTTGTATGTAGGGATTGTATCCCAAACCTTATAGTTATGAATTGTATTAAAGTTATAGACTTTGAATGATATATTGTTATTGCCTTTCTTGAATTAAGTGTCTTGATTCGGGATGCCTTGCATGCCTGGCATGCGGCGGGTTGTCACCTTAGCTCAAATTTTTGGGTCTGGAACGTGACAGCTTTAGTGCTATCAAAGCCTAGGTTATGACCTTAGGGATACATACATGATGACACTTTAGGCAAAATACTAGGATGACATTGAGACAATTATAGCTTTAAAGGAATTTCAGGTATTATGCTTTGAAAGCTTGAAATGTAAAGTTTATCATGATATTAATGAAAAACTAAATTATCAGGAGATATGAATGGCTCGTCGTACTAGAAGTCAACAAAATGATGAGGGCTCTCAGGTTGGTAATGCTGGTCAGCTGGGAGGTCAAGAAGCTACCGGGGGTGCTGGCTCTGTCAATCAAGTCGAGGCTGATCACTAGCGACTCCAGTCTGAGATGCTTCAGGTTCTCTCGGGTATGGCGCAGTCGATGCGGGATATGCAACAATAGATCTTACAGGCTTTGTCCACTCAGTCTGCCCCTCCTGTTCCGCAGACTCAACCTGCTCCCACTGTTCCGCAGACTCAGCCTACTCCCATTGTTCCACAGACTCAGCTTGTTTTCACTGTTTTACAAACTCAACCAACCTTACCTACTCAATCTGCGCCATTGACTCAGCCTACTCCACCTTAACCCTGGATATGCGTTGGCCGCAGCTTTGCTGATTTCAAAAGTTTTGCCCTTACCCCTTTCACTGGATCCACCAACCCTATTGATGCTGAGCGGTGGATGCGAGACATGGAGAGGATTTCATGGCCCATGGTAGCCAGGAGAAGGAGCGGATCAGATTTGCCACCTATCTTCTCCAGGGGGAGGCTTATGATTGGTGGTTAGTTGAGGAGCAGCGATGGGGTGGACAGGCTATTTCTTGGGGAGAGTTTAGAAAGGCATTTTTCGATAAATACTTCCTCAGAAGTGTGTAGAGACAGATGGAATCGGAATTTATCAAATTGGAGCAAATGAATCTTTCTGTGGTCCAGTATAAAGCTGAATTCACCAGGTTGGCCCAGTTTGATCCAAATATAGTGACCAATGAAATGGCCAAGATTACCAGATTCTCTGAGGGATTGCGACCCAGACTGAGGCAAGCAATCAATGCATTTGAGCTTCTCACTTACGGTGCTGTGGTAAATAAGGCCTTGGTGATTGAGAGGGATATGAATGCAATCAAGAGAGATTGGGAGCAGCAGAGGAAGAGGAAAGGGCCTCTTTCTAGCCAATCCCTAGCCCAGGCCAGGAAGAGAGGTGCACATCTCGTTGCCTTCACTGTGGGAACTTCCACCCAGGAAGGCCTTGCCGCAGATTGCCTGGTGCCTGCTTCCTCTGTGGAAAAACTGATCACAACAAGATGGCCACTTGTCCCCTTCGGAAGGATCAGCAACCCTCTTCAAATCAAGGGATGAGTTAGCAGTATCAGCAGCAGCCACCGAGGACCTAGGGAAGGGTCTTCAACCTCACTCAGCAGGATGCTGCTGCCTCTAATTCAGTGGTGACAGGTATATCATTTAATTTTATATCTAGTATTACATTCTTATGTAGTGAAATACATTGATAGTTGATTAGAAAATTAGGTTGAATCTTTAATGTTAAAACAAATTACACTTATGTCCAGAAATGATTAAAATAGGCACTGCTTATGCTCAAACTTTAATTGACCCAGGTGCCATGCATTCTTTCATATCTGACATCTATCTTGATAAGAATGCATCATGGACACCCGTTCCTCTAGAGCAAGAATTGCATATTGCTTTTCCAAATGAAGATATTATGAAGGTTGACACAGTATGCAAATCCTACACGATTGACATGGAGGATAGGAGGTTAAATGCTGATCTAATTGTCCTTCCACTGAAGTTCTTTGATGTTATCCTTGGAATGGATTGGTTGGCCTCCTATCATGCTTCAGTAGACTGCTTCAGAAAGATTGTCAACTTCAAAATTCCAAGTCAACCCAAATTTAGTTTTACTGGTAGTCAGAACACCTAGCATCGGTGTTCGTATCAGCACTGCAGGCTGGAAGGTATCTAATGAATGGTGGTCAAGGATTTCTTGCTGTAGTCAAGGACCTACAACAGGAAGAGACAAAGTTGGAGGATATTCCTATAGCCCAAGAATTCCCTGATGTCTTCCTTGATGAATTGACTGATTTGCCCCAGATCGGAAAGTTGAATTCTCCATTAATCTAGTTCCTGAAACTGGACCTATATCCAAGGCCCCTTATCGCATGGCCCCGGCTGAGCTAAAGGAACTAAATGATCAATTGGAGGAGCTCCTAGATCAGGGATTTATCAGACCAAGTGTTTCTCCTTGGGATGCTCTAGTCCTATTTGTTAAGAAGGATGGCAGTCTTCGGCTCTGCATTGATTATCGGGAAATCAATAAGGTAACAGTGCGGAATAAGTACCCTCTGCCGAGGATTGATGACTTGTTTGATCAACTACAAGGAGCCCAAATATTCTCAAAGATTGATCTCAGGTCAGGGTACCATCAACTCAAAGTCAAGGAGGGGGATGTACCTAAGACAGCATTCAAAACCAGATATGGCCACTATAAGTTCTTGGTGATACCGTTTGTGTTAACTAATTCCCCAGCAGCATTCATGGATTTGATGAACAGAATTTTTAAGCCATACATGGATCAGTTTGTGGTGGTTTTCATTGATGATATCTTGATATATTCCAAGAGCCAAAAGGAGCATGAGGACCACCTAAGAATTGTGCTACAGATTCTTCGAGAGAAGAAACTTTATGCCAAGCTGCAAAAGTATGATTTTTGGTTAGATCAAATATCTTTCTTGGGTCATATAATATTTAAAGATGGCATATCTGTGGACCCAAAAAGATTAAGCTATCATTAGCTAGAGCCGACCTTCCAATGTAGCAAAAATCATAAGCTTCTTGGGGCTAGCCGGGTACTACCATAAATTTGTGGACTTCTCTTGCATTGCTTTACCCCTAACTCGCTTAACCCAAAAACGAGTGAAGTTTGACTGGACAGAGGAGTGTGAGAAAAGTTTCCAGGAGTTAAAGCAGTGTCTGGTGTCAGCTTCCATTATTGTCCTTCCGATAGGATCTGAAGGATTTACTCTATATACTGATGCCTCTCGAAAAGGATTGGGATGCGTTCTGATGTAGAACGGAAATGTGATAACCTATGCCTTCAGACAACTAAAGCCTTATGAGCAGAATTACCCTACTCATGATCTGGAATTGGCTGCTGTGGTTTTTGCTATGAAGATTTGGTGACATTATCTATATGGGGTGTCGTGTGATGTGTATACAGACCATAAGAGTCTAAAATACATCTTCACACAGAAGGAGCTAAACTTGAGGTAGAGGAGGTGGTTAGAGCTACTAAAGGGTTATGACCTAACCCTACACTATCATCCTGGGAAGGCCAATGTAGTATCTGATGCTTTGAGTAGAAAATCCTGTTCAGAGTTAGCTGCTATGATTACTTTTCAGCCTCACATATTGAGGGACCTTGAGAGGTAGGAGGTTGGATTGAGAGTACAATGGTCTGATGGGCTTGTAGTAGCACTTGTACTTCAGCCAACCCTAGTAAACAAGATTAAGTCCTTCCAAAAAGAAGATCCAGATTTACAAAGGATTAAAGAAGCTGTGCAGTCAGGAGTTCAGAATGAATTTTATGTAATGGAGGATGGATCCCTGAAATTTAAAGGTAGACTTTGTGTGCCAAACATAGAGGAGTCAAAAGCCAAAATTTTGAAGGAGGCTCACTACTCTTCCTATACTGTGCATCTAGATGGCACTAAGATGTACAGAGACTTAAAGAAAAATTTTTGGTGGAAGGGTATGAAGAGGGAGATTGCTCAGTATGTGGCCAAGTGCTTGGTGTGTCAGCGAGTGAAGGCCGAGCATCAAAGGCCTGCGGGACCCCTTCAATCTCTAATGATTCCTCAATGGAAATGGAAAAAGGTTACAATGGACTTTGTGACTGGTCTGCCCAAAACTCCCAGGAATAATGATGCAGTTTGGGTTATTATGGACAAACTAACAAAATCAGCTTATTTCCTACCTTTCAAAGTTGGGGTCTCTAGTGAAAGATCGACTAGTATGTATATTGAGCAGATCGTGAGACTCCATGGTGTTCCTGTATCTATTGTATCAGATCGGGATACCATGTTTGTATCCCAATTCTGAAAGAGTCTTCTTCATAAGGCTATGGGAACTAAATTAAACTTCAGCATAGCTTATCATCCCCAGTCAGATGGACAATCAGAGAGGACCATACAGATTCTGAAAGACATGTTGTGAGCCTGTGTGATGGACTTGGGTGGAGCATGGGATAACCACTTACCTTTAGTGGAGTTTGCATATAATAATAGTTACCAGGCCAGTATCCAGATGGCTCCATTTGAAGCTCTATATGGTAGGAGGTGCATATCTCCTTTATGTTGGGATGATGTAGGGGAAAGAAAATTGGTAGGCCCTAAACTGATTCAGCAGACGGTAGAGAAGGTACAATTGATCAGGGAGCATCTTCGTACAGCTCAGAGCAGACAGAAGAGCTATGCTGATGTTAGAAGGAGGGAATTAGAATTTCAGGTTGGGGACCATGTCTTCTTAAAGGTATCACCAACCAAAGATGTGATGAGATTTGGGATTAGAGGAAAGCTGAGTCCACGTTATATTGGACCTTTTGAAATCTTGAGCAGAGTTGGTGAGGTAGCTTATAGCTTAGCACTGCCTCCAATACTATCTAAGGTACACAATGTGTTTCATGTTTCTATGTTAAGGAAGTATATTCCTGACTCCAGCCATGTAATAGAGTATGAACCTATACAGTTGAAGAAAGATTTATCATATGAGGAGCATTCTGTGCGTATCGTGGACTGCAAGGATCAAGTTCTGAGACATCATACCATTCCCTATGTCAAGGTTCAATAGAGTAATCGTTCTGAAAGGGAGACTACTTGGGAACTTAAGGAGGAAATGAAAAGAAAATACCCATAATTATTTGTATATTAATATAGATCAATGATGTATCGATGACTGTTAACCTTTGAATAAAATTCAATTGATTCTGTGAAATAATATTTGAATTCCAAATTTTATAGAAGAGTATCAATTTCGAGGCTGAAATTTTTATAAGGGGGGAGAATGTAACCCCCAGTAATTATTTTTGGGGACTCCTGGCACCTAGTTTTTCTTCTGACGTTTAGGTCCCGGCGTGACATCTGGATTTCCGGGTCTTCATGTGTTGGATGGGTTTCCGATCTCCTTGATCCGAGGCGTCGCAAGGATGCTTAAAAGGAGATCAAGGGTAACTCTCTCCTTCATCCTCGCGCAAGCCTTCTCCTGGTAAGCCCATGTTCATGCCTGAGCAAGAGAAAGAGAGAGAGAGCCGGGCAAGGAGGAGGCCATGGCATCCTCCTCCCGTGCCGACCTTGGTTTGGGCCCGATGGCATGCTCGTCGCCTTGCCAGGCCTGAGCTCTAGCTGGCAGCCCCATCGGCGCTGGAGAAGATGTCCGGTGGGGTACCGGATGCGGGAGATAAGGAGGAGAGGGCCAGGTGGCCTTTCTCTTGGGTGAGAGCTGAACTGGCTCCCACGTTGGTTCAGACCCGGTGGCATGCTTGCCACCTCGTCGGGCCTGGGCGACGGCTGGTGGCCTCCACCGGCGCCGGGCGTGTGTCCGGTGGAGGTCTGGCCGGTCAGTGGTGGCCGGACATGCCACCAGTACAGAGCCGTGCTGTGGTTGAGAGAAAGAGAGGAAGAGGAAGAAAGAGGGGGAAAGAGAGAGAGAAAGGGGATGGCCGCGACGGCGGCCGGTTCTGGATCGGTCGCCGACGACTGAAGTCCCCGAGGAGAGGCCGGTGGCGGCCCTGGCCGCCAGCACGGGTCTCCCCTGGTTCGGGTGAACCAGGGGAGAAGATAAAAAAACAAAGGAGACCTTGTGGGCCGTGTGGGCTGTTCTGGGATTGGGCCTTGTTGGGCCAGCTCACGAGCTACTTTTAATCTGAGTTTTGGGCCATGTATTGGGCTAGGATTAGGAAAAAGAAAATATGGCCCGGATCAGTGTTGATCCTAGTTTCTTAAGATATTTTTATTTCCCCATTTGGGCATATATATTGAGAAATATTCAAGTCTAAAGTTGGGCTCATGATTAGTTTGGGTAGAATTTAAGGGACACTTTATTATTCAAATTTTAGAGACTTAATTGTGTAAAATGATGCTGTAGGTACCCAGATGTCCAAATAGCTGGTTTACAGTTTGGGATTAGCATACTAAGGTAAGTAAGCCAATTATCGTGATTTTTATAATATTTTTAATATGTAGATTTTGAAATTGTTTATAGTATATGTGATGATGAAATGAGGAAATGAGGAAAATGGAGTTTTATTGATATTAACCATTTTGAAATTAGTAAATAGTACCATGAGTATACAATTGAGTATTTGCTATGATTATTACAGTTGGTAATATTTTGCAAAGTGATGGCTTTATATGTATATGCAAAAGATGAAGAATATGATTATTTTGACTTTGCAAAATATATTGGTACCATTGATATATTTACATGCAATTATTAATAATGTTCAAACCACTGTATATGTGAGAAGCTTATGCTTATATTGATGCATGGTATGTTGCATGCAAATTATAATTATGATAAATGAGATTATATTACTATGTGTCGCCGCGGTTCTCATGTGATGTGAAATGCCAAGTGATACTGGACCCACCTCCATAGGGGAATATATGTGGAGGACACACATCTGTAGGGTATGTTATAATTGTTTATGATATATGGCATAACGCTGGTACCAGAACCCTTCCTCTTAGGGAATATTTAAGAGTGATACACTAGTTGGGTGTTGTAGGGCCGTGGAACACATAAGAAGTGGTAATTATATAAATACAGTGGGTTTGTTTACATTGCATATCTCGGCATTTATTATATGATTAAGCTTCCAAAATTACTTTGAGCAAATGATATGCATATTCTGATAATATGACAAGTGTATTTGAAATTGGAAGCTTTTTATTTGTAAAGCTGATTTGATTTGATAATATCTTGAAATGATAAATGGATTATATTATATTATAATAGGCTTGCTTATTGAGTGTGAGCTCATTTAAATCTACAATGTTTTTCAAAGCCATAAGACTGAATAAGGAAATATAGGGTAGATGGAGCTTCTATTAAAATAAATTAGATCCATTATGTTAATGTAACCCCAGTGATGTTTATATGTAGGGCTTGTAGCCCAAACCTTATAGTTATGAATTGTATTAAAGTTATGGACTTTGAATGATATATAGTTATTGCCTTTTGAAATTAAGTGTCATGATTCGAGACGCCTTGCATGCCTGGCATGCGGCAGGTTGTCACCCTAGCTCAAATTTTTGGATCTGGAGCGTAATAAATACACATCAATTTTTTTTTTTCGTTTCTTTTTTGGTCTGAGAAATGTGTTGATGATAACTGCAATCCAATCCAAGTTTCAAGTAGGGATGATAATTTTTTTTGTTTGGCGTTTATCAAATCGGTACCATTTCTAACGAGTCAAAAAATTTTCCGTTTAAATGGTTTAATGAATATAAAAATTACTTATTTAATGGCTAAGCATGTAAACAATCGAAGATGATATTTTATCTTCGTTAACTTTAATATAATATATTTAAATTTTAAAATAAATAAAATATATACTTAAAATTTTAGTAAAATATATTTAAATTTTATTTATATTTTTTTAATGCAGCTATCTTAATTATCAAAGTCAGAATTCTAACGATATATTTTTTTTTCTTCTTATTAATATTTTTAAGCTTTTAGTAAATTATAATTTTATTAAAATAATTTGAATTTATTTTATGTAAGCGATTAAATGGGTACTCGTTACCCGGTCGGTTATCCCTGTCCCTGTATTGTTAAGTTTCAAGTCAACTTGCCATTCCATGCCAATTGTTCTTTGGAGAATTTCAAACCGATGGCTTAACGTGTCTTCCCGACGCTCGTCATGTTTCCCCAACGGTCCGGAAAAAACTCTGGAATCCTTGGAGAGTAGAGAACGAGCGCTGAGAGAGGGGAAGGAAAAGCCGAGGAGGAGGTGCTTTCACATGCTGTATGGTGTGGAGTGGGTGGACGTTCTCAAACCAAAAGACCAGGTCTCTACTGACTACTCCCATCCACTCTCCCCTCCTTCCCTCCCTCCCTCCATTTTACAAATATATTGATTGATATATATATGGGAACATATTTTATTTTATTTTAATTTATTTTCCTCTTCTGCCACCCTTAACGTTTCTTATACATGCATATAGAGATCCAGAGGGTGTTGCATTTCATTCTTGAGGAAAAAAGCTAAGGATTCTTCGATCGACCTTCTGATTCTTGTTGGACGAATCTGACTATTTGGGGGTTCGCGGAATAAAAATTAGTACTTGCAATCGAGATTCTCTATAATACATCCCTTTCTTTTGTTCTGAGAATTAGAGAGAGAGAGAGAGAGGGTATTGTGCTTGGATTGCAAAAGAAGTTGCGAGAAAATGGAAACGTTCTTTGATGGTCTTGACTGCCGATTGAGGGTGTCAGGCATGGTGGCTGATTCAATCATGATGGGGATTGTGAACTCCGCAATGGAGAATGCTTACAAGAAGAGCTTGTCCAAACAAGGGGATTTGGAGCGGTTGAACCAGAAGTCAAGGTTTTGTGAGCTGGCTATAATGCAGCTGGAGTGGTGCTTGAAATACCTGCAGGACGAGATCAATGGCAACGTCATTGAAGGCGGCACCTGTGAGCGTGAGCAGTTGCTCTCCGATCTATTGAAGACTAGGGATCGGATCAACCATAGGCTTGAGGAGACTGAGTCCGCGATTGCGGATAAAGATAAAGAGTTGACAAGGAGGAAGGAGAGGGAATCAAAGCTTAAATTGGCTCTGGAAATGAAGGGCGAAGAAGTGAGCTCTTTGCACACGGCACTTGGGCTTGAAAGAGTAAGGAGTAAGAGAGCGAGTGATGCAAGGAGCATGGAAAAGAACGGACACCCTTTGTTCGGTGAACTGAGTGGCTCTTTGCATCGACAGTTGCAGAGAATCAGAGGCAAACTGGAGGATGGGCTGGAAATTTTGACCAATCTGATGCAAAAGAAAAGGAGAAACTCCTCCTCCTCAGATGTTGACAGGTTGACATTTGACTTTGAGTTAGGTGTGGATGGTGGTGGCATGAAATCACTGCAGGAGCTCTATGACATCGCACAGTTGAAATTGGACTTCAGAGAGATTGTTGTTGATGTTGGTATTCTCACAGAAAATATTGAATATTCTTTTGCCATGATGGGAAGATCTGTTTCCTTGTTCAAGGCAGCACTGGATGAGCAGTACTGGCTTTCAGATGTGGAAAAAGAAATATCTAAAATTATTATTAAAAATTTCCTTGAGGAAACTCAATATGGGGGCAATTTGCAGCTTGGGGTTCCCGCAGAAAGTTCTCCTCCGGTCTTGTTGGATATGAATTGGTCGGCTTTCATGGATGACATTACAAGCTTGCATGACGAGCTTGAGGTGTTGGTTTCTCAAATAGACATGCAGTTGAAAACTGATGGCAACATGGATTTGGTGACCCATCACAAACCCTTGTCGAGAGTAGTAAGTGTTGGAGGAAAGGATAGCTGCAATTCTGGAGGATCAAGGAGAGATGATGATGGTTCTAGCGTGCTAGAAGCACCTGAGGAATTCAGTGATTCTTCTTCCAGGGTTCGAAAATCAAGTGAAATAGAAGGCCTATCTAAAGAAAATCCATCCGGGCATTTTGTTGCTGATTTGATACGAAACCATGAGTCTATTATACGACAGAAAAGCGAAGAAATAAACTGGCTGAATGGAGAACCATCTAGAGAAAAAGTGTGCTCCTTAAGAGATGATAAGACCTTTGATTCCGTCAAAGAAACAACTTTTAGGATTATTTCAAAGTTGAATGATATTAGGAGGGAGGATGCCCAGTTGGTTGCAGCTCGTGATGGCCACAGATTCATGGCCTATGAGAGAGACAAGAGCATTCTCCAAAACAATTCATCAAGACATGAATCAGAGAATAAAGAAATAATGGTCACTCAGATATCAAGAGAATTCCTTGATCAACCAAGGAATGGGTTATTTTGTCATTTAGGAGGTACTGTGCTGTGTGAAGAAATAGGAAACCTAAAAGAAGAGAAAATTGATTCAGGCACTAAAGCTAGCCTGTTGGAAGAGGCATACACAATTCATTTTAAAGGTTTAATGAAAGGGCTGCATCTTGATTTCTCTGATTACAACATGGAGACCTTAATCAGGGAGGATACATACAAGGCTATCATTTGTGGGATGATCAAAGAATGGAATAATGATAAAGAATCTTATAAAATTGAGAGGCTTCTTAAAGAAGAGATTGATTGTATTGTATTTAGTGAGGTAATCAAAGATATGATTTGTGTTGAGAGCTTAACTTTAATGAAATCCTCAAGGGAGGCATGCCAATTGGCAACAATTTGTCTCAGGCTTCTATGGAAACCATGCAAAAGTGGAATCACTATCAAATGATTTCAAAGTGGAGGAAGGTTTAGATTTTAATTACAATTTGGAACCAGTGGAATCTTATAGAATCGAGAGGCTTCTTAAGGAAGAGATTGATTGCATTGTATTCAGTGAGGCAATCAAAGATATGATATGTGCTGAGAACTTGACTTTTATGAAATACCCAGAGGCAGAAATTCCATTTGGCAACAATCTGTTTTACAATTCCATGATCAGTGAAAGTATGGAAACTGTGCAAGAAATGGAATTATTATCTAATGATTTTAAAGTGGAGGAAGGTTCAGATTTTATTTGTAATTCAGAACTGATGAAATTTTATAGCATCGAGAGGCTTCTTAGAGAAGAGATTGATTGTATTGTATTCAGCGAGGCAATCAAATATATGATATGTAGTGAAAATTTAAGTTTGATGGAATGCCCAGAGGTAGACATGCCATTTGGTAACAATTTGTCTCAGAATTCTGTGATCAGTGAAAGTATGGAAACTATGCAGGAAGTAGAATCACCATCAAATGATTGTAAAGTGAAGGAAGATTTAGATTTCAATTGTAATTCAGAAACAGTGGAAACTTATATTCACCTTGATTCTGATCGTTACAAAATTGAAGAGTCAAATAAACTAAATGTGCAGCATACTGAACTGTTGGTTGAGAAGGATGATGTCTTCGAGCTAGTTAACAAAAAATTGAAACGCATCACTTATTTTCTACTATGATTCAAATGAACAAACCGATACCATATTTATTATCTCTTGATGATAAGGATGTGGCACATGATCTGGTAACTTCAGCCAGTGGCATGATATTCAATGGTAATCACCCCTCATGCTCACCTACAGGACTAACAGGAAAGCATGGGAGCGAGTTGCAGGTCATTCTAATGCCTCTTATGAAGTTTTCACAAGTAATCTTGGATTTTGAGTTTATGATGTTCGACAAAATAAAAGTAAACATGTCAAGGTAGTTAACATTCTGAAAACTGTTCTATTTCATATACGCATTCTGCATATAATAATAGGACGACTTTAAATTTGAATTTCTTTTATGTTTTGTAATTTCTTCTTACCACTTATATTGTTTTCATGATTTAAGTGGTTGATTTTGAAAATTGTGAAGGAACCACATCTGCATTTTGATTACTTGAGGAACTCTTGTGCAGGTTGGAATATCTGAGTAGTCAATTGAATCCTCTCATTGAGCAAGCAGTCTCTATTAAGAGAAAAGAATTGCTTTATCATAAAGCTTTTACAAGGCGATGCTATGACCTCCAAACAGCTGAAGCAGAGGTTAGAATGTCATACTTTTTTATGTATACTTGTGCATCTATATTCTGTTCCATTAAAAGATTAATGAGGTGACCTGAGTCAAACTAGTAGTTTGAGAGGTTTCTCATCATGCTAAATCTTTTTCTGTGAAATCTCATTATGCTGTCATTTATGGCAATTCCAACACTATCAGGCAATGTACCTTCTCTATCATATCATTCCAACTGTATTTCCCATCCATATAAATTAACTAATCAACTGATTCTAGTTCAAGATAACCTCATTGCTCATACTCCTCTCTTTATTTCAAGTCCTTCAGTGAGTTTGTTAACGTCATTGCATTCTACATGCTCCTCTAAGTTACATTCAACTTTCATATTTACCAGTATTATAGACATTTTACAAAAATGATAGTAGCGATAGCACTTCAATGATGTATCAAGAAGTATACTCACCATATTCAAGTTTCTAGTAATTTTATTGAGGTTTTTCGTTTCTACATGCATGAATTTGTAAAATTTCTTGAATCTTTAACCCAAGCTTCGCTGGTGTTTATTGAAACTTAGGTAGATTTGCTTGGGGATGAGGTGGATGCACTTCTTGGCCTTATTCAGAAGATATACGTAGCACTGGATCATTATTCGCCAGTTTTGCATCACTATTTTGGGGTAATATAGCACATTCTTTATAATAAAGTAATGAATCTTCTCTTCATCCGCAATTATGTTTCTAGAATGCATTGATCCTTATTACTGTTGCTGTGATATGGTTTTTGGGTCCATGATAAGAAAACTGAACCAAGACATGAAGAAAATTGCTTGTTCAGCCAATAGCCAAATCTTATATTTCATACTAAACTTTCTCTTAGAATATGGTTTTTGGGTCCATTATAAGAAAACTGAACCAAGACTTGAAGAAAACTGCTAGTTCAACCAATAACCAAATCTTATATTTCATACTAAAATTTCTCTTAGAATTCATATAGTACATAATATACTTGTTCTTTATAGCTGCTTTTGGTAACATGTTGTTTGTAGGGGTGGAGCTATTTATTGTGGTGGGGAGCCTTAGCCCCTCCAAAATTTTAAAAGCATCTTTGGTTGTAGGGAAAGTACTGAATTTTTGCAGAATTTTATTTTCTTAAAGCTGAACACCCCCCCCCCCCCCCCCCCCAAAAAAAAAAAAAAAAAGGGTTCAAGTATTACAAGAAAAAAATAGTTTATGTCCAATCAAAATTTATATACTATATAAATTTATTATTTAATTTAATGTGGTATTTTTTGATTGGTGTTTTTTTTTAAAAAAATGTACAATATCTTAATAACATATTAATAAAAAACATAGTTTAAGTAAAAAAAAAAGTAGGCCCAACTCTTATATCTCTCAACAGAAAATTATAGTATAATTTGGTCTCTCCAAGATAAAATTTCTAGCTCCATCATGGGTTGTTTGGGTGGTGCAGTTAATTATCATTGCTAATCTCACAGACTCGGGGTCCTCGCAAACTTGGGCTTAAATATTTGTAAATTTATTTTGCCAATCTTAATTAGTTTGGATTAAGGCTTTGTTATTGCTATGAAGTGAAAAATGCTTTTTCAATTGTCGTGGCCTTCCTAAGGTATGTTTGATCTAGTTATATGTTGCTACTATATTCCATAAGTCATAAGACACACACTTAGATTTGGTTACACTAGTTACATGAAGAAAAGACTAAATAAGTCCATTTACATACATACATACATATATACACACACATACTAACTCAACTTAACTCATCTAAGTCTTTTCCAACTATATGGGGTTGGCTACATGAATCTACTTCCTCCACTCTACTCTATTTAGGATTAAGTCGACATTCAAATTATAAATATTCTGCCAAGGCCAGTCCCAAGCCCGGATAAAGAAGGAGGGTTGCGTTAAGTAGCTGATAGCCAGCGTAAAACTCTGTCAAATTCCTTAAAACATGAATATATATATATATATATATATATATTCTGATGTCTTTACTATCGAAACTTCATAAGTGATGATGCTTCCATCATTTTCCTATTATGGCAGCATCTTAAACTTCAACTGAAATGAACTTTGGCGTACTGAACTGTTGAATTATGAAGCTTTATTAAGAAAGTTACGTGATTATAGAAGATTTGGTTTTATTAAGAAAGTTATGTGATTATAGAAGATTTGGTATAATTTTCTGATTCTTAGGATTACAGTTGAATAGTTTCCTATTTGGTATAATTTTCTAATTCTTAGGATTACAGTTGGATAGTTTCTATTTTGTAGAGATTTTGTTACTGCTTTTAGGCAGCAGTACTGTGTATATAATGGCCGATTGTAACCTATTCTAAATACAAGAGAGAATTATTTTTCTTTCAATTAGTTTTCAATATGGTATCAGAGCCTTTGGCTCTTTCCTAAGAATATCAGAAAATTCTTCTTTTCTCTGGCCGATTCATTCATCTCTGTTCACCATTGATAATCTTCTGCAACTGAGAATACTGCTGCCACTTCAATCGGAGATCTGTAGAACATTCAAGCTACATATCGATTAAATGGAAGTAATTATTTGAAGTGGTCACAACTGGTCCACACATTCTTAAAGGGCAGAGGAAAATCAAGTCATCTCTTGAGCATATATCCTTTAAAGGATGATCCCAAATTCGCAGCATGGGATGAACAGGATTCAATGGTGATGTCATGGTTATGGAATTCGATGCTACCAGAGATTAGCGATACTTGTATGTTTCTCGAATCCGCTAAGAAGATTTGGGATGCTATCCGATAAACATACTCCAAGGTAAATGACGCTGCCCAAATCTATGAAATTAAGACAAAATTTTATCAACCAAACAAGGGACTCGAACTGTCACAGAATATTCGAGTTTCTTGCAAGGCTTATGGCAAGAGCTGAACCATTATCAATGTATTTAAATGAGCTGTGGCCCGGATTCTGTAATTCTGAAATAATTCATAGAGAAGGATCGCATCTATGACCTTCTTGCAGGACTTAATGTCGAGTTTGATGCCGTCAGAGTATAGATCTTGGGAAAAGAAGACCTTCCTTTCTTGAATGAGACAATTTCGATCATACGAGCAAAGAGGGACTACGAAGTGTTATGCTTGAGACCCATGCAGGAGAGGGATTTGCCCTTGTGACCAAAGCAATCAGATTGAAGGAATCCAGCCCGGCATAACCTATCGTCCAAGCAAATCAATCCAAGCTTATCAATCGGGATTCTTTATTTTGCACGTACTGCAAAAATATTGCCACACCAAGGAACAATGATGAAAACTCCATGGCAGGCCCAACCGAAGTGCAAATGATAGAAGTCAAGCACATGTTGCAAGCACTCAATCAAATGAATGAAGTTCATAAAGTTCTACCTCTGAATTCAACAAGAAGGAGATTGAAAAACTGAAGACTTTTTTGGGCACCCTTGAGAAACCTTCCTCGGTAGGTACTTGTTCACTGGCGTTTACAGGTATCTCTTCTTCATCTTATGTTGCTAATGTCTCAGAGAAAAATTTTTCAAAGATATGGGTGATAAATTCTGGAGCCACCGACCACATGACCTGTTCTTTCAAGTATTTTTCTTCCTATACACCGTGTTCTAGCCATAAAAAAATAACTATAGCTGTTGGGTCCATTACCACTATAGCCGATCAAGGAAACATTTATATAAGCGATTCTCTCACTCTAAAAAATGTTCTTCATATTCCAAAATTGTTTGCAAATTTGGTTTCTATTCCAAAGCTTACCAAAGATTACAATTGCAGTGTAACATTTTTTCCTTCACATTATGTGTTTTAGGAGCAGAACACGAGGAAGACGATTGGACGTGCTAGTGAGAGGGACGGTCTTTACTACCTGAAAAATCAAAGTGGAAGAACTAGAGTTGAGGATCCTTTACCTACATCATTTCTTTCTGAGTCAGTTATGTCAAATAAAAAAATAAAATTTGGCTTTATCATCATCATTTGGGTCATCCATCTTTTAAGGTTCTTAAGTTAATGTTTCCTTCATTATTCAAAGGGTTTGATTTTGAGTTGTTTCATTGTGATGATTGTGAACTTGCCAAATACAAACGTGCTTCTTTTCCAATAAGCAATACAAAAACCTTTAATCCTTTTTCTCTTATTCATAGTGATATTTGGGGTCCTTTTACTATTTCAAATATTTCTAGTGCTAAGTGGTTTGTTTCGTTCATTGATGACTGCACTCGAGTAATGTGGATTTATCTCTTAAAAAAATAAATCTAATGTTGGCACTATTTTCCCCAATTTTTACAACATGATCAAGACACAGTTTGATGTGAGAATAAAGTAGTTTCGTTTTAATAATACCAGAGATTATTTCAATCAAATTCTCTCTCCATTTTTTTAAAAAGAAGGGATCATACATGAGTCCTCTTGTGTTAGTACACCACAACAGAATGGAGTGGCCGAACGTAAAAATGGCCATCTTCTAGATATCATAAGAGCTTTGTTGTTTCACAAAAATGTTCTTAAATAATATTGGGGGGAAGTCGTTCTAACCGCCACACATCTTATTAATAGACTTCTAACTCGGGTTCTTGACTTCAAAGTTCAATTGAAATTCTCACAATTTTTTTTTTCAATTTCAATGCTTCAAATAATCTTATTCCTAAAATTTTTGGAAGTGTTGCCTTTGTTCATGTCCATTCTCAGAATAGGGGAAAACTTGGTCTACATGCTCTTAGGTATTTTCATTGGATATTCTTCCACACAAAAGGGATATAAGTGTTTCCATCTACCGACTAGAAAATTCTTTGTTTCTGCTGATGTTACTTTTGTTGAAAATGAGTCTTTTTTCAAACACTCATATCTTCAGGAGGAGAACTTCAGTGAAGATAGAGCAAAGGACCTATTTCTTCTTAATTTTCACAATCAACCTAATTCACTCGAATCTCCATCCAAGCCTATCTCGATGTCTGTCATATCTGAACCTATTTCAGCGTTTGTTGAACCCACTCCTACATCACCAGTTCAATCCATCCCTGTGATACCATTGGTTGCATCACCCAAGTCACGTGAAGTGATGAAAGATAAGGGTAAACTAGACAATATTCAACCACTATAGGTCTATTCCAGGAAGAAAATTTCAGTCTCTCCAACGGCATAGGTACAATCTCCTATTTGTGTTGCTGATGAGATATTCGAAATCATTCCTACACCCGCCAAAAATGTCACACCATCAGCTGAGCTTAATGAACCCATAGACGAGCATGAAAAACCAAGTAATACCAACCTACCAATTGCACTTAGGAAAGGAACCAGAGCCTGCACTAAACATCCTCTATACCTATTCATAACCTACCAAACCTATCCCAAAGCCATAGAGCTTTCTTAAACAACCTCCATACAATACCCATTCCAAGAAATCTATCTGAGGCATTAGGAGATAAGAAGTGGGAGAATGCAATGAAAGTGGAGATGGAAGCTCTTGCAAAGAACAAAACATGGGAGTTGGTCAAATTGCCAAGAGGAATCAAACCGGTTGGATGTAGATGGGTGTTTACTGTGAAGTATAAGTCTGACGGTTCTATAGAGAGATATAAGGCAAGGTTGGTCGCCAAGGGGTACACTCAAACCTACGACATTGATTATCTAGAAACATTTGCTCCGGTGGCAAAGATGAATACAGTACGAGTTCTTTTGGGTAAAATTTACAATAGTTTGATGTTAAAAATGCATTTCTCCACGGTGACTTAGAAGAACATATTTATATGGAAGTTCCTCCTGGATTTGAATCTAAAGAAGGAATGGTATGTACGCTGAAGAAAGCCCTCTATGGACTCAAACAATCACCAAGAGCTTGGTTTGGAAGACTCACTAAGGTGATGATTGCCTTGGAATACAAACAGAGCCATGGCGACCACACTTTATTTGTAAGACAATCTGATTCAGGGGGAGTTACAATCTTATTGGTGTATGTAGATGATATGATAGTGACTGGCAATGATGCAGGAGAGATGCAAAATTTAAAATGATATTTTGAAAGAATTTGACATCAAGGAACTTGGGAGGTTGAAATACTTCCTAGGTATTGAAGTGGCTCATTCAAAACAAGGATTTTTATTCTCAATAGAAGTATGTGCTTGATTTGCTAAAAGAAACGGGGAAGTTGGGGTGTAAGCCAATTGATACGCCTATTGAGTTCAATCATGGACTATGTGATGCTCCTAATGATTCTATGGTGGATAGAAGTTTTTATCAGAGGCTTATTGGGAGGCTAATCTATTTGGCACATACGAGACCAGATATTGCATTTGCTGTGAGTATTGTTAGTAGATTTATGCATAATCCTAAAGAAACACATCTCAAGGCTGTCCACAGAATCTTGCAATACTTGAAGGGCAATCCCGGAAGAGGTATTTGTTCAAGAAAGAGAAAGCATGACATTGGAAGCCTATACTGATGCAGATTAAGCAGGATTGTTGGATGACAGAAGGTCAATTTCGGGTTATTGTACTCTCTTAGGAGGAATCTTGTAACGTGGAGAAGCAAGAAACAAAGTATGGTGGCAAGATCAAGTGCAGAGTCTGAGTTTAGGTCAATGGCAATGGGAATATGCGAGTTGTTGTGGTTGAAGATTATTCTTGATGATTTGAAGATAAAATGGGAAGGACCAATGAGATTATACTGTGACAACAAATCTGCCATCAGTATTGCTCATAATCCAGTGCAACACGATCGAACAAAGCATATCAAAGTTGATAGATACTTTATCAAGGAGAAACTCGAGAGCTGTCTAATATGTACTTTGTTTGTTTCATCCAAGGATCAATTAGCAGATATTCTCACAAAGGGGCTGCCAAGCACTATGTTTCAAATATTGTTAGCAAGCTTGGAATGGAGGATATCCATTCACCAGCTTGAGGGGGAGTGTTGAATTATGAAGCTTTATTAGGAAAGTTATGTGATTATAGAAGATTTGGTATAATTTCCTAATTATTAGGATTACAGTTGGGTAATTTTCTATTTGGTATAATTTTTCGATTCTTAGGATTACAATTGGGTAGTTTCCTATTTTGTAGAGATTTTGTTACTGCTTTTAGGTAGCAGCACCGTGTATATAATAGCTGATTGTAACATATTCTAAATACAAGAGAGAATTATTTTTCTCCTAATTAGTTTTCAATATGAACTTTTCTTGTTGGGGCCTTAAGGTTTGCTCTTTCATTTAGGTGTCTTTGTGATTTCAATTGATAAAAATTTTGTCGATGAAAGCATCTTATGAAGTTCTAGTTACTCAGACTATTGATACAAGCAATGAAGCTTTAATAAGAGTCATGTCCGTTTGACAATGATATCGCCACCTGTTGGTTGCTTCATCCATGAAGGAATTAATTGGCCTACCATAGATTGTGTGTCCATGTAGTAAGTCTATATTATCAACATTCCTTACGCCATATGCTTCCAACAATTATCCTGTAATATCATTACTACATCAAGGGGGCTGCGGGCCTTAATCTTGTTAACTATCAAATGTAAGATGGATAACAAATTTCATCATCATCATCATCACCACCAACAATAACAAAGCCTTAATCCCAAACTAATTAAGGTTGACTATATGAATCCTTTTTCTTCATACAGCTTTATTTCAAGTCATATTTTTATAAAATGCAAAAATTCTAAATCTTTCTTATCACTTCCTTTCATGTGATTTTTAGTTTATCTCTATCTTTTTCTCTTTACATGTATCAAATCACTCTTCCATACAGGTGCATCTCTAGGTCTACGTTGCATATGTTCAAACTATCTAAGTTATTCTTTTATTAATTTATCCTTGACTGGAGCTACCTCTATCTTTTTATGAATGGGTTCATTAGTTATTCTATGTTAGATGCAATATAATGCAATGGTTAATACCATTGCTGAATTAATTTAGCTTTATCTTCTTTGACATGATTGCTACAACTTGAGTTCCCATCTTTCAGTAAGTTTTCTAAAACACTTTCTAATTTCTAATATTATACTTTTGACAAATATGAAAGCACAAGCCCTTTGAGTTTATCACTTTGCCTAAACCCTAATAACTCATCCCATTTCTCAGTGACTCTTGCATTTAGCCAATTGTGTGGAATACAAACATTAACTTGTGTGCTTTCATCCTTTACTAAGTGAACACATATTGGTTGATTTGTTAGGTTGACGAGAGATATTTGGAATCATAACTATTAACTATAACCATCATTCCCTGTGCCAACAATTTGGAGTCAGCTTTGCAAATTGTTACTTACATGTTGCTCTTATTTAGGGTTACCTCTGTTTAATTGCAAGTTCTTCCATCTCCTTGCATCACAACTTCCATTCATGCTTTTTTCTTCCCTCCTCAAGTCACCCAGGAAGAAGGAAAGCATATCGGAGTTGCTTATGACTTGCGTTGTGAAAGATGGTCAAGAACCTGAGGAAGCATTTGAAGATTTGCTTGAAACAGTGAAAGAAGTTTTGAAGGAGTTTTAGGATTTCATCCTTGAAGGTCTGCCAGATGGAGCGCTTCCTATTAGAGCTACCCATCAAGCCATCGATTTGGTCCTGATGCTTCCTAGGGAACATGAGATAAAGTGATGGTGGCTTGGTCTTAAGGAGTTTTTGAGTCCTTGAGGCGTACCTGCTTAGGGAATTTAGTGTGTATGCATGGAGAGTATAGCCATAAACAAGATTACCTTCAGGTACTACTTTCTTGATCCCGAGACTTAATGGTTTGTTGGATATGCTATCTATCACTGTGATTTTTTCTCATGATTTGACTTGGGATTTGGTTGCAGTCCACTGTTAAGTGGATGACAAATTTTAAAATAAACGATGACCCAGTTAAGCCCTTCTCAAGTACATTCAACTCATCCTATGTCCATTTATTGGCTCTGGTATTGTTCTTATGGAGTACTAATCAAATAGAGAATTGCAGCCATTTGCAATGAGTGATGAGGATTCTTCTAGCTGAGGAGTTGTCCATTAATTTGAAGAATTGCAACCAAAAAAGTAATATTTTTAGTATTCTTTTTTTTTTTCCCCTTCTTCTTAGGGGGCACGAGTAACTGCTTCTTTTTTCTTCTTTTTTTTTTTTTTTTTTTAAAGGGATGACGATAGTTGATTGATAGTTTCTACATGCATACATGAAGTACAATGTTTCGCCAGTTCCTTTAGGTGATAATGCCCAGAACTTTAATAGTCTCAAAACGCAGATTATTTTTTGTATGAAACAAGGCTGATTCAATGACACATGAAATATGACAGGCTGATATTAGAGTGTTCAGTTTCACCTAGATGGGGAAGTAAGAAAAGAAATGGGTACTAAAATAAATTAAGATTAAGAAAGCAAGAGGAAGGCACGCAAGCAATCCAAGTTATGAGTAAGTATTGAGATTTTATTTAAATAAACTAAGTATTTATGGATATGTTTAGGGAATAGTCGCGGACTCTCCCGCGACGATTCTTGCCTTATAAACCGAAGCAACGTGATGCTTCGTTCATGCTTCGTTTCAAAAAAGAAATTTTATCAGTTTCAAATCTCTGTAACGGTTATGGATCGCTTCAGAAATCGAAGCAGCGTGATGCTTCGTTTCAAAAACAAATTTTATCCGTTTCAAATCTCTACAATGGATATGTTGCGAAGTGATGCAGCGCTCAACTTCTTTAAATTCACACACAAAGTTTTCATTAATGCTTTGGTGCAAACTCGATCAAAGGCTTGTCGTATCATGCGGCGTATTTGCTATTCACCCACAGAGCATTCGGGAGGATGCAAATAACGCTTAAGGAAAGCATTCCGTGCGTGATTCAAGCCTATCCTTATCTTCATCTCTCTCTATTCTTATCTAAATTATTATCCCTATCTCTTCTTCTTTTCTTCAAATCTTTCAACAATCTTAAGCGTTATCTGAATGGAGACTGAGACTACCGTATCTACGATCAAACTCATGAATCAAGACCTCATGAGATTGGATCGTATTGATGGCACCAATTTCACACGATGGCAGGACAAACTGAAGTTCTTACTCATGGCGTTGAAGATCTTCTATGTATTGGATCCAGATTTGGTCCTTATTCTTGAGCCCACCGCTAAGGACTCTGATGAACTCAAGGCCGAAAGAAAGAAGAGGCATGAAGATGAATTCATATGTCGCGGACACATTCTCAACATGTTGTCAGATCACCTCTACAACCTCTATACCAACAGACAATCTCCATGGAAGATTTGGAACGTGCTTGAATTCAAGTATAAGGCCGAGAAAGAAGGTACTAAAAAATTTCTCATCTCTAAGTACTTTGATTTCAAGATGAATGATGAGAAGAAATTCTTGTACAAGTACATGAGTTACAAATTATTATCAATAAATTGATGGCGATGAAGATAGAGGTTCCCGATTGATAGAATGAGTTGCAAAGTTGCCATCATCTTGAAATGGATTCAGAAAGAAACTGCTTCACAACTTCGAGGATTATTCCTTGGAACAATTGCAAAAACACCTTCGAATCAAGGAGGAATCTAGAGTGCATGAAAAGATTGAGAAAGTGGATTTTGGTACTTCAAAGGTAAATGTTGTGAGCACTCCTAAGAAGTCCCAGAAAACAAAAGAGAACGAACTCGGTCCTAAAAGTGATCAAGATAAGTTCAAGAAATCCAACAAAAATAAGTCCAATGTGAGTTGCTTTGTTTGTGGCAAATATGGGCATTTTGCTCATGATTGCAGGCACCAAAAGGGGCAAATCAATAAAGCAAATGCAACTGAAGTAGACGATGAGATCATCGCCACCGTGAGCGAAGTCATGGTGGTCAGAGGTAAGGTTCCCGATTGGTAGTATGATACTTGTGCCACCATCCATGTTTCCTATAACAAGTCACTTTTCAAGACTTATATGGATATCACCAATGGACAAGAAATTCAAATGGGCAATGAAGGCCGGTCCAAGGTGCTTGAGAAAGGAAACGTGGATCTCCACTTCACATCCGGCAAGAAGATCACTTTGATCAATGTGCTATATGTGCCGGATATGAATAGGAATCTTGTTAGTGGGGATTTAGTGGGCAAACCGGGATTAAAAGTGTATTTGAGTCGAAAAAACTTATACTGTCCTGCAATGGTGTTTTTGTTGAAAAAGGCTATTCTACTGATAGAATGGTCAAGCTTTGTATTGTTGACAATAATAATAATAATAGTGTGTCTTCTGCTTATATTGATGATTCCGTTACTTTATGGTATGATAGATTAGCACATATTGGTATTAGCACTATGAAAAGATTAATTAAATGTGGCATGATTTCTTACAATGTTGATAAGTTTAATAAATATAAAATTTGAATTAAATCAAAGATGATTAAGATGTCATTTCATAGTGTAGAGAGGAATACTAATTTGCTAGAACTTGTGCATAGTGATATTTGTGAGTTAGATGGTATGTTAACTAGAGGTGGTAATAGATATTTCATTACTTTTATTGATGATTACTCTAGATATACATATATTTACTTATTTAAGCACAAAGATGAGGCTTTCCATGCTTTTAAAGTTTATAAAGCAGAAGTAAAAAATTAATTAGGTAGAAATATTAAAATCCTTAGAAGTGATAGGGGTGGAGAATATTTTTCTAATGATTTTAATGTGTTTTGTGAACAAAACGGAATCATACATGAGTGTTCTTTACCATGCACATATGAACAAAATGGGTTAGTAGAACGTAAAAATAGAACATTTTTAGAGATGATAAATGCTATGCTGTTGCATGCTGAGTTGCCTTTTAATTTATGGGATGAAGTATTATAATCTGCATATCATATTCTTAATAGAATTCCTACTAAAAAGAATAAGACCTCTCCATATGAGTTGTGGAAAGGCAGAAAGCCTAATATAGGCTATTTCAAAGTGTGGGGGTATCTTGCTTATTATAAGAACATCGATCCTAAAAGGACTAAGTTTGGTTCTCATGAAATTAGGTGCGCTTTTGTAGGATATGCTACAAATAGCAAAGTCTATAGACTCCTTAATTTGGAGTCTAATGTGATAATAGAATCTAGAGATATGGAGTTCTTTGAGAATTTTACCACTTCAAGAAAAAATTCTCAAGTCCCACAAATGAAGATTCTTGAGAAGAGAATTCTTCAAAAGTTGTTGTTGGCCCAGATGACAACCCAAGAGGGGGGGTGAATTGGGTTCTTTTAAAAATTAGCCTTTTAAAATGTTTGCTTAATAAGAATGAAGGCAATAGCAATGCAAATACAAAGTGCAGTGAATAAAACAGAGATAGAGAAAGAGTCAATGGAAGCACGGCAAACACAAAGAGTTTATAGTGGTTCGGTGTATCCAACACCTACGTCCACTCCCAAGATTCACTTGGGTCCACACTATAATCTTCCTTGATTACAGCTGAGTTGTTTTACAAGCTCACAACTCAAACTTGTTGTTTTCCGGGATCACAACGAACCCAGCTGGTTTTCAAGGGCTCACCAGCACAAAAACCCCTAACACAAGCTTAACCAAGCTTGAACCGAGGTAAGACTACCTCCTCTAGTTCAATCCCCCAGATTGAACTAGGCACAAATAATAGAAATGATGTTTTTCAATTACAAAGCTCCTTAATGAGCAGATAAACAAATATAAGAATAAAGTTTAGAAAAGCCTGATTTGCAGTTGGTTGGCTTTGAGCTTTTCTTCTTTTCCTCAACTCCTTTGAAGTGTAGAATCGGGCCTCAGCTCGGATTCTTCACGGAATGTATATTGGAGTTGATTTGAGCTTTTCCTCTTTTCTTTGAGTGTTGAAAATCACTTGAAATGCTCTTGAATAGCTCTTGGATTTTCTTCTGAAGCTTCCTTGGATTGTTGAGCTTGAGCACAGAAGAAGCTTCCTTTGATTTCACACTCTTTCTTTCACTCTATTTTGAATCACGGATTTTTTCAAATGAAGCTCTGTTTTTCGATTTTTCTTTTCTTTTCTCTTGAAATAAATATCTCTCTGTTTGTATATCTTTGATTTGAAAACGGCTTCTCTATTTATAGATTCTGCAAAAATATAGCCGTTAGAAACAAAGAAAAATAGCCGTTAATCAAAAATCTTACCGTTGACGCTGAGTTGGCATTCGAAAAAATCTCGCCCAGATTTGCTGGAGTCGACTCCTGCTTTCCGCGAGTCGGCTCGAGGTCGTGATACCAAAAATAGAAATACTCAGAAAGTTAAGGGTCGACTCATCAAAAGTAAAGTGTCGACTCCTGACAGTCGGGGGTCGACTCATGAAAAGTTGGGGTCGACTCGCGAAATGCTCAGAAAAACACACCTCTGGTGTCTGAGCGGAGTCGACTCGCACAGTCATGGAGTCGGCTCGACAGAATCGGGGGTCGACTCGAGAAATTACATGGGTCGACTCGAGACAGATAGTCATTTCTGTACTCTGAGTGGAGTCGACTCTGAAACTCAAGAGTCGGCTCCGGAACGTATCAAAAATCAGAAAGTTTTCTGATTGACTTTAAATTCGTTCCAGATTCATTTTAAATCATTATTTTGACTTGAATATAATAAAATTGACATTAGGAATCAATTCAAGAAATGTTCCAAAAACTCATTGATTATCATATGAAGTATAAAATTTCTTTTTGAAAGCTTAAACATTGAACTTGAAGTTACTTTCAATTGATTAAAGTTATACTTTAACATTCTCATTCATTGTTCTAAATAAATTCATTGCTCATGTAAATAAACTCATTACATCTTTTAATGTACATGGCTTTTGGTAATCATCAAAATCAATAAGATTGGGGCATATAATTTTTCAACAATCTCCCCAACAATCTCCCCCTTTTTGATGATGACAAAAACATTGAGTTTATGCATGATTGATTCGTGAATTTATTTTTTTCATAGTTAGGCTTAGGCTCCCCCTGAATGAGGTAGCTCCCCCTATGAAACTCAAATAAATATCCATTCATTCAATTATTTATCTCATTGATTAATTAATTTCTCCCATATGCATATACAGTTATAAAACTATAAAACTCTCCCCTTTTTTGTTATCAACAAAAAGGTAGAGAAGCATTAAACATAGTCATTTATTCATTCATTCAAGATATGATTTACCAAAATCATTCATTCATTGATAATAGGAAGAAATACATGAGTATTCAAAATAGACAATTCATTACATCAAAGTACAAAATGTAAAACATAACATTGAACTTCAATACATTGCAAGGACTGAGTATCTAATACATTAAAAGTGAGTCCTAACAATCCTAGTTAAATGATCTATTATTTTTCATTCCATCTGTTTGTATCTTCACATACTCCTTTAGTCTCTCATCCACAAAGGTGCAAGCAGTCAAAATTTTATCTTGAGTCAGCATTGCATTTAGCATATGTTTCGCCATCTCCGCAGACATCTTTAAGTTCTTCAAATATATTCTTTAGATCTCCACTTAAAGACTCTGAAGAAGTGCTAAGGGTAGATTCTATCTTGGTGATTCGGTCATCCAAAGAGTAAAGAGTTTCCTTGAGATTCATAAACTTGTTTTCAAACTCTGATTTTAATTTTTCTGACTGATCATCAAGAAGGCCTTTGAGTTGCCTTAACTGAAGTTCTGTGAAGCCAACAGATGAAGATGATGCTGATCAAACAACGGAGCAGGGGTAGGAGCAGGAGCAGAAATAGGAGAGCTCGGAGGTGCAGGCGAAGAATGTCTAACCGATGGTCCCGGTGCCTCAGCATCCGCTGCTCTTTCTCCATCAAACCTTTCCTTTCCCATCTTCCGTTCTTCTTAACAAATCCCATCCTATGTATAGTGGCCAAACTGTAAAAATCTGTGTGTCTCAAGTTCCTCATAGGCTCACTATCTGAAATGACAATCCCTTGGCTCTGGAAAATTTTAGTGAGGATCATGCCATAGGGCAAGCTTGATTTTCTCTTACCCCACAGTCGGCAATATACCATAAAATCATACTAGGAAGGTTAATGGGTTTACCAGTTACAATTGCATCCATTACAAAAATATCTCTTTCTGACATAATCGAATCTCCCAATTTTGGGGAAAAGGATTCTACTACAGATGTTGTGGAGCAGTCTCAGTTCTAAGGATAACTGATTGGCAAAACTTCCTCAAAACCGACAACCTCCGGTTAAGCAGTCTAGATAGCTGGGCTTCTGTCATCCGAAGAAAATGTAGATGTACCGACATGGTAGATCCAACAATCTTGAAAGCAGCTCCACTGTCACTGAAATTCGGTTTCCTCTAACAATGCTTATAAGACCATTATCTCCTCTAGATAGATTCTTATAAAATTCCTTGACAAGGGCAGGATATGTAGGGCAATCTAAGGAACAGATCTTTTCCCAACCCATCTCTATCAACTGTCTTCCCAAAAGAAATCCCTCAGCCTCAAATAATTCAAAATCTACTTTCCTCCCGGTAGTTATAATTCTATCGCAAGTCTATCTACCTGTGATGGAGCCGTAGATGGAGAAGCATTAGGAGTTGAAGAAGATGAGTTGAATCCGTGCTCGGTGAAGGCTCACGAACCGGACGCCTCACGTCTTCCTCACAGCCCTCTTCCTCTTCACTCCGGCCGCACCAAGGTTAGATCCTCGAGTTTTAGGGGCCATTGATCTATTGGAAGGGTTAATCAGGGATTCTTGGAATTTGGAAGGTCTGGAAGTATTTTGGAGAGAGTATTTTGACGATTCAAGATGATAGAAATGAACGGCGAGTCGACTCTGCCCTAGATAAATCGACCTGGGACCACTTCGAGTCGGCTCCCGCAAAGCGAGGGGTCGACTCCGGACAGTCACAGAAAACATCCCGAAGTGGAGTCGACTCGCGCCGAGAAGGGGTCGACTCAAGAGTTTCAGTAGAAACCTGGAGTCGACTCCGATACTCACCGAGTCGGCTCCGAGACCATTTCAGAGCAAAAACATGAAATTTCTGAAATGTGTCCGGAAATTGATCTTAAAAATTGATAAAATAATCATTGGATTTAATAGATCAATTAGATATGAATTCTAGATAAGATTTCCTTAAAGATCAAGGATTTGAAAGAATTTTAGATAAACTTTCCTTAGGGGTTTCAAATTCATTCTAATGGATCACAAATCCCTAACTCTCCTCTAAGATAACAGAATCTTTCTTCACTTAAGGGTTTTGTAAATATATCTGCTAATTGTTCTTCAGTATTAACATAATCAAGACAATTTCATTATTTGCAACATGTTCTCTTATAAAATGATATCTAATTTCTATGTGTTTGGTTCTAGAATGTTGAATTGGATTTTTAGTTAGATTGATTGCACTTGTGTTATCACATCTTATAGGTGTTTTATCAAGTGTGATACCATAGTCTTCAAGTTGTCGCTTAATCCATAGGATTTGAGCACAGCAACTTCCAGCTGCTACATATTCAGCTTCAGTAGTTGATAATGCAACTGAATTTTGCTTTTTGCTAAACCATGAGATTAAGTTACTTCCTAAGAATTGGCATGCACCACTTGTGCTTTTTCTATCTAACTTACATCCAGCATAATCAGAATCAGTGTATGCAATCAGATTTAATGTTGAGTCTCTAGAATACCATAAACCTACATTTTTGTTCCACTTAAGTATCTTAGTATTCTTTTAACAGCAATTAAATGTGATTCTTTAGGTTCAGACTGAAATCTAGCACATAAGCAAACAGCAAACATTATGTCTGGTCTACTTGCAGTTAAGTAAAGTAGGGATCCGATTATACCTCGATAATATTTTTGATCAACCTTCTTACCTTCTTCATCTTTGTCCAGCTTGCATGAAGGACTCATTGGTGTTCCGAGGGGTTTGATTGATTCCATACCAAACTTCTTTAGAATTTCTCTTGTGTACTTTGTTTGGTTGATAAAGATTCCCTCTTTGCTTTGTTTGATTTGGAGTCCAAGGAAGAAGTTGAGTTCTCCCATCATGCTCATTTCAAATTCGCCCTGCATCAACTTAGCAAACTCTTGACATAGAATATTGTTAGTAGCACCAAAAATGATATCATCAACATATATTTGAACTACTAATAAATCTTACCTTTTCTTTTCAAAAAAATGTTTTATCAACATTTCCTCTTATAAAATCATTTTCAATTAAAATTTACTTAATCTATCATACCAAGCTCTAGGTGCTTGTTTCAAACCATATAATGCTTTGTGCAATTTAAAAACGTGATTTGAAAATTCATGATCTTCAAAACCTGGTGGTTGTTCTACATATACTTCTTCATTTATAAATCCATTTAGAAAAGCACTTTTTACATCCATTTGAAATAAGTTAAAATTCATATGACATGCAAATGCAAGTAATAGTCTAATGGCTTCTAATCTAGCTACTGGTGCAAAGGTTTCATCAAAATCAATACCTTCTTCTTGATTATATCCTTTTGCAACTAATCTAGCTTTGTTTCTAATTACTATGCCATTTTCATCTAGTTTATTTCTAAATATCCATTTTGATCCTATAACAGAATGATTTTTAGGTCTTTCAACTAAAGTCCATACATTATTTCTAGTGAATTGATTTAATTCTTCTTGCATTGCTAACATCCAATTATTATCTTTTTCAGCTTCTTCAATAGTTTTAGGTTCAATTTGTGATACAAATGCAAGATGATTACTAATATTTCTCATAGATGATCTAGTTCTTATTCCTTGAGATGGATCACCTATAATCAATTCCTTAGGGTGACTATAAGCATATCTCCAATCCCTAGGTAGATCTACATCATTATGATTAGTGTTAGTATCATCATCCTTAGGTGAATCATTATCTTTAGCGTCTTGCTCTTGATCAATATTTAATTTTTCAAGATCTTTTTCAATTAAGTTTGTATCTTCTTCATCATCAAATTTTTCGGAACGAGTTGCTAAAGATTCATCAAAAACTACATGAATGGATTCTTCAACAACTAAAGTTTTCTTGTTAAATACTCTATATGCTTTACTAGTTATTGAGTATCCTAAGAATATTCCTTCATCAGATTTAGCATCAAATTTGCCTAAATTATTTTTACCATTATTGTGAACAAAACATTTACAACCAAATGCATGAAAATATTTAATGTTGGGTTTTCTATCATGCCATAATTCATAAGGTGTTTTCTTTAAAATAGGTCTTATTAAGGCTCTATTTAGGATGTAACATGCTGTGTTAATAGCTTCCGCCCAAAAGTATTTCGGGAGTTTACTTTCACATAGCATGGTACGGGCCATGTCTTCTAAAGTCCTATTTTTCCTTTCAACTACTCCATTTTGTTGTGGGGTCCTAGGTGCAGAAAAGTTATGATTAATACCATTTTCATTGCAAAAACTTTCAAATAAGTGATTTTCAAATTCAGTTCCATGATCACTTCTTAGAGACACTATGGTAGTGTTTTTCTCATTTGTTACTTTCTTGAAGAATTTCATGAATATCGAGAAAGTCTCATCTTTGTGAGCTAAAAACATTACCCAAGTGAATCTAGAGTAATCATCTACTATCACAAGACCATATTTCTTTCCTCCTAGACTTGTGGTTCTAGTTGGTCCAAAAAGGTCCATGTGAAGTAGCTCTAATGGCCTAGAAGTTGAAACAATATTTTTAGATTTAAAAGAACTTCTTGTTTGTTTTCCAAACTGACATGCATCACATATTTTGTTATTTTCAAAATCTAATTTAGGTAGACCTTTTACTAAATCCATTCTAATTAGTTTTGAAATTAGGTGTGTGCTTGCGTGACCTAATCTTCGATGCCACAACCAACCAATCTCATTCATATTAGCATTATTAGCAACTAAGCAATGATTATTAGTAGACAATTTGTCTAAGTCAATCATGTATACATTGCCATTTCTATTTCCAATAAAAACAATGCTATTATCAATGGGATTAGCTACAGTGCATAAAGAAGATTCAAATGATACTTTAAAACCTTTGTCACATAATTGACTTATACTAATTAAGTTATGCTTTAAACCATCAACATAAAGTACATTTTCAATATATGTGGAGGGAGTTATTTGAATGTTACCAAACCCCAAGATTTGGCCTTTGCCATTGTCGCCAAATGTAACAACTCCTCCTTTCTTTTCTTCAAGGGTGATGAATTCTTCTTTGTCACCCGTCATATGTCTTGAGCAGCCACTATCAAGATACCACTTTCTCTTTGATCTCTTGGCCACAAGACATTCCTGCAATGAAATCAGACTTTATGTTTAGGTACCCAAGCTTTCTTGGGTCCTTCATGGTTAGTAGCAATAATTATTGTTCCTTTCGGAACCCATATTTTCTTTCCTTTAATATTCAGGTTTTTATTAGGTTTTAGAATTTTACATTCATAAGATTTATGTCCTTTTTGATTACATTTAAAGCATGTAAAATTACTTTGGCCAGCACGCACAAAAATATTTTTCAGTGATTTTTGTTTTCTTAAAGTGTTATACCTAATCCGGCTTTGTCAAAAACTGCTTTTTGACTATTTAATAACATGTCTAATTTAGTTGAGCTTAATGTAAACTTATCAACTATGTTCTTATGTTTTTCAACCTCTTTCCTTAGTTTATCATTTTCATTAGAATTGATTCTTTTTCTTTTATCAAAATTTCATTTTCAGATTTAAGTTTCTTAACTTCATTATTAAGATTTTCCTTTTCTTGAATGAAAGTTAAGTTTTCATTTTTCAAAATCTTGTATTTCTTTTTCAAAACCTTGAAATCCCCTACAAGTTCATTAAAAGCATCAAATAGTTCATCAAAAGCAAATTCATCGCAAGGGTTATCGGAACTTACCTCATCGTTGTCGTCCGCCATGAAACATACGTTTGCGACTTCCTTTTGTTCTTCTTCTTCGGAAGAAGATTCCTCGCTGTCACTCCAAGTCGCCACATAAGCCTTCTTTTTCTTTTTGTAGGCTTTCTTCAATTTAGGACATTCATTCCTAAAGTGCCCCGGTTTATTACACTCATAGCAAGTCAAGGGGTCTTTCTCTTTTTCTTTGTCCTTGTCCTTGTTTTTATCCTTTTCTCCTTCCCACTTAGCTCCAAATTTTTTCTTGTGGAAGGGTTTCTTTCTCCTCATGAATCTTTTAAATTTCTTTGCTAAGAGAGCAGTCTCTTCATCATTATCATCATCATCATCACTGCTGCTCTCTTCTTCTTTTGCAGCTTTGAGGGCAATTACTTTCTTTTTCTTTGTGTCCTCCTCTACATGCTGCCTCATAGTCAGCTCATGGGTCATAAGAGATCCTAGAAGCTCCTCTAAGGGTAAAGTGTTGAGGTCCTTAGCTTCTTGGATTGCTGTCATTTTTGCTTCCCATGATCTTGGTAATGACCTAAGAATTTTTCGAACAAGTTCAGAGTTAGTATATGTCTTACCAAGACTTTTCAAACCATTTACAATATCTGTAAATCTTGTGTACATGCATGCAATGGTTTCAGATTGTTCCATGCTAAATAATTCATATTTATGAACAAGAATATTAATTTTAGATTCTTTTACTTGATTGGTACCCTCATGGGTAACCTCTAATCTATCCCAAATCTCCTTTGCGGAATTACATGTGGAGATTCTATTAAACTCATTAGCATCTAAGGAGCAATATAAGACATTCATGGCTTTAGCGTTAAGCTGTGCCATTTTCCTATCATTATCATTCCAGTCCCTTTCGGGCTTAGGAACAATAGTGCCATCAATAACATGTGTGGGTGTACTAGGTCCATTGATTATAACACCCCATAGCTCATAATCAGAAGCTTGAATGAATATCCTCATTCTAGCTTTCCAATATGAATAATTTGAACCATTAAACAGTGGAGGTCTATTCGTAGAATGACCTTCAGCAAATGATCCAACTTGTGTTGCCATTTGGAACTTTAGCTCTTGATCGTGTGATCAAAATCTAATGAGCACTAGCTCTGATACCAATTGTTGGCCCAGATGACAACCCAAGAGGGGGGGGTGAATTGGGTTCTTTAAAAAATTAGCCTTTTAAAAATGTTTGCTTAATAAGAATGAAGGCAATAGCAATGCAAATACAAAGTGCAGTGAATAAAACAGAGATAGAGAAAGAGTCAATGGAAGCACGGCAAACACAAAGATTTATAGTGGTTCGGTGTATCCAACACCTACGTCCACTCCCAAGATTCACTTGGGTCCACACTATAATCTTCCTTGATTACAGCTGAGTTGTTTTACAAGCTCACAACTCTAAACTTGTTGTTTTCCCGGGATCACAACGAACCCAGCTGGTTTTCAAGGGCTCACCAGCACAAAAACCCTAACACAAGTTTAACCAAGCTTGAACCGAGGTAAGACTACCTCCTCTAGTTCAATCCCCCAGATTGAACTAGGCACAAATAATAGAAATGATGTTTTTCAATTACAAAGCTCCTTAATGAGCAGATAAACAAATATAAGAATAAAGTTTAGAAAAGCCTGATTTGCAGTTGGTTGGCTTTGAGCTTTTCTTCTTTTCCTCAACTCCTTTGAAGTGTAGAATCGGGCCTCAGCTCGGATTCTTCACGGAATATATATTGGAGTTGATTTGGGCTTTTCCTCTTTTCTTTGAGTGTTAAAAATCACTTGAAATGCTCTTGAATAGCTCTTGGATTTTCTTCTGAAGCTTCCTTGGAATGTTGATCTTGAGCACAGAAGAAGCTTCCTTTGATTTCACTCTTTCTTTCACTCTATTTTGAATCACGGATTTTTTCAAATGAAGCTCTGTTTTTCCAATTTTTTCTTTTCTTTTCTCTTGAAATGAATATCTCTCTGTTTGTATATCTTTGATTTGAAAACGGCTTCTCTATTTATAGATTCTGCAAAAATATAGCCGTTAGAAACAAAGAAAAATAGCCGTTAATCAAAAATCTTACCGTTGACGCTGAGTTGGCATTCGGAAAAATCTCGCCCAGATTTGCTGGAGTCGACTCCTGCTTTCCGCGAGTCGGCTCGAGGTCGTGATACCAAAAATAGAAATACTCAGAAAGTTAGAGGGTCGACTCATCAAAAGTAAAGTGTCGACTCCTGACAGTCGGGGGTCGACTCATGAAAAGTTGGGGGTCGACTCGCGAAATGCTCAGAAAAACACACCTCTGGTGTCTGAGCGGAGTCGACTCGCACAGTCATGGAGTCGGCTCGACAGAATCGGGGGTCGACTCGAGAAATTACGTGGGTCGACTCGAGATAGATAGTCATTTCTGTACTCTGAGTGGAGTCGACTCTGAAACTCAAGAGTCGGCTCCGGAACGTATCAAAAATCAGAAAGTTTTCTGATTGACTTTAAATTCGTTCCAGATTCATTTTAAATCATTATTTTGACTTGAATATAATAAAATTGACATTAGGAATCAATTCAAGAAATGTTCCAAAAACTCATCGATTATCATATGAAGTATAAAATTTCTTTTTAAAAGCTTAAACATTGAACTTGAAGTTACTTTCAATTTGATTAAAGTTATACTTTAACATTCTCATTCATTGTTCTAAATAAATTCATTGCTCATGTAAATAAACTCATTACATCTTTTAATATACACATGGCTTTTGGTAATCATTAAAATCAATAAGATTGGGGCATATAATTTTTCAACAATCTCTCCAACAGTGTTGAAGAAGAACAATCGAAATTTTGGAAAAGTAAGAGAATTTGAAAAGTTAACGATTTTGGACCTGAAGAGATAGATTCTCAACTCATTTCTTTCTATTTGGTAGAAGAAAGTCGAGAGAATTTTATTCGTAAGATACCTGATATGGCTGATCCAACGCCGTCGGAATAAACGACAACAATAACGGCGACTGCCGGAGGCTCTCTCACAACCCCCGAGACCCCTTCTCGGTCTCGGGCCCAATGAACAGTATCTCAACCCCCGAGACCCCCTCTCAGTCTCGAGCCACATGGACAATATCTCAACCCCCGAGACCCCTTCTCGGTCTCGGGCCCAATGAACAGTATCTCAACCCCTGAGACCCCCTCTCGGTCTCGGGCCACATGAACAGTGTCACAACCCCCGAGACCCCCTCAGTCTCGGGCCCATAAACAGTATCTCAACCCCCGAGACCCCCTCTCGGTCTCGGGCCCCATGAACAGTATCTCAACCCCCAAGACCCCTCTCGATCTCGGGCCCCATGAATAGTATCTCAACCCCCGAGACCCCCTCTCGGTCTCGGGCCACATGGACAGTATCTCAACCCCCGAGACCCCTTCTCGGTCTCGGGCCCAATGAACATTATCTCAACCCCCGAGACCCCCTCTCGGTCTCGGGCCACATGAACAGTGTCACAACCCCGAGACCCCCTCTCGGTCTCGGGCCCCATGAACAGTATCTCAACCCCCGAGACCCCCTCTCGGTCTCGGGCTACATGGACAGTATCTCAACCCTCGAGACCTCTTCTCGGTCTCGGGCCACATGAACAGTGTCTCAACCCCTGAGACCCCCTCTCGGTCTCGGGCCACATGAACAGTACTTCGACCCCCGGGTCGGCACATGATCCGGCCCGTTCTGGGCCACCTGGCATGCCCACATGATCCACCGCACACCTGTAGCATGGTGTGACCATGCCTCATAACGGCGTATAGTCCGTGGTGTGTCTGTCACTGTGCGCGACTATACCCCATTGCAGTGTGCGGTCCACCACCTGCCTGCTACTGTGCGCGGTCACTTCTAGCGGTGCTGACCAATGACCAATGTAGGACACCTATGAGGCCGTGCTGACCAATGACGCGAGACACCTCCAGCATGTACGGTGACAGTACGATCTGTCATTGTCAGCTTCATATTTTGTCCGTTATCGAACTGGGCTCCTGGAGGTTAGCAATCCTCGGGAACAGAAGGGGGATCTTCGAGCAGGTATAAAAGCATACGCTCACGCTGTAAATAGGGATCCTTGAACTTTAGTTTTTCTAGCTCTTTTCCACTAGTTAAGCCCTAACTATTTAGTTCCCTTCGGCTAGACAGTTCTCATATGTTCCCAAGTGATTGACTTGAGCGTCGGAGGGTCCCCACCGGAGCGTCCGGTCTCCGGGGACTTTTCTTGCAGGAGTCCGGCAAGGAGGACGTTCGTTTCCGCGGCGCTTGAAGAAAGTGACTTGGCGTCATCAGATTGGCGCGCCAGGTAGGGGGGAGAAAGAGATAGACATCGAACCAGCAATCTGCAACTCCTCTTTCTTCAAGCTCTTGAGTCATGGTGACAACCCGTGCGAAAGGGGGCTCTGTCAGTTGCGCTGGGGGGCAGCGCCAAGGGGCTGATCCACTGGTGATCGCCCCCTCAGCTCTCCCGGCCGGCATCCCGGCACTGCCGCATCTTCAGGAGGCTGGACCTTCCGCTCCTCCGATCGACGTTCCTGCGCCTCCTCCCCATCAGCTCCAGGAAGACCGGTTCGCCGCCCTAGCCACGCAAGTCCAATCCTTGGCGGCGGCGGTGCAAGGCCTGCAGTATCAGCAGGCGGCCCTGCGGCAGCCGGAGCCATTTCCATCGGTTTGGGCATGGTACAACCCAGCCAGCATTCTTCCCGAAGGAGGTCACCGGTACTGGAAGCTCGCCATCGTCACACCTCGCCCAAGCCTTATCACTGGGAGGCCTCCAACAGACCCCGGTCACCTTCTCGCCACGCCAGTGTTTTCCCCAGGCGACGACATGGGAAGGAGGCGGAGCACCCTCGCAGACATCGTCGTCACTTCCCCCCGTCTTCAGAATCCTCGGGGGAAGGTTCTTTTGATGGCCGGATAGCCCATCGGGCCGAGCGTCGACTCGATGAGTACAACCAGCGGTTGAAGGAACTCAGCCGCCGGATCACCCACCTGCCTGAGACGGATTATGACAGCCAGCCTCCGCTGTCTCGCCGCATCATCGAAGAGCCCATCTCCACCCGGTTCCACCTCCCCCAGCTGGATCCTTATGACGGGACTACAGATCCCCTGGACCACCTAAAAAGCTACAAGGTACTCATGCAGGTCCAGGGGGCCACCGATTCGCTCATGTGCATCGCCTTCCCTGCCACCCTGAAGAAGGCTGCTCGAGCCTGGTACTCTCGCTTGCCGCCGCGGAGTATCGATTCCTTCCGTCAATTAGAAAGAGCCTTTTTGGCCCACTTTGACGCCTGCTGGAAGATTCCAAGAGTAGCTGACAGCCTCTTCGCTGTCCAACAGAAGAGCGGCGAGTTTTTGCGGCATTATGTCGCTCGGTTCAAGGAGGCGGCTCTGGAGGTTTACAATCTTGAAGATTCAGTGGCCACTTTGGCCCTGAAGCGAGGGCTTCGTCCGTCCCGCTTCGCGTACTCCCTGGATAAGAAGCCGCCCGGTTCTTACACCGAACTTTTGACCCGGGCCCAGAGGTATATCCGCGCCGACGAGGCTGATTCCTCCCGGTGCGAGGCAAGTGGGAGCGCCCTCAAGAAGCCGGCCCGTCCTAAGCCTATTGAAGTTCGACCCCGGAAACCTGAACCTCCCGCCGACCAGACAATCGTCCTTGAGCTCCTGCATAGAAAGATGGACCCTACACTCCACTACTCGTCCCTATATCGCACATCCTGGTCGAGATTGAGGGTGAGTCCTATCTTCAGCGCCCACCTCCGATGAACCCAAAGATCCCCGCAACAAGAACTTCTACTGCCGATACCACCGGGACCATGGCCACGACAACGACGACTGTCGTCAGCTGAAGAAGGCGATAGAGGATCTTATCCAGCATGGCCATTTGGGGAAGTTTGTTCGAAGAACAATCCGGATACTCCTGGCCCGTCAGCGCCTCCGCCGCCGATGATTGACAATGCTCCAACTGAAAAGACGGTGGCGATGATTTCCGGGGGCCAGGTGGCCCGCCCAAGAGGCAGAGAGGGGGGAGTTAGATCCTGTAATTCCTTTCCTTAAGGAGGACTTAGAGGGGGTGGTGAATAAAAACGATGATAGCGTCGTCGTGACCATGACGATCGCTAAACATCCTGTAAAAAGAATTCTGGTTGATAACGGAAGCTCAGTGGATGTTTTGAATTATGATGCTTTTGTTCGTATGAACCTGTCGCTCGACCTGCTCCGGCCCATCGCCACGCCCCTGATGGGGTTCACTCGGAATTCCATGAGAGTCGAGGGGGAGGTCACTCTTCCTATCACGGCTGGCACGACCCCGCGTCAAAGCACCATCCTCATGAATTTTCTAGTGGTCCGAGTGCCCCTCGCCTATAACGCAATCCTCGGGAGACCTGGGCTCAATCTTTTGGACGCTGTCATATCCACTAAATGACTCCTCGCAAGGTTTCCTACCAGGAAGGGAGTCGGAGAGATGTGGGGGGAGTAGAACCTGCTCCCACTTTGCTATCATACGGCCCCTAGTCCGCAGGAGGTGGCACCTGCGCCTGCATCGGAGACACTGGACCTCCGGGACCTGGAGAAAAGAGGGGAGTCGGCCGAGCGCCTGCTTGCTTTCCCTCTTGGAGAGGATCCAACGAAGACAATCCAAATTGGAGCCTACTCCTAGAGGAGGCCCGTGACCAGCTCCTCACTTTCCTACGGGCTAACGCAGATATCTTCGCCTGGTCGGCATCCGACATGCCAGGCATTCCAGAGGAAGTGATCATCCACCAGCTCAACATCAGGTCGGAGTGCTGACCCATTAGGCAGAAGAAGAGGAGCTTCGCCCCTGACAGGCAAAAGGCCGTGGATGAGGAGGTACGAAAGCTGTTGGCAGCCGGTCACATCCGTGAGGTATACTACCCTGACTGGCTAGCGAATGTCGTGATGGTTCGCAAGGCTAGTGGGAGCTGGAGGATGTGCGTGGACTTCACTGATCTCAATAAGGCATGCCCCAAAGATAGCTTTCCACTACCCCGAATCGACCAGCTAGTGGATGCCATGTCCAGGCATGAAACTCGTAGCTTCATGGATGCCTTTTCGGGGTACAACCAGATCAGGATGAACCCGGCTGATGAAGAAGCCACCTCCTTTGTCACTAAAAAAGGGCTCTATTGTTACAAGGTAATGCCGTTTGGGTTGAAGAATGCTGGAGCTACCTATCAGAGGTTGATGAATAAGGTCTTTGAGGACCAGATCGGGCGTAACATGAAGGTGTATGTGGACGATATACTAACCAAGAGCACCAATGCTGCTGACCACGTCACTGACCTTGCAGAGACCTTCAACAACCTGCACCAGTACAAAATGAGGCTGAATCCCTACAAGTGTGCCTTTGGGGTGGCGGCAGGCAAGTTCCTGGGCTTTATGGTAACCCAACGGGGGATTGAAGCTAATCCTGACAAGATCCGGGCTATCTTGGATATGAGGCTCCCAGCTAATAAGAAGGAGGTGCAACGCCTAACCGGGAGAGTGGCGGCCCTGAGTCGCTTCATGTCGAGATCGATAGAAAGGTGCCTACCCTTCTTTAAGGTGCTGCGTAAGGTCAGCGGCTTTGAGTGGACAAAGGAGTGTTAGGATGCCTTTAAAGAGTTAAAGCGATTTCTATCCACTCCCCCGTTGTTGTCCAAGCCGGAAGGCAGGGAGGAGCTCTTCCTGTACCTCGCAGCCCCCCTAGAGGCCATCAGTTCTGTGCTCGTGCGCATGGAGGCCGACGGGGTGCAGAGACCGGTCTACTACACCAGCAAGGTACTTCATGATGCTGAGACAAGATACACTAGAACTGAGAAGATCATTTTCACCCTGGTGGTCTCTGCCCAATGCTTCCGACCCTACTTTCAGGCTCATCCCATCGTGGTGCTCACGGACCAACCTCTTCGGGCCATCTTGTCTCGTCCTGACACCTCGGTCGGCTGGCCAAATGGGCCATCAAACTAAGTGAGTTTGACCTATCTATTCGGCTAAGGTCAGCCATGAAGTCTCAGGTGTTAGCTGATTTCTTGGTCGAGTGTACTTGGATTAAGGAACGTACGGAGGAATCACGTCCGGAGGAACGTATGGACTCCTCCTCAGCCGAGGAGGTAGAGAAGGAAGACTGGATCTTGCACATAGATGAAGCAGCAAATTCTTAGGGAAGCGGAGCCGGGCTCATCATTGCGAGCCCCGAGGGAGAGGTGGTGGAGTATGCCCTTCGGTTCTAGTTCCCGGCCACTAATAACCAAGCAGAATATGAGGCCCTATTAGCGGGGATGAGGCTGGCTGAGGAGCTCGGTGCAGGGCGTCTGAGAGCCTTCACAGACTCCTAGCTTATTTCTGGGCAAGTTGCTGGAGAATACGAAGCTAGAGACCCGACCATGTCCCGTTACTTGAGTAAGGTGCAGCTCCAAGCCTCTCGGTTCTCTTACTTTCGTGTCAGCTACATTTCTTGGGCGGAGAACGCCATGGCCAACACGTTGTCCCGTTTGGCCACCTCGGCCGATGAGACACTGGGAAGAACATATGTGGAGCACTTGTAGACCCCAAGCATTGAAGCTGAGGAAGAGGCATTGCCGGTTGCGCAAGGGCCCTCTTGGATGGATGCCTATGCACGATATTTGATCGACGGTACCCTCCCTGAGGACCCCATGGAGGCTAGACTGCTCAAGCAGCGGGCCCTAAGGTTCCTGATAATGGACGGGAGGCTCTATCGAAGGTCATTTTCGTACCCGGTCCTTAAGTGCGTAGGGCCAGCGGAAGCATACTACATCTTGCGGGAAATCCATGAAGGCATATGTGGGAGTCATCTGGGGGGCAGAGCCCTAGCTCACAAGGCCCTATGACAGGGGTACTACTGGCTGACCATGAAGGAGGATGCGGCCGAGCTTGTTAAGAAGTGTGATAGCTGCCAGCGCCGTGCCAATATTCAGCGACAGCCGACGTCTCAGTTGACTCCCTTGGTGGCACCTTGGCCCTTCGCCTAGTGGGGCATGGATATCTTGGGACCATTTTCCCCGGCCTCTGGACAGCGCAAGTTCCTCCTGGTGGCCGTCGATCACTTCACCAAATGGATTAAAGCCGAAGCCCTTGCTAAAATCACTGAAAGCAAGGTGAGATCCTTCTTTTGGAAGTCTATCATATGCCGATTCGGGCTACCCCATACTATGGTCACCGACAACGGCCGACAGTTCGATAACGCGCCCTTCCAAGGGTTCTGCACCGAACTCGGCATCCACCAGAGATTCAATTCCGTCGGACACCCCCAGACTAATGGAGCGGCCAAAGTGACCAATCGCATCATTCTCCAAGGACTAAGAGCCCAACTAGATGTTGCAAGGGGCGCTGGGTGGAGGAGCTCCATAATGTGCTATGGGCCTACCATACAACGCCACGAGCCCCCACCGGAGAAACTCCGTTCAGCCTGGTCTTTGGGTCCGAAGCTGTCATCCCGGTGGAGATAGGCTCCTCGAGTCCTCGGATGGAGTCGTATAATGAGGAAGATAACTCGTACCGGCTGCGGGCCAACCTCGACCTGGTGGAGGAGGTGCAAAACCGAGCGCGGCTGCGGATGACGGTCTACCGACAACGAGCTGCCAGGTATTACAACGCCCTTGTGTGTCCCAAGACTTTCTTACCGGGAGACTTGGTCCTTTGACAAGCTGAAGTCTCAAAGCCGACGGAAGGAGGCAAGCTAGCTCCGAATTGGGAGGGGCCCTACCGGATCACCGAGACACTCCGTCATGGGGCATACAAGATCGAAAAGCTGGATGGAAGGCCGCTCCCACGGATGTGGAATGCCGACAATCTCTGTCGATACTATCAGTAGTACATTTCCTTTTGGAATTAAATACCATGCTAGTATCCTTGTGGGTTTTCACCCTTTACTTCCCATCAACAACTTAAATTCTAGTCTCAGTTTTTCCACAAAGCCCGACCCCCGTCGACACTTAAAGCCCTGGGCCAGCCAGGCACAAAGCCTGACCCCCATCAGCACTTAAAGCCCTGGGCCAGCCAGGCACGAAGCCCGACCCCCGTTGGCACTTAAAGCCCTGGGCCAGCCAGGCACGAAGCCCGACCCCCGTCGGCACTTAAAGCCCTGGGCCAGCCAGGCACGAAGCCCGACCCCCATCGGCACTTAAAGCCCTCGGCCAGCCAAGCACGAAGCCCGACCCCCGTCGGCACTTAAAGCCCTGGGCCAGCAAGGCACAAAGCTCGACCCTCATCGGCACTTAAAGCCCTGGGCCAGCCAGACACAAAGCCCAACCCCCATCGGCACTTAAAGCCCTAGGCCAGCCAGGCACAAAGCCCGATTCCGGTCGGCACGAAAGCCCTGGGCCAGCTAGGCACAAAGCCCAGTGTACAACTGGCAGAGCGATGTACCATCGGCTCTCAGCAGCTTAAGCCCGACTCTAGTCAGCACGAAAGCCCTGGGCGAGCCAGGCACAAAGCCTAGTGTACCACTGGCAGAGCGATGTACCATCGGCTCTCAGCAGCTTAAGCCCGACTCCGGTCGGCACGAAAGCCCTAGGTCAGCCAGGCACAAAGCCCAGTGTACCACTGACAGAGCGATGTACCATCAGCTCTCAGCAGCTTAAGCCCGACCCCCGTTGACACTTAAAGCCCTGGGCTAGCTAGGCACAAAGCCCGACCCTCGTCGGCACTTAAAGCCCTGGGCCAACTAGGCCGACCCCCATTGGCACTTAAAGCCCTGGGCTAGCTAGGCATAAAGCCTGACCCCCGTCGGCACTTAAGCCCTGGGCTAGCCAGGCACAAAGCCCGACCTCCGTCGGCACTTAAAGCTCTGGGCCAGCCAGGCACAAAGCCCGACCCCTATTGGCACTTAAAGCCCTGGGCCAGCCAGGCACAAAGCCCGACTCCCGTTGGAACTTAAGGCCCTGGGCCAGCCAGGCACAAAGCCCGGCATACCCCCAGTAAAGCGGAGCGTCATCAGTCCTCAGGAGCCCGTCAGCCTCGACCTCTTGAGTCCAATGCCTCAACCCCAGGAAGCCCGTCCTTCCTGGCCCTAAGGTTCGGTCCTATCTAGCCAAGTCAGCGATTTGCGAAAAGAATTAAAGGTTACCCCTCGGCGCTGATGAAGCCCCGAGAGGTCGCACATCATTAACCAATGATTTTGGGGTAGAGATTGCAGATGGACAAAGACAATTCATCTTAAGGGAAAGTGATATTTCATTAATTTAAAGTGATTACAAAAGTGCCGACCTAGTCGGACTTACAAAAATAAAATACAAGTGGAGGCTCATGGTTCAACAGGTGCGGGCTCGTCATCGGATGAGGCCAACTCCGAGAGACGCTCTGGTTCGATCTCTAGGGCTTGAGAAAGTTTAAGTCCCGAGCAACTTTCTCCTTCCCATGCTAAAATCCTTGAAAAAATGCCCCCGCCGAAGCTTTCGCCAGTTCGTCTATAAAGCGCTCAGACGCCTTGAATTCTTCTATGACCCTGGCGGTCCTGGCCGCGATAGCTGCTTCCACTTCGGCTGCTCGAATCCCTCCTCTGCAGCGAGAGCTTCCGCTGTTTCCCTCTCGGCCTCCTGGATGCGACGTGCCTCCTCCTCGGCTTTATCAGCCCTCTCCTCCGCCGCCCTTGCCCTCTCCTCGGCCTTGGTCGCCCGACTCTCGATTGCTTGGATGGCCGAGGTCAACTCAGAGATGTGCAGATCTCTGGTTGCGATGGCATTTTCGGCGTCCGTCATTTGGCGGAGCATCGCCCGCAAGCGGTTGGCCTCAGCCTCCGCTCGGCTCTCAGCAGCCCTTACCTCACTGGCCCAAGTGGTTCTGGCTGACTCCAGGGCCCCCTCGGCCGCCTCCGCACGATGATGAGCTTCCTCGGCTTCCTTCTGGGCCTTCCGTAGAAGGGCCTTCCTCCGTGAATGACCTCCCTTGTAGTCCTTAGGGAGTTCGCAAGCTGTGTGCAATTTCCATGTCAAAAAAAAAGAAGAAAAGAAAAAGAGAAATACGGAGGCAAAGGGTTGCAGGACAACTTACTCTGACGAGGGCCGCGTAGGACTCTCGGTAGAATGTAGCCGCCTTCAAGTGGCTAAGCTCCTCCAGGACCTCAGGCATGAAGACTGGCGAGAGGACCCGCTCTGCCCAGCGCCCGTCGTTCAGAATGGAGTCCCGATGCGGCCCCAGTCTGGCTCCATTCCCTTCGGCTGCCTCGGCGTTACTAGACTCGGTGCCCGGGCTGCTCATTGGCGTCTGCTCGGGGGGTGGGCTTGCTGCCCCTGACGGCCCCTCACCCCAGCTCCTGGCTACCTCGGGGCGGGTTGGTCCGCTGGGAGCTAAAAGCTCCTCCACCTCTGCTGGCTCCTCTACTACCGTCGGCTTCTCCGCAGCCGGCTCCTCCGTTGGTACCCCCTCGGTCACCGCCCTTTCTGGCGGGATGTCGGCTATGAGGTCAATCTCCGGAGCGACCGGGGGCTCTTGCGGTGCCGGTGGCTCAGGCACCTGCACCGTTGGGCGTTTTGGAGCCGGTGCTCGCCGATCTTCACTTGGTCCTTCCCGGACCCTCTCTTCTTGGCGACGGCTCTCAGGAGTTTCTGGGTTGGGACCTTCATGGCTGTACAACTTCGGTCAGGGTCGGTACAAAAAAAAGGGAGAACGATAAAACATGAAGACTTTGACTAAGTATAAGAGAGACTTACCGCGGTGGGAAATGAGACCCGCCGACTGGAGGTTCTCTTCCGTTAAGAGCAGGGTATACCGAGGGATATCGGTAGCCAACAGCGCCCTAACGCTTCATTGTCTCCGGGGTGGATGGTGGAATTCGCGTTACCTCGGAGATCGGGGTCCCCCCACCGGGCCTTGACTTGGTCAAGATTTGCAAAGAAGAACCGAGATTTCATCCCTTGATAGAGGAGGGAAGAAGGAGTTTCAAGACTCGGCCGGGTCGGGGCTGAAATAGCCACCAACCCTTTTGAGACCGGAGAATGTAGAATAAGCGAAAAAGAGAAACCCGAGGTGTGATTTGGAGATGGTGGCAGAGAACAATGAAGGCGCTAACGACCCTAAGGGAGTTTGGGACCAGCTGTGAAGGGGTCAGGGAGTAGTAGTCGAGGAGGCTTGCGAAAAAAGGGGGGAGGGGTAGATGGAGGCCTACCCTCAAAGAGATCTCGTAGATGGCCACTCGACCGGATCGAGAGGAGATCACCCGGTCGTCGGGAGTTGGAAGATAAAGCCCAATCTCCCGAGGGATTTGGTAACGGGCCCGGATGTTTGCTAGATCCCGGCCTGTTACCATGGAGGCGACCCCTTCCGAGGATTCTGCCCCCACTCTCGAGGAGGCAGTGGCCCTCGCCTGGTGGCCCCTCGACGGAGCCCTACTAGCTGCCACTGGATGCCTCCCTACGGGAGCCTCCCTGGCGACCCTCCGCTGGGCCAAGGGGATGCAGTCCTCCGGATCGGAGGACCACTCGAGGGGAGGAGAAGGAGGAGGAGAAGAAGGAGAGGCTCGAGGCCTCTCCGACGAAGAACGATTCTCTGAATCGTCCTCCGCATACCAAGACTGGGAACTCATTGTGGGAAGAAGAAACAGAGGAACCTAGAAGGAGCAAAGGGCTGACCTGGGAAGGAAAGTGATGCACGCAGACTCTTAGGTTGCAGGGGGGACCAGGGAGCAGAAGATCAAGGAAGCGCAGAAGAAGAAGACGATAGCAGGGACAGAATGGTTACTTTCGACCCTCCGCCCAGATTTTATTCAGTTTCAAATCGTCCCTCGTGCCTCGTCCACCATGTGGACTCTCACAATAGGATGGACTGTCTCGGAAACCGCCGAGCACGGGATACGATTTGCTTCCAGCTAATGATGGGACGCCGCTGACATCGCCGCTATGATGGGTAATGATGGCACGACTTTCTTCACGGATTCCGACGGAACAACCCTGCTTCGAGGACGATCACCGCAAATCGGGTGGATAGTATTGGCCACCTTTTCACATCCCTACACCGCCCGCATAAAGTCGTCGCAGTGCCCATAGGCATGTGTCCAGAGGCGGTTTGCGATGGGCGGGGATCAGCCACTTGGGGGGTGACACCCCTTTCGCCTTACTAGGGTGGGCCCACTCCGTCTTAGGGGTGAGGGTGCATCTGATATGGCTGATCCAACACCATCGGAATAAACGACAACGATAACGGCGACTGACGGAGGCTCTCTCACAACCCTCGAGACCCCTTCTCGGTCTCGGGCCCAATGAACAGTATCTCAACCTCCGAGACCCCCTCTCGGTCTCGGGCCACATGACAGTATCTCAACCCCCGAGACCCCTTCTTGGTCTCGGGCCCAATGAACAATATCTCAACCCCCGAGACCCCCTCTCGGTCTCGGGCCCATGAACAGTGTCACAACCCCCGAGACCCCCTCTCGGTCTCGGGCCCCATGAACAGTATCTCAACCCCCGAGACCCCCTCTCGGTCTCGAGCCACATGAACAGTGTCACAACCCCCGAGACCCCCTCTCGGTCTCGGGGTCCCATGAACAGTATCTCAACCCCTAAGACCCCCTCTCGGTCTCGGGCCACATGGACAGTATCTCAACCCCCGAGACCCCTTCTCGGTCTCGGGCCCAATGAACAATATCTCAACCCCCAAGACCCCCTCTCGGTCTTGGGCCACATGAACAGTGTCACAACCCCCGAGACCCCCTCTCGGTCTTGGGCCCCATGAACAGTATCTCAACCCCCGAGACCCCTCTCGGTCTCGGGCCACATGGAAGTATCTCAACCCCCGAGACCCCTTCTCGGTCTCGGGCCACATGAACAGTGTCACAACCCCCGAGACCCCCTCTCGGTCTTGGGCCCCATGAACAGTATCTCAACCCCCGAGACCCCCTCTCGGTCTCGAGCCACATGGACAGTATCTCAACCCCCGAGACCCCTTCTCGATCTCGGGCCACATGAATAGTGTCTCAACCCCCGAGACCCCCTCTCGGTCTTGGGCCACATGAACAGTACTTCGACCCCCAGGTCGGTGCACGATCTGGCCCGTTCTGGGCCACCTGGCATGCCCACATGATCCGCTGCACATCTGTAGCAAGGTGTGACCATGCCTCATAATGGTGTATGGTCTGTGGTGTGTCCGTCACTGTGCACGACTATACCCCATTGCAGCGTGCGGTCCGCCACCTGCCCGCTACTGTGCGCGGTCACATCCAGCAGTGGCACGCACCAGATATTGCCCCAGATGCAGGACACATGCGAGGCCGTGCTAACCAATGACGCGAGACACCTCCAGCATGTACGGTGACAGTACGATCTGTCATTGTCAGCCTCATATTTTGTCCGTTATCAAACTGGGCTCCTGGAGGTTAGCAATTTTCGGGAACAGAAGGGGGATCTTCGAGCAGGTATAAAAGCATACGCTCACGCTGTAAATAGGGATCCTTGAACTCTGGTTTTTCTAACTCTTTTCTACTAGTTAAGCCCTAACTGTTTAGTTCCCTTCAGCTAGACAGTTCTCATCTGTTCCCAAGTGACTGACTTGAGCGTCAAAGGGTCCCCACCGGAGCATCCGGTCTCCGGAGACTTTTCTTGCAGGAGTCTGGCGAGGAGGACGTCCGTTTCCCCGGTGCTTGAAGAAAGTGACTTGGCGTCATCAGTACCTATTGTTCTTCAAGTGGAAGACGATCCTAAAACTTTTAAGAAAGCAATGGCTTGGAGAGATTCTACTTTTTGGAAGGAAGCTATTCAAGATGAGATGGATTCTATTATGTCAAACCACATTTGGGAGCTTGTCGATTTACCCAAAGAGTCTAAGCCTATTAGTTGTAAATGGGTGTTTAAGAAGAAGTATCATAGTGATGGTACTTTAAACACCTATAAGACTAGACTAGCTAAAGGCTTTTGATAAAAAGAAGGAATTGACTATTTTGATACATATGCATATGTAGCTAGAATAACAACAATTAGAGTATTGTTTGCATTGGCTTCATTACACAACCTTTATGTTCATCAAATGGATGTCAAAACGGTATTCCTAAATGATGATCTCGATGAGGAGGTCTATATGGAACAACCAGAGGGTTTTGTTCTATCGATAATGAACATAAAGTGTGCAAGCTTGTTAAATCCCTGTATGGATTGAAACAATCGCCCAAACAATGGCATGAGAAGTTTGACTCTGTCATACTCTCAAATGAATTTGTTCACAATGTTTTTGACAAGTGTTTATATACTAAAGTACATGGTGACTTTGTGGTATATATGTGCCTTTATGTTGATCATTAGCAATGAAATGAAAAGCATACAAGAAACGAAGAGGTTTCTATCATTTACTTTCAAGATGAAAGATCTTGGACAAGTTGATACTATTTTGGGCATCAAAGTGAAACAAAATAGTGGGGGTTTTGAACTTAGTCAATTACATTATGTTGAGAAAGTGTTACATAAGTTTAAACATTTAAAGTTCAAAGAAGTGAACACCCCGTTCGATCCAAGTCTAAAGCTTGAAAAGAATAGTGGATGAGCCGTGGCTCGACTTGAGTATGCAAGTGCTATTGATTGTCTAATATATTTGATGCAATGCACTAGACCCGATATAGCATTTGCAGTTAGTAAGCTGAGTAGGTTGCTAGCAACCCGAGTGTAGAGCATTGGAAGGCTATTGGTAGAGTCTTTGGTTATCTTTTGAAAACCAAAAGACTAGGTCTATAATACTCTAAATTTTCTACTGTATTGGAAGGATATACCGATGCAAGTTGGATATCGAGTGTGGAAGATAGTAAATCTATCACTGGTTGGGTGTTTACACTAGTGGGTGGTGCAATATCTTAGAAATCCAATAAACAAACTTGCATTACACCCTCAACAATGGAATCAGAGTTTGTGTCTCTAGAGGGCTAAGTGGTTAAGGGATCTTCTATTGAAAATCCCATTGGCTTGTGAGAATATTTTAACTGTATCAATACATTGTGATAGCCAAGCCACTTTAGCCAGAGCGTACAATAAAATATACAATGGAAAGTCTAGACACATTAGTCTGAGACATGAGTATGTGAGAAAATTAATTAAGGATGAAATAATTTCTCTCACTTTTGTGCGATCAAGTTATAATTTAGCCGATCCACTTACTAAACCTCTTACAAAAGATTTAGTGAAGACGACTTTTCAGAGGGATGGGTCTAAAACTCCTTGAGTAAAAGTCCACCAATGATAGCAACCCAACCTAATACTAGAAAATGACTAGTCTTAGGTTCAATGGGTAACAAGTCATTGATAAGTGGATTGTAGTTGCACTTAGTGTATAGTGCTGACTGTAACAAGTTGAAGTATTGAGTTTTTTAAACTCTTAATGAAGTTCAGTCATGTGGACAAGTATCTGTTGTAACAGAGATACTGAAAGAACTTCACCTATGTGAACCTTGAGATAGTGCCATCTCAAGTGAAAGTTGAAGTTTCTCTCATGAAAAGATTAATGAAACAGGATAAGCACATGGCCATAAATTGTGTTAAGCATATAGTGTAGACAAAAAGCTCTAAGGAGTGTGTGTGAAGTATCACCGGTTTTGATACAAGGAATAACTGGCTCAAAGTGTTTATGCTACCTGAAATTTCGTTAAAGCTTTGTGGTATTTTTACTAAGGTTAGGTTCAAATCGAAAGATACCTAGCAGTATTAATGTTCCTTATCCTTAATTTTAGATGTTGACTTAATTTGTTTTAAACAAGTGGGGGATTATTGAGATTTTGTTTAAATAAACTAAGTAGGTATTTGTGGATGTGTTTAGGAAAAGTCGCGGCCCGCGGCGATTCTCGCCTCAGAAACCGAAGCAGCGTGATGCTTCGTTCACACTTCATTTCAAAAAAGAAATTTTATCCGTTTCAAATCTCTGCAACGGATATGATCACCTAAGAAATCGAAGCAGCGTGATGCTTCCTTTTAAGAAGAAATTTTATCCGTTTTAAATCTCTACAACAGATACGTTGCGAAGCGATGCGGTGTTCAACTTCTTTAAATTCACACACAAATCAAATCAACAGAGCATCAGAAAAATATCAATTCTTGTTTACAATCGAATTTTCATTAGTGCTTTAGTGCAAATTCGATCAAAGGCTTATCGTATCCTGCGGCATATTTGCTATTCATCCATAGAGCATTCGAGAGGGTACAAATAACGCTTAAAAAAAGCATTTCGTGCATGATTCAAACCTATTCTTATCTTCATCTCTCTCGATCCTTATTCAAATCATTATCCCCATCTCTTCTTCTTTTCTTTAAATCCTTCAACAATAACTACCTGTTGTTCTCTTTTGGCTTCGCATACATTCCTATTTTCTTGTTTTTGCTGCTGCTTTGCTTTCCTATTTCCTGATTCGGGCATTTTCCCTACCCCAATCTTGCATGCCAAGCATATATGGGTAATTAATTGCTCTCTACAACTATATCCTCCTAACGGGGATTGTATACACATTAAAGGACTCACACCCTGTGAGCCAGCACATCAAAATATGGGTGCAATGCGTGCGACCATACTGCAATGCAGCTACGAACTTTGCCAGGAAACGTGCACCCGAGCGTATAAGATGAAGATTGTATGTATTGTTTTTTCTCTCTAACGTGATAAGAATAACACGTGTCTTGATGTCACGAAACATGCTGTGTTGTTAAAATACTGATTTTAAACTGCTCTTTGTCAGATAATGGAGGTTCTGACATTGATCCAGAAAGAATTAAACGTGGAAGCGACCACCGCAACCAGGCAGCATTATTAGTTCCTTTTTTTTTTTTTTTCCTTTTTAATAATTCGGTCCTCTTCTCATCTATGTATGTATGTTTGTATATTTTCCTATCACTATTGTTTGGATCCAGTTGATATGCCGTGGTTAAAGCTCAGGGATGAGGCGTCATTTGACTGGCCTAATTTTGTTGCTTACTGTGGAGCTAAATTGCCCCCATTGCAAAATGAGTACTTTGGGTCTTAATTGAAAACATTTTAAGATTATGTTTGATGCATTATCAGTAATTTTAAATGATAATATAAATTATTTATAAAATAAATTATTATTGAATAAATTATCAGTAATTTTTATTATTATATTTGATATATATAAACAGTATTACAATAATATTGATTACTATGATAAATGTTTCACGTCCAAATGGAAGGTGTCGCTGGAATTTGCCAGGTTCAAAACGAGAACCACATTAGTCCCCAATCGTTGACCGTCCATTGTACCACTGACGGTCCAGCTCCACTATCAAGTTGCCTGGGCCCATGGAAATGCCGCATGCTGCGGGCTGCACTGTGTGCAGGTCTGTGAGCAACGCCACTGCAGTGCCACGCGTCTATCCGTAAGTCGCCAGTGATCTTGGTTAACGTAATGTGTCCAATCCTGTTCATCAACGTGTATTCGATGACCTGACCCTGATAGCAGCCCGGCCGCCGTCCCCTCTTCTCCCTTCCGCACCCTTCAAAGCCCCCCTGACTCTCTTGTTCTCTTCTTATTGCTCTCCTTTCGTTCCCTTTGGAAGGAAAGAAAGAAAGAAAAGAAATGGCACTGTCTCGGGCTCTTTTCCTTGCTCTAGCGATTGCAGCTCTCCTTCTCGTGCATGGTGTGTTCGCCAAGGGCGGCGCCGATCCCGACCTCGAGGAAGACCTCAGCTTCCTCGAGGAAGAAGACGAGGACGACGTCAGCGGCCACGGCGTCCCGGGCTCCGACGACGACTTCCCGGAATACTCTGGAGACGAGGCCGACGATGACGAGAGCTTCACGGACTTGGACCACGATGCCCCGCCGGCCATCGACGAGACGGACGTGGTGGTTCTCGCCGGTGCCAACTTCAGCGACTTCCTTGGGAAGCGCCGGCACGTGATGGTGGAGTTCTACGCTCCTTGGTGCGGTCACTGCCAGGCCCTGGCGCCGGAGTACGCGGCTGCCGCGACGGCTCTTCGGGGAGAGGACGTTGCGCTCGCCAAGGTTGACGCCACCGAGGAGAATGAGCTGGCCCAGAAGTACGAGGTTCAGGGCTTCCCCACCGTGCTCTTCTTCGTCGATGGCGTCCACAAGGACTACCCCGGCCAGCGGACCAAGTAAGGACATTGCCTCTCCCTCAGATCTGTTCTGCTTTGAACCGGCCTGCTTGATTTCTTTTAATGTCTAATTTTGATCTTATATTTCTTCTCTCTTTTTTTCTCCTCGATTTTTTTTTTTGGCTGGGGATTAGGTTTTATGCGCAATTTTTTTTTTAATTTTTGATTTGTGAATCTTGATTTATGGCTCGAAAACTGACTTCTTAGCGAGTCTGTGAATCTTGAGATCGTAGATCTCTATTAAAAACTTCAATGGCGCTTAAATTGCTTCTTTGCATCAAAAATAAAAACCCCAGTCCAACATGGTCCTGGAAAACAACAGCGAAGAAGAACAAAGGAGAGAAGATTCTGAATAATCAGTTATCAGCCTGAGATTTTCATTGTAAATGATAATTTATCTTTCCTCACTTCTCCATTTACCGTCAAAAAAAAAAAAAAACTGCTGATACTTGAGTTACAACGCTTCGTGTGTTTCTTCCCTATACAGAGATGCTATTGTGACCTGGATCAAGAAGAAGTTAGGACCTGGAATCCGCAACATAACTACGGTTGAGGAGGCCGAGAAGATTCTGACTGCTGGGAATAAAGTTGTTTTGGGTTTCCTCCACTCCTTGGTGGTAATTGCTTCCTTACCTTTTCTAGCTTGCTGCAACTCATGACATTTTACTTGAACAAATTTAACAAATAGATATTCAGGACTTCACGATGGTTTGATCATACCTTATCAGGCCATGGAAACCTACTGAGTCTGTCTGACTCCATTTTGACCTTTGTAATTGAGGGTTAGTTACTGGAACTTGAAAAAAGCATTGTTGCTAAGGTTAGATATAGAAGATTTTTTTATGCATGTTATCAAAAGCCTGACAGATAATAGCACACCATAACATCTTGCAGAACTTGATATGGCATCACTATTGATTTCAAAGTGTCAGCTCTCATCAAGTCTAAAATTGGAGTTGACCTTCTTTGGATTATTGTAGGGTGCTGATAGTCAGGAGCTTGCTGCCGCTTCTAAACTTGAAGATGATGTCAACTTCTACCAAACTGTACATCCTGATGTTGCAAAACTTTTTCATATTGACCCCAAAACTAAACGTCCTTCTTTGGTGTTGCTCAAGGAGGAGGCAGAAAAGTTGTCCTACTTTGGTATGCTTATCATAATTGCTCTGACTTTTGGAGTAATAAATGTTGGAATAATGCCTAAAGGCTGAAACTCTGACCATAGTGGTTTTATTTTATGCAGATGGTCAGTTTACTAAGACAGCTATTGTTGATTTTGTTTTTGCCAATAAGATTCCTTTAGTTATCACATTTACGAGAGAAACTGCTCCACTTATTTTTGATAATCCTATTAAAAAACAGGTAGGCCATGTGCCCAATGTGCTGATGCATTGTCATTTAGTAAAAATACTCTTGTACCAAAATTTCAACTTTGTTCTGATGTCGTAGTCTTCTCTCCTATGTTTTGATAGATTTTGCTCTTTGCTGTGTCAAATGATACTGATAAAGTTATGCCGGCCTTCCAAGAGGCAGCAAATTGTTCAAGGGAAAGGTAGGTGTTAAAATAACCCTGCATATTTTTTGTGTTGGGACTAGTTAGATAATTTACAGTGAGCATTTATTTCCTTTGGTTTGGCATATTTTTGATCCTCTTTTTGTGGTATTTATTATTTAATTCTTTTAGTGGAGCTAAAGCAGTTTCAAAACTTAGTTGAAGTATTCTTCTATTGAAGGGTTGTGGATTAATTTTTTTGTATATCTGGAAGACTCAGACAAATTCAGTTTTGTGCAGTTAAACAGATGCCTTTATTGTATAATATAAAAAAAACATTTCTTCTTGAATTGGCTTACTTTTCTCATGAAAACCTATGCCAGATTGAAATGAATGAAGTTTGTCAGATGCATTCCTTTTCGCAATCTATAGTATGTCTTACTTTGCAGTTTTTTTCCCAAAAACGTTCTATTTTTTTTTGGGATGAAGTTCTTTGTCTATATGATTGAGTTTTGCTTTTCTTATGAGAACCTATGCCAAATTGAAATTACTAAGGGTTCATTTATTTCGATGTTAGAATCAAAATTGGAATCAGATTCCATTGAGATTAGAATTGGAATCTCTTTCATGTATTTAGTTTGTACAAGAATCAGAATTAGAATTATATTGATTCTTATTGCTGTTGTTTGGTTTGTCTAAACATCGGAATCAGTTCGAAGTTTTAATTTTCCTCCTGAGCTAAAAGCGTCAAAATTTAATTATTTTTGAAATTTTTTTGATATATACTTAATTTAATATTTGTTTTACAAATACAAAGACTAAGCACCCTCAAGCATCGAAGAAGAAAAAAATGAGAGATCCCAAGGATTTTCATTTTAGGGTTTGATCAGAGTTTTTTTTTTTTTTAATATACGATTACATTGTATACTTGGCAAGAGAGCTTCTACCATTGCAGTTCATGATCCGTTATCCGTGATGTTGTGAAGGGAGTGGAAGAACAATGGCGTTATAAAGATAAGAACGGTTATGATGACTAGAATGAAAATCATAAATTTGAGCAAATTTCAATTCTAGATGGAATCCAATCCCGTCCAATAAACACTTGGAATCAAAATCAATGATTTCGATTCCCATTCCTGAGTTCTTTTTGGTGAACCAAATGGGCCCTGAATTTTGTCATATGCCTTCCATGTTCCAGGATATATTATGTTGTTCAGATTTTTTCAATGATTTCCATTCCTTCCATGTAGAAGGAACAAAAACCCGGCTCATGAAGATGATATTTTACTGTCTATAATAAGTTTTTGCATTCCTGCTTATCTTTTTATGTTTTGGTTGTCTTTTTTTCTTTCTTTTCTTGTGTTTGTAACCTGGGGGGAGAGCTCTGACTCCTTTTATAGGATTGTTGTCTATACCAAATGCTATTTTGTTCCATGGAACTTTGGCCCTCAATATTTCATGTTTTTTGTAGCTCATCTTCGTGTATGTCGAGAGGGATAATGAGGATGTTGGTAAACCAGTTTCCGATTACTTTGGGGTGACTGAAGATGGTCCAAAGGTTTGTCTTTCTTTCTCAACCATCTAGAGCGAAACATTGTCTTTACTGATGTAGCTTTGTTCTTCTTGTTATAATGGTGATGTTATGCATTTTCAAATCATTCATGTTGCACAGGTTTTGGCATATACAGGAAATGAAGATGCTAAGAAATATATATTTGATGGCGAAGTGACACTTGATAGCATTAAGGTTTGATTTCCTTCATGCCTCTCTAATATGCTTAGTTGCAACCATACATAATGTCATGCCCAAATTGTGCTCGTTGGATTTATCAACTGAAAATCATATTTTCAAATATCAATTTGCGTTAGGTGAGGTATCTATACCTGTAGGCGTCTTTTGTTCTATGCCAGAGGTAGAAAATGTACCAGAAGTAAAGCAGGAATGCATCAGCATCAGAAATCACTTGGGGGTTATTAAGGTGTAGAATATGTTATACAAGTATGTGCAACAAATAATAGCCAAGCCAGAAATCCTTTTCTCCATTCAGCTCAATTTAGAATATGTCATGCTTGTCCATGCTCAAAAATCATGTCAACCCTAGCGTAGTTGAATAAATCTTGTTGCTTATGTTTATCTTATGCATGTGGATATTGCTAACAGATTGGTGGACTCAGGCACTGCAATTGGTTAGCATTGTTTGAGTGCATGCTTCATTTGATGCCTTTTCTAATCTGTGCTCCAATTTTGCACCCAGATGCCTCTTTAACAAGATCAATTATCATCAACAGAAGATGTTAATAGAAAATTTCCAGACACTAAAGAGAAGGTTGGTTTTTTTTTTTTTTTTGGGGGGGGGGGGGGGGTGGATGGAGGGGGAGGTTATGATTTATTCCCCTTTCCTTTTCTGTCACTTTCAACTATAATTACTGAACTGAAGTAATTCTGTGGAATGAAGAAGTATTAGCACTGTTATTTCTTTCACAATCTATATCAAAATCAATTTTGTTATGGGATGATAAGCTGTGTTGAATGTTTTTGTGACTTGCACATTCTATAGCAGTTTTTGCACAAGTATAATCTGCATAAATTACTATGTAAGATTAAGAATTAGTTTTCCTGAAATTGTCTGTGATATTTGAACTGTAAAGCAATATATCTTGAAATTGTATGTGCTCCAATTGTGCGCCCAGATGCCTCTTTAACAAGATCAATTATCATCAACAGAAGATGTTAAAAGAAATAGAAAATTTCCAGACACTAAAGAGAAGGGTTTTTTTTTTTTTTTTTGGGGGGGGGGGGGGGGGAGGGGGAGGTTATGATTTATTCCCCTTTCCTTTTCTGTCACTTTCAACTATAATTACTGAACTGAAGTAATTCTGTGGAATGAAGGAGTATTAGCACTGTTATTTCTTTCACAATCTTTATCAGTTTTGTTATGGGATGATAATCTGTGTTGAATGTTTTTATGACTTGCACATTCTATAGCTGTTTTCGCACAAATATAATCTGCATAAATTACTATGTAAGATTAGGAATTAGTTTTCCTGAAATTGTCTGTGATATTTGAACTTTAAAGCAATATATCTTGAATTTTATCTTCCAATATGCAATATCTTTTGTTTCAGAAATTTGTAGAGGGTTTCTTGGAAGACAAGCTGAAGCCCTTCTATAAGTCAGATCCAATACCTGAAAATGTAAGTTACAAAATTTTCTGTGTTTTTTCTACTTGACCCTTTATCTCTGATCCAAGCATAGGTTATGGGTTTAAACAGAATGATGGAGATGTGAAAATTGTCGTTGGAAATAATTTTGATGAGATAGTCTTGGATGAATCCAAGGATGCCCTCCTTGAGGTAAGTGACTCGTCTGCAGTAATGATGTAAGTCGATATATGCAAGCAACATGATATAATCTTCAAGTTTGAACCAGATCTATGCACCATGGTGTGGGCATTGCCAAGCACTGGAACCAACTTATAACAAGCTTGCCAAGCATCTCCGTGGGATTGAGTCTCTAGTCATTGCAAAAATGGATGGAACCTTGAATGAACACCCCCGTGCCAAGGTCTTGTTTCTGATTAATATGTGCTATAATAAGCTGAATACCCTGGTAGATTAGAAGTTGGTTTTGAATTTCCATGTTCACCCAGAAAGCTACTTTCTTCTTCTGACATTGCTTGGTTGACTTGCTGTAAGTTAGTGGACCATCATTTAAACTCAGATTACCTATTTCATTGATTTATTTTGATCTAAACTCAAGATCGAGTCAATGAATTTTCTTGGTGCATATCATGTCCATATGGTCAAATTATCTCTCTTTTCATCCTTCAGAAACTGGACTCTGCCTTTCGAACCTGGTTGAACTGATTTGACTGTTCTAATCTATTGATTTTGGAAGCTGAATTCTTTTTTCTTTTTTGTTCATGTGTTTCAGACTGATGGTTTCCCTACACTACTCTTCTTTCCAGCAGGGAGCAAGAGTTTTGATCCGGTTAGTGATGCATCTGCTTTCAATGTTCATAGATACAATCTTCTGAGTTATGGGATTTTCTATGGATTCACGTCCTTTTTTTCAAAAGGCTGTATTTACGGTATTCATTCTTCGTTTCACTGGAATTGGATAGGTCACCGTTGATACAGACCGAACAGTGGCAGCATTCTACAAATTCATCAAAAAGCACGCTGCAATCCCTTTCAAGCTCCAGAGACCAGCCTCAGCAATAAAAAGTGAGAGTGCTGGTGATGCTTCGGCATCTTCAAGTAAGGAGACTGCCAGCATAGATGTGAAAGATGAATTGTAGAATCATGCGTATGCTTTAGCTTTCTGCTCTAATCCAGCAAGTAGGGAGAACTTTCAATCCATTTTGGGATAGACATCTAAGAAGCAGCGTAGTCCCTGTTGTTTTGTTGACGCCTTACTACTGTACTGGGCATAAGAAGATACCCTTATAAGAATGTAATTCGGACCTTGGACGAAGGGTGACATGATGCAATCTAATTCTCTCATTTGATATGGTTTGTTAAATTAGCTAAAATTTGTTCTAATCATCTCAGTTAGGTGGATTTATAAATCTGTCCCTATTGCGTTGATTTTTTTTTTCTTCTCATGAGATAGTTGCATCTGAAAGTGGCAAGCAGTAGCGAGCATATGTTATAGAATTGTAAAATTCTTACAGTCCTCTTGAGATTTTTTATGGTTTAAACCATTTGATCCAAATTTCATGCTTGGCCTCCCATTATATGTCAGAAGGTTACCCAAACGGTGTTGGCAACTACTATTAAAGAATGCTGAAAAGAGGCTGCATGAAAAGGCGAAGTACTGTTCATCATGGAAAGGCATCCTTCTTGTGCTTATTTAACTCTGTCCTTTCAGTTGCTTTGTGTCGGTTTTTAAACTTCACCTTGAAGCGGTTTCGCTAGATTGCTAAATAAAGAAGAGAGGTTCTTTTAGAAAGAAAAAGTAGCGGAGAGTGGATTCAACCATTTGGTCAATTCGGAAGCAGCTTGGAGGATGGAGAACTCGGCATTAGATATCTTCAGAATATGGATCAAACCTTGTTGGCCAAAGGGCTTACAAATAATTTTCAGACAAGGTGAAGGCAGCAATCTATGGTAGAAGCTTGTCTTGTAATGAAAGCTTATTAGTTATGGTGAAGGGTACCTTGTTTTTTCGGTCTCTCCTTTCTCCAGGGTCTTCGATATGGAGAATGCTCTTCTTATCCGTCCGATTACTGAGGATGATATTCGGCGGGCTTTATGGGATCTTGGTGTTGATAAGGCTCCTGGGCCGGATGGGTTCCCGATTTTTTTCTTTCGCCACTACTGGGATATTGTTGGACAGGAGATCGTGCAAGCTATTTAGCTTGTCTTTCAGTCTAAAGCTATTCCAGCATATTGGAATCAAACTCTTATCACCTTGGTGCCCAAACGCCCTGATGCTTCCTCTCCTCAGCATTTTCGGCCTATCAGTCTCTGAACTACTTTATATAAAGTATGTGCACATATCTTGGTATCCCGTATATGTTCTGTGATGCCTCACCTCATCTCTCCAGAGCAGGAGGCTTTCCTCAGGGGGCGCAGTATCACTGATAATGCTCTGCTTGCTCAGAAATTCATGTACGACCTTCAGCGAGCTCCTAGCCATCAGAGTCTTATGGCTGTTAAGCTTGATATGGAGAGAGCTTATGATAGATTGAGCTGGGCTTTTCTGCGCCACACTCTTTTTGAGTTTGGGTTTACGAAGCTTTTTGTTGACTGGGTGATGGCCTGTGTTCACCGGCCCTCCTTCTCTCTCCTTATTAATGGTGGTCAGACTGATTATTTTCATTCGGAGGTTGGGTTGAGACAGGGCTGCCCTCTTTCGCCTTTCCTGTTTATTCTCTCGGCTGATTCGTTGTCTCGGGCGCTATCACAGGCTTATGATAGCTATTCTTTGGCCCCTTATACTGCTGGTCCCCAAGGGCCCTTCCTTTCACACCTTATGTTTGCTGATGATTGCATTCTTCTGGGAAGGGCTACTGTTCGCAATGCTATCACTTTTGCGACTATTCTGCAGTCTTATTGTAGTGCTTCAGGGCAGAAAGTCAATATCTCTAAATCTCTTATCTGTTTCATCCCAAGGACGAAGTCTACAATTAAAGGGACTATCTCATAGATTATGGGTATTCCAAATTAGGCTGATCAGCTATCCTATCTTGTAATACCTATTACGGGGAGGCGGCCTCGTATCCCTGATTTTAGTAACTTAGTTAGCCGGGTCCGTGACAGATTGGATGGGTGGCAGGTCACTGGACTCTCTATGATGGCGAGGCTTACACTGTTACGCTCGGTGCTATCTTCCCTTACTCTCTATCTGCTAGCCAATGCTGGCATTCCTTTGTCTTGCTTGAGGAAGATTGAGAGACAGTTCCGGGATTTCCTCTAGGCTTCGATGCAGGATGGGCATGGTATTCACCTCCTGGCTTGGGATATTGTTTCTATGCCGATTACTGAGGGTGGGCTCGGGATCCAGTCACTCATCGTTAGGAGGGAGGCTCTGATTGCTAGGCATGCTACGCGGTTCTTGCTTGATCCGCACTGTTTGTGGAGCTCCTTTATGCGGGCCAAATATGGAGACTGAAATTCTTCCTCTCTTCCTCAGCTCTCTCCTGGGTACTCTTTTTTCTGAAAAGAGGTTTGCCGGCATGCTCCGGCTATTCTGGACAGCATCTCTTGGTCTCTAGGTGATGGTGCTTCTGTTGATATTGTTTATGACACTTGGATTGCTGATCTTTCACTGTCCCGATGGCCGACATTTGTGAGTTCTGACATCCCTCATGGCATGAGGGTGATTAACTTATTCGGCCCGGATCACTCTGCTTGGTCTTCTTCTATGGTCTCTAGCTTCTTTGGAGTTGAGCTTCACCGTCGCATTCTTGCTATTCCTCTTACTCCGGTTCCCACCCCTGATATTAGGGTTTGGAGGAGATCATGTCTATCTCGTGCTCCTATTAGAGATCTTGTTGAGATTTACAGCCCTCGGCCTCAGCATTCGATTGATTTGAAGTGGATCTGGCGTCTCCCTATTCATCCTAGGGTGCGGCTTTTTATTTGGAAACTTGCATGGAACACACTTCCTACTTGTTCCCTGCTCTTCGGGAGAGGTATGAGTATTCTGCCTACTTGCCCATTATGTGGTATGGGGGACGAGACGGTTGGTCATGCTATCTTCACTTGCTCTAAAGCGAGACAGATTTGGCAGCTTTCAGGTGATGGTCCTTGGGATCAAGGGTCTGAATCTCTGTGTAGTTACTTTCTGAGTATGATCAGGGAGGATATGGGTAGAGGATTCCACCTGCTGGTTTCGAGGAGGGCTTACACTGCTTATCAGATTTGATTATCTCGGAATCGGCTCATGTTCACTGATGAGACTATTCATCCTTGCAGGGTTGTTAGGGCTGCCTTCTCTTTAGCTGCTGAGTGTACATTCCATCAGAGAGTTCGTGTTTCTACTACCCCTGGCCACTGGGACTCCCCTACTGCTTCGGCAGCGCACCGGCACACGGTCTTCATTTCTTGGGAGCCCCCACCTCCAGGGTTTGTTAAAATCAACTTTGATGGTAGTGTTCGTGGTAGATGTGCAGGCTTGGCTTTTGTGATTCGTGGGCCTGATGGTGAGATGCTGGCGGCTAGTGGATTTGGTCTTCTTGGTTCCACGGTGCCCCTTGCTGAGTTGTGTGCTGCTTGGGCAGGTATCTGTTGTGCTATTCGTAGTCTGGGAGCTCGCAACATTATTATTGAAGGGGATTTCATTACTGTTATCTGCTGGATTAGGCAGGATTCCTGCGTCCGTTTGCCTATCATCCCCTTGATTGGAGACATTTATTCTACCCTCCAGGGTATTTCTTGCGCCAAGATTAGGCACATCTACCGGGAAGCTAACTCAGCGACAGATTGGATTGCTGCTAGGATGGCGTCTCATTCTGGTTCTTGGAGTTGAAGCCGAGCGAATCTTGCCCCCTTGTTCTTTTCCAAATTTTGTACTATGATATATCAGGTTTAACTCATCCTAGATTGATGTGATCACCCGTCTGTACCAAAAAAAAAAAAAAAAAAAAGCTCCTTTAAGGTACTGATTTACTTTCTGTGATAAGAAGAGATCATGAAAAGCTTTATCAATATAGAAAGATATTTGTAAGGATCTGAGTGCTTTCTAAAATTGTATAATATTCAGACTTGGCAAAGAAGAGAGCATTGAGTTTTGTAAGGATAGTTGGATTGTCTTTGTTACACTGGTATATCTCTTTGAGGAATTATATGGTAAAGCAATCATCATTAATAGAATCTTCATCTTTTTGAACCTTCTACAACTTTAGAGTTCCTACAATTGCAACAGCTTCCGAGTTTTCTCACCATTATTTATCCATCATAGTTCTTATTCTAGTATGAAAACCTATAGGTATAATATGGATTCTTTCTGTAAATTTGTTAATCATCAGAAGTTAGATATCGTTTTTATACCTTTATTTGGAAGGCTTATATTCCAAAGAAAGTTAAGTTTTTTTTATGGTTGTTATTGGCTCTCGGTAATAAACTACACATTGGAGATAATTTTGCAAAGAAAGGTTAGCGAAAAATGATTTGCTAGTGATGGGGCCAATAAGTCCCATGGGCAACAGTAATTTCACCGGGATCGGACAAGTCGTTTCTGGAGTCGGCCTCAGCAAGACAGCCCCTCGGCCTCGGAAAGACACTCTCTCGGCCTCGACAAGACACCCCTCGGCCTCGAGAAGACACCCTCTCGGCCTCGGGAAGACACCCCCTCAGCATCGGTAAAACAGCCCCTCGGCCTTGGGAAGACACCCCCTCGGCCTCAGCAAGATAATCCTTCGGCCTCGGGAAGACACCCGCTCAGCCTTTTTCTCTCAGCCATGAACAGTGCTCGGCCTCTTCCCCTTGGCCATGAACAGTGCTTAGCCATGAATAGTGCTCGGCCATGAACAGTGTCATGCAAGTGTTCACCCACGGCCTTCTCTGGAGCTCATCCAAGGGCATGAACAGTGCCATGGACGTACTTTATAATCAATGCTCTACGAGGGACAAAGCCGGCTTTAACTCCAAGCTTCATCTTTCGCCTTAGCGGCTACACTGTAAGGCTACATGCCTGACTTTATTGCCCATCACTGTCCACACAGGACAGCGGAAGGGTGGCATGGGGGATACGTCTGGCAAACGCCGTAACGGTCGGCCATGCCCTGCAGCAGCCTGCAACAACTGTCCAAACAAAGTAGTACCTGTTAACTATGCAGCCATCCATATTTGATGGGACATGGCCTGCACTTCTAACATGCCACTAAGAACCAAGCCTTGTCATTGCTGCCACTATCATAAATGCTCTAACAAGTGATCATGCCCTATGTCTCACAGACTCCAAGCATTAATAAAATGGGTAAGAGGGACCCCTGATGAGGTAACTGATAACTCACTACACTCCCAAATGCTCATTCTTGCTCACAGAGAGCGTGACTCAAGCTTCTTAGAGAGTGGTCTACTTGGCTCCATGCAGACCGGCTTCTTGTTAGACCTTCCTTCAGCTTCCCTTCGTGTGAAGTCAGCTTCATCGGTGCAGATATATTTCTGTGCACAACTCAAGAGCTTGGCGTAGGAGCTGGGGGGCTTCTTGTCTAATGAGTAAGTGAAGCGGGAGGGATGAAGTCCCCGCTTCAAGGCCAAAGTAGCCACAGTATCATCGAGGTGATACACCTCCTGGGCCACTGTCTTGAAATGGGCCATAAAATCTTTTAAAGGTCCCCCTCCTTCTGTTTGACGGAGAACAAACTATCCGCCATCCGGAGGATCTTTTGACAAGCATCAAATATGTCAAGAAGGTCCTCTCCAACTGTTGGAAGGAGTCGATGCTGTGTGAAGGTAGACGAGAATACCAAGCGCGCGCAACCTTCCGCAGGGTGGCGGGAAAGACAACACCTAAGGGCATCAATTGCCCCTTGAAACTGCATGAGAGCCTTGTAGCTCTTAAGATGGTCCAATGGATCCATGGTGCCATCATATAGATCCAACAGGGGGAAGCAAAACCTGGAAAGGATGGGCTCTTCCATAATAAGGCAACTGAGGGGTGGACGAGTATCGTAGTCCACCTTCAGCTGGTTGTTGAGCGTCTAGCTGAGCTCCTCCAACTATCGGTGTTGCTCGTCCAAGTGCCTCTCCATCTTATAATTGATATCCTCACCCGATGACTCGAAAGACGAGTAGGGTGAGGAGTGGTGCCAATGGTGGTGTCCCCACTCGGGTTCCTTCCCGTATTGCCGTCAGGTAGAGAGACTGCTCAAATAGTGAGCGGAGGACTGTAGTCTTTTGAAAGCTTCACGATGATGATGCCTCGGTGAAGCATGATGGTGGTGAGTCTCTCTCTAAGGAGATCTCCATGGGTGGACTGTTGCTAGCTGGTGCAGCTACCACATGCGGTATAAGAGGCCTGGGCTACTGCTGAGTGGCCACCGAGTGTTGCTCCTACAGCTCATGAGCCACAGTAATCAAGGCTTGAACTTGTTGATTGAGGGTGGCCAGTTGATTAGGCAGAGCAACCAAAATTAGTGATGAAGGAGTAACAGGGAGGGCAGCCTCCTGCTGTTCAGTGCGCTGTGGATGCCCCCTGTTATAACTGGTGGAGGCCTTCTGAGTGCGCGTCATCACCATAGCTATCTTAGAGAGGGCTAAGGCTTGTAGCTCAGCGTTACAGAGTTCTTCTTCCTTTAGTTCTCCCCTTTCTGGCGTGCTAATATGATGATGCCTGATCACCATGAGCTGATATCAATGAACGTTGATGAGTGCGCTGTAAACTTGCTAAAGAAGCTTCACTCCATACCAAGGCATGCAAGAAGTTTCGGGGATCAGATATTTCAGCGGGAACCCTTCGACGCTCAAATCGGTGATCAGAATCATAATTGTGAGCTTGAGGAAGCTCGAAAGAGAGTTAGAGAAAAATTCTTGAGCTCTTTGAGCGCTTGAGTGTTCATACCTAGTCAAGGGTTCCTCTTACTCATTTATGGATATTCTTTGAGTCTGTGAGGCTTGCTTGGGAAGCTTAGAGTCTATCTCATATGATCTGGGTGATTGGTAATTTATGATGACTTCTTAGGCACAATTAATCTGGGTGATTGGCATCTCATGATGGATGATGACTTTTTGGCCTCATCTGATCAGAGTAATTAAAGCCTCATGATGGATGATGACTTTTTGGGCTTAATGTCAGAGCTAGTGGAGTTTATCCCATCAAATATGCAAGCCACAGGCGGTTGGTGGGCCCAGCCTTATCAGTTATGTGGGTCGCAAATAATTGGTGGGTTCGGTTTTGTCAAACACATGGGCTGTAGGCAGTTGGTGGGCCTAGTTTAAAGAGGAGGCCACCTTGGAGGTCAAGGAGAGGAGGCTGCCTTGGTGGTCGGGGCCACCATCTTTTCAACTTTTGCCTCAATTAATTCTGATAGTTAATTTTCATATGGCTTTACCAGCTACATCAATATATATGAAATATAATGGAAAAAAATTAAAGATTTGGCCTCAACAATCATAATTACACTAGATGGCCGACATTTTAATTAATCCTAATCAAGAAGGAAAGCTGGATAAAGATTAGCAACGACTTTGTTAAGATTTCAAATTTATCTATTCTATATTTCAAAAGAAAATAAAAATAATCATTTATACCAAGGTTATTAATTTTGTACCATTTCGATTGTTTCGATCGAAATGATTCGTTTCAGTGGCTTATCCAAAATGATGAGCCCTGTGTTTTGCTTCGAAAGATTTTTTCGCCATTTCGGTGTATTTTGGCATGTTTTGGCTATTTTAGCATGCTGGCCATTTCGGCAAAATATGTTTCGGAAATCAATTTATGAATTCTTAAACCTTTCAAAGCCATTTTAAAATATATATATCATGCTAAAAAAAATAAAACCCTACCTGTATCTTGTTATCTTTTCTTTTAGCCGCACCTCTCAATCTCTTTTCTTATCATCTCTCTCACTTTTTTTCCTTCTAAATTACAGCATCAAATATTTGATAGCATTCAAGAATAGCATCTAACAAGATTGAAGATTGAAGATTATGTTCTTTTCTCTCTTTTTCATCAAATTTTTTATTTTTTATTCTAAATTTTTCTGAATTGATATTTTTATTAGGTTCGTAGTAATTTATAGTAATTTTTGTTTTTTTTTTTTTTTTCCTTCTTTATCATCAATTTAACACAATATTACATTAGTTAAATTGATGATTACCTACAATGTTTTCTTTTAAAGATTTTTCCTTGCGAATGTTGTGCTTTCTCAGTACTATTATCAGTTGTATGCTTGTTTGTTTCTGTTGGTCTTGAGGTTTTGTGTAGATAGGTCCCTCGAATTTTTTGTAGTGTGCATTTTGGCTTGGAGGGCTTGACATCCAGCCAGTAAAATCAGTTACTTGTATGAATCCTAAGTCATCAATGAGATTGACTTGAACTATCATTAGTTTTTCATTAGACTTCTTAATAATGAAGAATGAATTGATGCCATAAGATTTGTTGCTGCTGAAATCTGTCCTCCGAGTCGGGCGCGGTCAAGCTTCAGAGTGGGCTCCCTCCTGAGCGGACCTGCAAAACAGTCCTCACGCGAGAGGCGTTAGGGGTGGCCCTCTGCGGAAGACCCTCCGATGCTCAAGTCAGCGGAGATCAACAACGAACAAATATGGGAAGAAGGCTCCCGTTGAAGAGTCTCTCCAGGGTGGCCTTTCGAGAGCTCTGAGCAGAGCATTAATGGTGAAAAGGAGTGAGCAGAGGTAGATGAAGAGTGGGCGAATATGCAAGCGCGTGTACCTAAGAAGTCGAAAGATGATCGTATTTATAGAGGATCGCCTGATTCCTTGGAGGCATCATGGGTCCGAAAGTCGTTAGGATTCAAATCCAGTTTGTTATGAGGTCAGTAAGATTTGCATTTTGTTAGTTAGAGGATTGATTTGAATCAGGCGGTTATGAGGCCGGTAGGATCCGCATCTTGTTAGTTAGTGGATCGATGGCCCAGAAGGCTATCACAGAGAATGGCTTGATCCGCTGAGGTATGGAAAGGCTCAATTTGTCGAGGCATCCAATGACTCGGCCCACTGAGGTATAATAAAGGAGTAAGCCGAGCGTCAAGATGGTTTGATTCCCCAGAGGTGTAGATATCGCTCGGGCTGGGGCCGAGATATAGAGGTCGCTTGGGTTGAGGCCAACGGGAGCTGAGGCCGAGAGACATTGAGATAGCTCAGCTAGCGAGGCTGAGAGACATTGAGATAGCTCAGCTAGCAAGGCTGAGAGATTAGGCTCGCTAGGGCTAGGACCGAGGCATAGAGACAGAGATCACTCGGACTATGACCGAGGCACTGGGATAGCTTGGTTGGCGAGGCACACCCGGGAATCCTTGGCTCATCGAGAGGCTAAAGTGCTTCGATCCATCGAGGTATAATGGCTGACTCATTTCTAGCGGGCATTGCACAGCGAGCGAGAGTCAGGGTTGATCCTAACCTCTTGCACGATTATTAATGTAATGATGATTTTACCCCTCAACACATGCCCCCCACTCCCTATTTCGAAGCGTAGGTTCGAGCGTAGGGAGTATAGCTCCAGGTGGCATGATCTGAATGGAACGGTCTGGATTTGACAGCCTGCGTAATGATGCCCTAATTAATGTTGTGTGGCCGCCGTTCCTTTACAGGATGAATTCGTCATTTCTTAGGGGCAACGGTTGGGGAAGTGCCATGTAGCAAAATCCGATTTTCACGGTGCCTGCAACGACGGTTCCGGGTGTCTCGATTAAGATGCCTTATCTTCTCTTTGAGGTGATTTCCTTTGGGGAAAAACAAAGTCGAAACAACTCCATTCCCGTTCGCAGCGCTCTTTCGTTTCTTCTCGAAGAATCTTGTTCCCCTATTTCCTTTGTAACCTCGCTCGGTGTCTCTTTTGACCAATAACATGGTGAGTCCTAGCGACATGGTTTTAGAGATTGTTGCTAAGGATTTGGGGAGAATACGCTAGAAGTATGGCATTCCTTCGGATATCCTTTTGCGGTTGCCAGAGCCCGAGCATAGGGTCTCACAAGAACTGGAGCGTGGGATCTTTCTTTATGAAGATAGCCTGAAGGCAGGCCTTCGGTTTCCCCTTTATCCCATGGCGAAGGAGATCATGAGGTTTTACAATATCTGCTTGACAATGGTGGCTCCTAACAGCTGGCGCAGTATCATCGGGTTTATCTCGATGTGCAGCCGGGTTCATGTAACAGCGACTCTTCCCTTGTTCCGTGTTTGTTATCATCTGATGTCCGGGAGGAACTTGGAGTGGTCCTATATCAGACCTCGGAGATCATTCAAGACGATCATGGATAAGCCATCATCCATAAAGGAGTGGAAGGTCCGATTTTTTATCACCGAGGAGAACATCAGCTCCGACTTCCCGCGGGGATGGGGAAGCTTTGTCAGGGATATGGAAACACATCCAGCCCTATCTAAACAGGAGAAGGAGGACCTAGAGGTCCTTTGTGACGGCCGAGTGTTCTCGGCTAATGACTTACTATCGGAGGAGGCCCTTTTCACCGCCGGGCTTAGCCCCATCGATGTACAAGGTAAGTCCTTTTCTTTTTTCTTTTCCATTGATTTCACTCGAGCAAGTATATCTCGGTCTGATCATTCACCCACTATGCTTGCAGCCAAGAGATCTACACTAACGGGCTGTATAAAGGAGTTGGGCGAGAGCCCGAGAGAGACTAGTAGTGTGGAAAGGCATAAGCCTGAGAAGAAGGTCTATCTTTCTTAAGAGCACTCGTCGGAGGGCGGGCGAGTCAAGGTTAGCCCGTGCTCCTTACCATCGAAGAAAGAGAATGTGGGAGCACCGACAGTGAGAGTGGGGTTCCCTCAGTTGGGGGAAGAAGCGATAGTCATGACGGAGGAGCAGAGAGCAGAGGAGGACTCTGGGAAGGTTGCTGAGATTCCTTGTCCTTTGGTGGTGGAGATAGTGGACAGCCCGGACGAGGCTTCGTATGCTCGTCTGGCAGTCCCCTCTCCTGGGGATGAGTTATTGCCAGGCTCGGCAGAGGTCGATATCCTGGGGGTTCCTCCCCCGAGCGAGAAGATGTCTCTAGCTTCGGCGGGAGAACAGGTGGGAGCGGTTGCAATCGGCGAGGCTCAAGATGAGCCTACCATCGAAGGGCCTCCCTCGGAGGGATTAAGGGGTGGTGACATTAGGACGATAGTAACAGAGGCTCGAGAGGAGTCTTCTGCTAGAGAGCTTCCTCCTGGAGAGGTTGGAGGAGCTGGTGAAAGGATTGAGACCTCGGTGGAGCCTGTGGGGGAAAAGCAGACGCTGGCGATCGAGGAAAAAACTTTGAACGAGAGGAGAGGACAAGATAAGAATCTTCCAGCTGAAGCTTCTCCCACCGAGGCTTCAGGAAGATTGGCGCCTGGGCTGGCCGAGGTATCCAAGGAATCTCAGGCAAGAATTTTGCTGAAGGAGGCCAGGAGGTTGAAGGCTTCTCAGCCTAAGGTTGCTCGGCCTGGTCCTTCGGATAGGCAGCCCGGTAGTTTGAACCCGGCCATCGAGGCGGCATTCGCTGCCCTGATGAGGTCGGTGTTGTATCCAGGCGCGGATTCCTCGGCGAATAAATTTGTGGACCTAGACCTCATTGATGCCGCATTTGGTCAGCAGAATGTGGCGAAGGATGTCCATCTTCTCTCTGAAATCGACAACTCCGCCCTTATGGGGCTCGCTAGGTCCTACGCTTCCCGGGTGAGTTACTGTTCCAGAGCAATGGGTGCCTTCTAGGTTGACTTGATTGTGCTTTCTTATTTGTGTTTCGTTTCACAGAGTGCTTTGATCACTAGGGCACTATGCTGGCACTTGAATCTGGCAGCAGAGGCTAGTGCCCAGGCTAAGAGAGTCAGCACTGAGCTCAAGTTGCGAGCGGAGGCATCTGATAAACTTGAGTGAGTTCCAGACATCGCCAATGAGAACTTGGTGAGGGCGAGGGGACTGCATCAGGCTACCCTCGATGACACATCCAAGTTGAGGCTTGAAGTTAAGGAGCTAGGCAGGCTCCGGACGAGGTATGACGAAGCATGCTCGGAGCTATCGCAGATCGAATCTAGGCATGCTGGAGAAATGGAAACTGTTAAAAATAGTTTGACGAGAGTCGAGATAGGCTGAGAAAAGAAGCTGCCAAGGAGAGGAATCGCCTGAATAAAATGCTCAGCAAGACGGAGGAGAAGATCTGGCAGCTACAGCATTGCGTCCTCATTAGGGATAGCAGAATTAAGTGGCATCAGGAGAGGATGGCCAAACTCGACGATGAGCTCTCCCAGTCCAGGGAAGAAGCTAACAATAGGCAATCAAGAATCAACGACCTCAGGGATAGGATCGAGCAGGTCAAGGCCGACAAGCTGAGGGCCATGCCCTGCAGCTCCCAAAGGATACTCTCAGCTTGCCGCCAAGGAAACAATGATATTTGAAGTGGGCGAAACAAGCCAAGTCCCCCCGAATGTTACCGAGGAGGCTGCTGGACCGATCCAACCCCTGATTCTTAAGGGTCACTTGTGTATTTTTTGCTTCTCAGATTTGTAATCTGGATGAAATTTTTGATGAATGGGTCTTTCGCCTCCACTTGTTTGCCTTTTTTGGCTGATCTTTTTATCTCAAGTTTTCTTTCAACCATGAGCAAATTACAACTTGTTTGCGCTCTTAGGTTGGTTTGGTTCGGACTTAAGTAAACGTCTCGGTCGAGGTTGAGGTATAAGGATAGCTTGGTTTGTCCAAAGTGAAAAGATTGGCATGCTTGGCTGAGGCATAAAATGGCCCGGCGTTGCCAAGGAATATGGTTCTGGTCCCGTTCGGAGCGGGTAAGGAAATTTGTCCTACCGAAGTATAGGATAGTTCGGCTTGAAATGGCCAAGAATTACAGAGGTATCCTGGTTAGGGCCGAGGTTAGATAGTTAGTCCTATCCGAAGTGAAGAGGTGGGCACGCTTTCAGTCGAGGTACACAAAGTGGCTTTGCTGAAGAGCATTTCGCTCTTGTCAGTATCATTTACTTCGTTGGCCTTTTCCAATGCAGGTCCTTTTAACGTACGCGACAAGCATTCGATTGCCATTGGATGGCATCGTTTTCGAAGGGGATTTTCCAGGCCTACCTGTATCTCAAGGACCTGCAGCTGATCTCATGCATTTAAGGCTCTCGATTTGAGATCAAGGGGAGATCCCTTGCCTTTCGTCACGGCTTGGGAAATGCATTTGGCACGCTTCAGAAAGTGATTCTTTTCTTTTGCCCTTCCACGTAGCAATGGGGTAGGGTGTTTCAAATTTCGAGGCTTCCCTCTTTACTAACCACCCCGGGCTTGCTTGCTTATAAAATGGGGAGAGCGGGCCATGTTAGGCTATCTCCCGAGACTTTGTTCTCCTGTGAAGGATTTCATGGTGTCTGTGTCTCCGAGGTTGAGAATGGAGGGACCGAGCTTTCCTTTTGCAAGTCGATTTTTCCCAGATAGCTGGGTGATGAAGAAGCTGCTGAAGAGCAGACTGTCCTCAAGAGAGAAATTTTGGAGATCATATGGAGAGCGCACGGAAGGTCCGCAGAGATCATATAGGGAGTGCATGTATGCGCTCCCTGTGTGTCCTTCGACACTTGCCATGGGGACCGTCGGAAATGCAAAGCATACATATCCCCATGGTAAGGGAAGACTTTTCCTTCTCCCTCAGGCTGGATTCCTTAGTTCATCCGACCAAGGATCTTTCGCCACGTGAAGAGGGAGGAGAGCAGTGTGGGCCTGCTGGTACCCTGCCTTTCACAATCGGGCAGTGACCCGTAGCCCAGCATCCCGCCTAAGGGGAATGTCTCCCAGGCATCGGCATCCGCAGGTCTTTCTCCCATTTTTGGATCTCTTAGTTCATCCAGGGGACCTGTGGGTGGCCAGTTCGTTCTTTGGCATCGACTCAACAGAGCTTGTCTGATTCCCCTAATTTCTTGGGTCTGATGTGGAGGCATCATCGTCGACCGAAGTTGTTCAGTGGAGTTTTTATTTTATTTATATTTTTTGTGCTATGATGCCCTTGTAATGCCTCTCATGAGGTTGTAACTCTTTTCATTGATGAAGAAATAAAGAAAGTTTTATTCTTTCTTCTTTTAGCACCTGCTTCTTTTTTCGATGTGATCGTGTTGAGAGTTGCTACTCCCATATCAAGCTTTTTTGTGTCATAGCATATTTTGGCGGCGCTCTTGCTACTTTGTTTTTGCTAAGACGAATGTTCGGTCCTCAGTGGAGGAAACATTCACCCATGTGGTAAGCATGATCTCATTTACAGAACGAAGCAGGTATTCCTTCGAAAAGAAATAACTCGTACGACCTTACTGTTGAGTAGAAGGAGGTTGCTTACTTCTGCCAAGTATCATAGGGTGCCTGAGTGACGTCGAGGTATTTGGAAGATTGCCCAATCAGGCCGAAGTTTCAGGGTTGTGTCCCTTGGTTCGGCTGAGACCTCGGGATTTATTCAGGAATATATCACTTGGCTCGACTGAGGCTTCGAATAATATGCCACTCGGTATAGATGAGCATCAGGGAATATATCGCTCGGTTTAGCCGAGGCATCAGATAATATATCGCTCGGTTTGGCCGAGGCTTCATAAGGAACACATTTTACTTGGCTCTGCCAAGGTACGGAGGTCGGTCGGTGTTACCGAGGATTTATGAACCCGCCTCTTATTGCAACTGTAGATTCGGGCGTGGACGAACGAAAAGGGGGAAAAGCTATCCGAGCGCCTTGGGCGGACCGAGCCATGTTTCCCCAGTGTCATCCGCCGATGCCTCTGAGGTCGGGCCCATGCCCTGATAGCTGAGGACTAGTTCGGATTATTTTTCTCTTTGTCTGCCTTCCATGGAAGAATTCAATGAAGATTTCTTTTTTTTATTATGTTCCTTTTTTCCTCTTTTTCATGTTATTTCGAGGATATTTAATCCGAAGGAGTTCAACAGATTGAAGGGAGTCTGATCCCAAGGAGGGGCGCTTGTTGAATGCCTCGCCGCTATTTATTAATCCTTTTTGGTAAAGGGGGCACGATTCTTTGTTTCCTGTGAGCACCCGCTGAGGCAATGATGCGTGGCAAGTTTCTGCAGTAGTAGCGCTGGAGCTGATGGCTCGGGCGATCAGGATACCTGCCAGAAGTAGTTTAAATACGGATGGGGAGGATGCCATCGTTAATCATCTTTTTAGTTGATCTTCCAAAATTTTTGGATACTGAGATGGCTTCTGAAGGTGAGGGGCGATCGACTGAAGCGCCAAGCAGCGGCGTCAATGGCCGTGGGGGCCCTATAGGAGCTGCACTATAGTAACCGTCGATGGGGAGGTCTTGGCGTCACTACTCGCAGACCGCGAGCGACTCCAGAGGATGGCCGAGCAATACCTGGCTGTTTTCATGAGAGAGAACGAGCTCCTCCGTCGGCTAATAGCCGGCTGGAGGGGCAAGTAGCATCCCTCCAGCGACAGGTTGCCGAATTAGCTCTGCGGCATGGAGGGAGCTCGGCAGTGCTCGGAGAAGATGGTAAGCCCCAGTGAGGGTTCATGTATCTTTTTCTTTTCCTTTTTGTTTCTCTTTTTGTGATGAATGAAAAGGAATTTTCATAATTTTTGTGCTCGCTGCCACCTTCAAAATGTTCTTTCTTATCGTTCAAGTCTTACGAAATGAACCATCCTCCTGGGGAATCCCTGGTAATCTTGGCAAGACCAAGGTATGGTGTCCTCATTTTGGTCGAGTTAAGTGGAACTCATAAGTTCCAGTTGGAGTGTAGTGTATTGCTCAATCTTGCCGAAGCATAAGGGGCGTCCCGTGAGCGTTGAGGCAAAGGTAGCTATCTCAGTCAGGACCGGGAGATAAGGGAACGTTCGGTTTTTACCGAATCAAAAGGAGATGCCTCGGTTTTTCCCGAAGTAAGGAGACTATCTCGGCTTTTAGCCAAAAAAGAAATATCTCGGTTTAGGCCGAGGCATAGCAGAGGGTTTGGTTTTGGGTTGGAGCAGGAGATCTTGGCCTGGGCGACGTGTCTTTATTAAGGAGTACTTGGCTTCTGTGCCTTTCTATTTCTCTACCGATGTTTTGTCTTTTTCAAGGTGAGTTGATTTTGCATGGGCAACAAGCATCCGGCTTTCATTGGGGGGGGGGGGGGGAAGGACGCCTTTTTCATCAGGGATTTCCCATGCTCATCCATATCTCGGAGATTTGCAGGCCGTTTTTCAGCATTTAAGACTCCCGATTCGAGATCACAGGGAGATCTCATTCCATAATGACTCGAGGGGCGCACTCGGCGCACTCTGATGTGTATTTTCTTATCCCGGCGTGCCACGTGGCACCACAGCTTTTAGGTCGTTTGGCCCGGCCGGGGCTTGTAAGCTGCCCGAACTCGGTCCAAGGCTTGCAGATCACTCGGCTCCCAGCCATATCGGGAGCGCTCGGCCATACCGAGGCTTCGTGGAATCGGACTCGGCCTGGCCAAGGTACAGAGATTTAGCTTAGGACTCGGCTTAGCTGAGGTACAAAGATTTAGCTCAGGACTCGGTCCAGCCGAGGTACGGAGATTTAGCTCAGGACTCGGCCCAACCGAGGTACGGAGATTTCCTGCTCAAGGAGATAGCTCGGTTGTACCGAGAATGGGTAAGCAGCATCTATTTTTCATTATGACTTTTCAGAAAAATTATTGTAGCGATCATGCCATGGATAATAGAAACGAGATGCCAAAGCTGTAAATGGGGCAAGTCTATAGAAAGCATACCCTACTGATGGTATATACGGAGATTATCTGAATTCCAGGTCCGGGGAATAGATTTTTCATTTAGATCCTGGAGCTTGTAGGTACCGGGTCCGATGACTTCTGCCACTTGATAGGGGCCTTCCCAGTTCGGAGACAACTTTCCTTGTTCTAGTGGTTTGGAGACGGATGCTTTTCGGAGGACAAGATCGCCGGGTGAGAAGGATTTCCCTTTGACTCTGGAGGCGTGATAGTGAGCCACTCTTTGCTGATATGTAGCTACTCTGATTCGAGCTTTCTCTATGATCTCTTCCACCAGGTCGAGATTGGTGCGAAACTGCTCATCGTTAGCCTCCTCTGAGTAGCTCTCCATCCGCGGAGAAGGGAGCCCTATCTCCACGGGATGACGGATTCCGTGCCGAAGGCCATCCGGAATGGGGTATCACTAGTGGGGATTCTCTGGGTGGTGCGGTAGGCCCATAGGACGTGGTGAAGTTCGTCCGTCCATCTGCCTCGGGCTCTGGCAAGCCGAGCCTTGATCCCTTGAAGTAGGGTCCAGTTAGTTACTTTGGCTTCTCCGTTGGCTTGCAGATGCCCTACCGATGTGAGGCGGTGACAGATCCCATGCTCCTCGTAGAAACCTCAGAACTTTGGGTTATAAAACTGCTTGCCATTGTTGGTGATGATGGTATGCGGGAGGCCGAAGCGACAAATAATAGATCTCCATACGAAGTCCCTGGCCCAAGCTTCGGTTATCTGGGCAACTGCCTCGGCATCGACCCACTTGGTGAAGTAGTCAATGGCGACAAATGAGAACTTTCTTTGTCCAGTGGCGAGGGGAAAAGGGCCAAGGATGTCCATACTCCACTTAGCAAAGGGCCAAGCGAAGGAAATAGGGACCAAACTGGCGGAGGGGAGCCTCTAGACATTAGAATGTCTCTGACAAGGGTCGCAAGCTCGGATGAGATCGTCAGCATCCTTTTGCATGGTGAGCCAATAATACCCCTGGCGCAGCACCTTGTGACATAAGGATCGGCTCCCCAGATGGTTGCCGCAAATTCCCTTGTGCACTTCCCGAAGGGCATAATCGGCCTCGAATGGACGAAGGCACTTAAGCAGCGACATGGAGAAGGATCGCTTATACAGTTGATCATTGATCAGCACATAATGGGTGGCCTGCAATTTCATCCTTCTTGCTTCCTTTCGGTCGGCTGGGAGTGACCCTTCTCTAAGATATTTAAATATGGGATCGAACCAAGATGGTTCGACCTCGACCTGCATCATTTGGTCAGCCTCCGTGATGCTAAGCTTTTCCAGAATCTCCAGGGAAAACTTCCGCTCGGAATCCATTGATTCCATAGTTGCCAGCCGAGACAATAGATCGACGCGTGCATTCTCGGATCTTGGGATCTGAATGACTTCAAATTCAGAGAAATGGGAAAGTAAATCCCACACCTCTTGAAGATACCGAATCATGTTCGGCTCCCGGGCCTCGAACTCACCCCGCATGTGACCGGCTACCAATTGAGAGTCAGTAAAGGCATTCAGCTTCTTCACTTTAAGGTCACGGGTGATTTGGAGTCCAGCGAGCAGAGCTTCATACTCGGCTTCATTATTGGAGGCTGGGAAGGAGAAGCGAATGCCATACTCGAAGGTCATCCCCTCTGGGCTAGTAAGGATTAAGCTAGCGCCAGAGCCATTGGCATTAGACGATTCGTCAACATAGAGCAGCCACAGGGCATCAGATCTTGGGTGCTCAGAGGAGTCCGGAGTGGAGCCATCCTTCGAGATAGTACATTCAAGGAGGAAATTAGCTAGAACCTAAGCTTTGATGGCCGGGCGAGGTTGGTATCGGATTTCATGCTCGCTTAGCTCGACGGCCCATTTAGCCATTCTCCCTGATGTCTTCGGACGATGGACCACCGCTTTGATGGGTTGGTCAGTAAGAACCGTCAAAGAATATGCCTGGAAATACGGTCGCAGCCTCCGAACCAACGTTACCAGGGCCAAAACCAACTTCTTGATCCAGGTGTACCTCGTTTCGGAGTCTCGGAGTAGTTTGTTGACATAATAGATCGACTTTTGGGTCTTGTTCTCTTCTCTGACCAACACTAAGCCAACCACGCCTTCCGAAACTGCTAAGTACAGAAACAACATTTCCCCTGGATTCGGACTGCTAAGGAGGGGTGGAGAGCCGAGATACCTCTTGAGGTCCTTGAACGATTTCTGACACTCGGAAGTGATAGAGATATAGACTAAAAGATATGCTTTATGTCTTTACATTTTTAATGAGAATTCATTTTGAGCAATGTGTGCCATTTACTATATATATGTGCATGTGTCTAGTATTTCCAAAGAGTATTTGATCTAGTGTGTAGAGTACGGCTTACACACAGAAGACTAGATCATCGGTTCTTTGGAATACAAGTTTATTGTTCATAGTTTTAGATGGAATTGGACACACCATCAGTAGAACTGTAGCACAAATTTTTAGTAGGTCTATCTTGACTACGGGGAATGGTTTATTCTAACTATTTGTGCTAGTACACTTTGTGTGTATTGAACAGGACCCAGTTGAGTTGATTATTTTATACTGACTTTATAAAATTTAGAACTCATGAATATTATGATTACTTATGCTCTTAATCTGAATTCTATTTCTAGACACGTGTATGTAGTGATTATTGCTTTGATTACACATAGAGTGAGATTCTATATGAGTCAATAAACTCAGTGGGTTGGGCAATAACATTATATATGGTGAATATTAATAGTTGAAGGAATCCACGTCCTGTTAATTTGGATTGATGATATCCCCTTGAGAAAGCTTATAAGTTTTGATTGTATCAAATCTTGCAAGTGGATTTTGAATCCGATACATCAAATAAGTTAAGTGGATAAGTCTCAAGGATAATAACAGCCAATTAAATTATATTGTCAGTATTTAAATTTAATTGATGGATATCTGTAATCTTAACATGGGGAGATAATAAGTATTTAATATTAAGGCTCGAAAATATAAATTTGAATGTGATTAGGAGTACAATTATAATTCTTTAGTGGAATGAATTATAATTTACGTAATTGAATCCTAACCCAGGATAGGATTAGGAGATTTAATTACGTGGGAAGTCCTTTTTATATTTGCCTATTTGGTCCCTGTTGTAGCCCTATAAATACCCTCTCAATTGGTTGCTAGGGTTAACGTTTTTTGAGAGAAAAAGAAAAACAAGAAACCCTAGGTCGGCCGAGAGAGATCCCACCATCTTGTGAGAGAAGAAGGTATTTCGGGAATACGGCGGAAGGCTAAAAGGTTGAGGTCGAGCAATCAAATCGAAGTGTTCAAGCGTTCAAGTCTGAAGGTATAATTTTATACTTATAGATTAGAACGGTAAAATTTTTTTGTATTACTCATATACGCTATAGCCGTGATCTTGGGGGTATTTCGCGCTCCCCAACAGGAAGACCATAGGAAATTCTTGGCTGATCGGAAAGCCTTAAAAAAAGGAAGGCATCTCTCAGCCGACCGAGCCATGAAGTGGTTGAGGGCCACGTCCTACCAGTCAGGCGCTGGACCTCTTTGATGGACGCAGGGGGTGCCATTTGTCGAAGGGCCTGAATCTTCTGCGGATTGGCCTCAATGCCCCGCTGAGAAACCATGAAGCCCAGAAACTTCCCAGAATTGATGCCGAAGGCGCACATAGTTGGGTTGAGCTTCATCCGATATTTTCGGAGCATCGTGAAGCTCTCAAAGAGATCCTCAATGTGTTGGGATGCTTCTTTGCTTTTGACCAGCATGTCGTCAACATATACCTCCATGTTTCGGCATATTTGCTCCTTGAAGACCTTGGTCAGTTATGAAGGCGGTCTTCTCTTCATCCTCGAGCGCCATTCGGATTTGGTTGTAGCCCGAATAGGCGTCCATGAAGGTCAGCATCTGATGACCTGAAGTAGCATCTACAAGTTGGTCGATCCGAGGGAGAGGGAAGCTATTTTTCGGGCATGCTTTGTTGAGGTCGGTGAAGTCAATGCAGATCCGCTACTTACCGTTGACTTCTTACCATGACGGCATTTGACAGCCAGTTAGGATAGTTTACCTCCCAAATGAAATTCTCCTTGATAAGTTTGTCAACTTCTTCCTCAATTGCCTTCTGTCGCTCAGGGGCGAAGCTCCTTTTCTTCTATTTTATGGGCTGGAACATCTCGTCCACATTAAGATGGTGGACGAGAACGTCTGGGCTGATCCCCGGCATATCAGAAGCGGACCAGGCGAAGACATCAGCATTTCTTCGGAGAAAGTCGATCAGCTCCAACCGAGGTTTCCTTTCAGTTGCGATCCGATATTTATGGTTTGGTCGGGCCGAGCTTCATTCAGCGGTACCTCCTCCAGCTCTTCGACTGGTTCTCTCCGTTGCTCGGCAAAATCCTCCCGAGCGTTCAGCCCATCAATCTTGGGCAGTTTGGACTGAAGGCTGGTGATGAAGCACTGCCGAGCTATAGCTTGGCTTCCTCGAACTACTCCCACTCCCCATACGATAGGGAACTTCATAGCTAGATGCGGGATGGAGGCAGCAGCTCCAAGGGACATCAGGCCAGGTCTCCCAAAGATTGCATTATAGGGCGACCGAAGCTTGGTCACCAAAAATCTGCGTGAACAGTGGCAACACGAGGCCAAGTTCCCGCACGGACCGTCAAGGTCACGACCCCTTCCGGGGTAATAACATCGCCGGTGAACCCCATTAGGGTGGAGTCCATGGCTCGGAGATTCTCCATGAGTAGTTTCATCTTCACAAACACATCGAGATACAAAACATTCATAGAGCTCCCACTATCAATAAGGATCCAGCTTACATCGTAATTGTTTAGATTGAGAGATACAACCAACGCATCGTCATGCAGGAACTGTATCTTCTGGAGGTCATTGTCAGAGAAGGAGAGCTCATTAGTCCGCGCTCTCTTTGGCGCTGAACCTTCTTCATCGTCCTGCCAGCTCGACGGACTATTGACTGCCTCGATCACATTGATGTGGCCAGCGACCAGAGGATTTGGAGGAGGAGGCTGCTGGGGCTCGGGCTGGTGGTCACCCCCATTTCTTGGCTCGGGCGCTCTCCTGAATTGGTCCAGTCTACCCCGCTGGATGAGCCTCTCGATTTCATTCTTCAGCTGCCAACACTCCTTGGTGTCGTGGCCATGGTCCCGATGGTAGCGGCAGTTTTTGGTGGGGTCTCTCCGGGCCGCATTCCCTCGGAGAGGAGGCGGTCGAGGGAGTTGATGCTCTATCTCCATGAGGATCTCCGCCCTCGGGGCAGTGAGCAGGGTGAACAGGTTGAACCTCCTAGGCGGGCTCTGGGTGCGGTTCCTCGGTGGTGGCAAAGGAACCCTTTGGCGGCGAGGTGGGCTCGGATGGCGGGCAGATCGGTGCCTGTCTGAGCCCTTGGACTCCTTCTTCCTTGCCAGTTCGGCATGAGCAGCCCTCCGCGATTCCTCGACTCTGGCGTACTTGTCCGCCAGGGCCATCATATCAGAGAGGTTCGGAGGGTAGCTGACCTCAATGCTAGGTAAAAGTCACTCTCCTTTAACACTCTGCCTGCTAGGGCGGACATGGCCACCTCATGGTTAAGGTGATCCACTTCCAGCATGGACATATTGAAATGGCCGAGATAGTTCTTCAAGGACTCCCCCTCTCTCTGCTTAACCTCAGAGAGGGAGTCAGATCTCTGCCGGTGACGACGGCTGCTGATGAACTGACTGATGAAGAGGCGGCTCAGCTCGTCAAATGAACCAACAAAACCTGGTTTTAAGGCATTAAACCAGGTTCGAGCGGACCCCCCGAGGGTGGAAGGGAAGACGTGGCAGAGGATCGCATCTGATGCCCCATGGAACATCATGATCAATCGGAAGCTACTGAGGTAGTCGTCGGGATTGGAGGATCCATGATAAAGTTTGATGGCGGGTAGCTTAACATGGGAGGGAATCACTTCCCCCATAATCTCCTTGGAGAAGGGAATGCCCTGCTCCACCTTATGCTGAAGCGGCTGGGCCTGCTTGGCAGCGTCCAACTCCTGACGCATCTCCCGAAGTTGTCGGTGGATCTTCTCCTCAGGCATAGCAAGAGGGGCTGGGCGAGGAGAATACTAAGACGGTGTCGAGTCATGACGAGAGAACACCGGAGAGAGGGATCGGGCGCCGAGATTTAGGGAGATCCTTGCCGCATACCCCTGGCGAGACTGGCTCAGCTCCCTTAGGGCGACGAGGAGGGTCCGCAACCCCATGCGGGCCGAAAGAAGAGATCGCTGGGTGAATGGGGGTTGCGTTCTTCTCAGGAAGGTGCGGAGTAGGAGTAGCTGGACGAGGAGTTTCAAAGCACTCCTGGATCAGATGGGCCAGAGCTTGGACCTGCTGGATCAGTGAGGCAAACTGGTCCTGGGTCACTGGGGCTGCCGATGGCGATGGAGTCTCAACTGGTGGTGGCGGTGGCGCTACACTGCTCATCGGATCCGGTTTTTAGGAGGCGACCTGGTCCCGGGCTTCAGAAATAGCCTTTCTTCGATTGGCCATTGGAGGGCTTCTCTTCAAGATCGAGACCCTTATCTCCTGGATCACAAGTTTATGGGACTTGAGGGCCCTTCCTCTAGCGCCATTTGTTGCTGCTGAAATTTGTCCTTCGACTCGGGCGCGGTTGAGCTTCAGAGTGGGCTCCCTCCTGGGCGGACCTGCAAAACAGTCCTCACGCGAGAGGCGTTGGGGGTGGCCCTCTGTGGAAGACCCTCCGATGCTCAAGTCAGCAGAGATCAACAATGAACAAATATAGGAAGAAAGCTCCTGCTGAAGAGTCTCTCCAGGGTGGCCTTTCGAGAGCTCTGAGCAGAGCGTTAATGGCGGAAAGGGGTGAGCAGAGGTAGATAAAGAGTGGGCAAATATGCAAGCGCACATACCTGAGAAATCGGAAGACGGTCGTATTTATAGAGGATCACCTGATTCCTTGGAGGCGTCGAGGGTCCGAAAGCCGTTAGGATTCGAATCCAGTTTGTTACGAGGTCAGTAAGGTTCGCATCTTGTTAGTTAGAGGATTGATTTGAATCAGGCGGTTATGAGTCCGGTAGGATCTGCATCTTGTTAGTTAGTGGATCGGCGACCGAGAAGGCTATTACAGAGAATGGCCTGATCCGCCGAGGTATGGAAAGGCTCGGTTTGCCGAGGCATCGATGACTCGGCCCACCGAGGTATAACAAAGGAGTAAGCCGGGCGTCAGGACGGTTTGATTCTGCAGAGGTGTAGATATCGCTCGGGCTGGGGCCGAGAGATAGAGGTCGCTTGGGTTGAGGCCGACAGGAGCCGAGGCCGAGAGACATTGAGATAGCTCAGCTAGCGAGGCCGAGAGACATTGAGATAGCTCGGCTAGCGAGGTCGAGAGATTAGGCTCGCTCGGGCTAGGACCGAGGCATAGAGACAGAGATCACTCGGACTAGGACCGAGGCACTGAGATAGCTCGGCTGGCAAGACACACCCGAGGAATCCTTGGCTCGTCGAGGGGCTAAAGTGCTTCGATCCATCGAGGTATAATGGCTGACTCATTTCTAGCGGGCATTGTACAGCGAGCGAGAGTCAGAGTTGATCCTAACCTCTTGCACGATTATTAATATAACAACGATTTTACCCCTCAACAAGATTAATTTTTTTATAGTAAAATTTATTTATAAAACTTATTCAGCTTCCAAGTATGTTATTGTTGTTGATGATAAAAACTATAAATTATGAACATAATTTTTTATTTTTATATATTATTATTATTTATACTGAAATATTTTATTTTATAAATTAAAATAAAATATAATTTCTAACGAAATTGATAAGTTTAATTTATACCGTATAAAGGGGTTTGTTGCGATAAACGGGGCGCAGCATCATCATCATAACTTAATAAATAACCAGTGGTTACCGCAGGTGACGACGGCACGGGTGGGTGGAGACTGGAGTCTGGAGAGTCCTCGGATAAATGTGATGCCTGGATCCGTATCACCACCAGTCTCCTCTTTCGGCTGTCCCATCCATCTCAGCAACAGCTGGCTATAAACAAACGGGCTCCCTCTCACGCTTTGCTTCGCTCCTACTATTTGCTGCTCTCTCTCTCTCTCTCCTCTTTAAGGAAGAAGGGTCCAGAGGGAGATCTGGATCTGCTCCTTGTCCATCCGCAAGTCACCGTATCTTCCAGATCTATGGTACATCCGGCCATGGCGGCGAGACCGGCATTGCCTTCCCTCCTTCTCCTCCCCCTCTTCCTCATCCTCATCTCCGCGGTTGATCTCGTGTCCTCCGACATCGCACCCTCGCCAGTCCCCGGAGGACCCGTCCGGGCCCCGATACCGCCGACCCGTTGCCAGCTTCCGCGGTGGTTCCGTCCCCCTTATCGCCGGCTCCCGCGTTGGGTCCGTCCCCCTCATCGCAGGCTCCCGCGTTGGATCCGTCCGCCCCATCGCCGACATTCTCTCCGGGGAACTCCGAATCGCCCCCGGCACCGCCGGTGGCCCCCGCGTCCTCACCATCGCCGACTCTGTCTCCGGCGCCGACGCCTGCGCCGTCCGCGGTCAACGAGCAGGCCGTGGCCTCCGGCGGGATGAGCAGGGAGAAGAAGGCCGGGATCGCGGTCCTGGTTTGTCGGCTGCCGCCATAGTGGGGGTGGGTGCGCTGGTCTGCAAAAAGCGACGGGAGAACATCCAGCGGTCCAGGTACGGGTACGCTACTCGGAGGGATATGCTCTGAAATCCCTTCGCTGCCATCATCGTCATCATCGATTCTTATTATTAGATTAAGATAAGAAAGGATTTGAAGTAGTTTTATTTAGCCTATACATTTTTTTGAGAGCGAGGGTAGTGGATTATTATTTTCTTTTTTTTTTCATTCATATATCTTGGTTGATGATTTGAGATAATATATCGGTTTGATTGTTAAAGTCCTTCTATCAAACATGCGATGCGATTGGCTGCCAACTTAATATCATCCTAATTGCCGTTTTATATTCCTCTTACGTTTGGAATGAACGGAAATTCCTAAGGCCTTTCGAGTTAATATTAAATGAAGGTCACTTCTCTAATAACAGGCCTTTGATAACATGTAATCTATACAGATTATTCGTTATTCAGATTATTCATAATTAAAAAGATCTTATCAAATAATCATATTTGATACATATTTTGAATGATAATTTAATCGAAAGGTTGTTATTCATATTACCAATATATCAGATTATAATCTAATAATTTTTTTCATAAAATTACTTTGTAAAAAAAAATTATCCTTTTAAATAATTTTTTTTTCTTTCTTCCTTTTAACTCGTCATCGTTATCTCTTTTCTCATATCTTTAAACAAAAATAAATAAAATTAAACCGTTCATAAAAAAAAATATCGAATAGAAAAAAAAAAATAAAATAAAAGTAAAAATAAAAAGAATTATAGTTATAAAAAACTCTAATTAAAAAAATAAAAAATAAAAAAATTTAATTACTATTTTTTAATTTATAAAAAAATTAATTAAAAATAATTAAAAATAAAATTTAATTAATTAAATTAGTTATAATTTTTTTTTGATAAATTACTCCTGCTTTAATAAAAATAAAATTATCTCTTTATTCAAACAAAATCATTTACTTTCTTTTCTCTCGTTTCTCGTCACCGTTATCTCTTTTCTCATATCTCAAAAAAAATATATATATTTTTAATTTAATTTAAGTAATTTTTAATTACTATTTTTAAATTAATTTATTAAAAATTTTGAAAAGTTTAATTATTATTTTTATATTTTTTTAAAAATAATATTCTTAGCGACGTCTTTTTAACAATGTAGTAATCTAAAATTGACAACGTCTAATCATATTATTTTTAAAATTTAATAAATAACTTATATCAATTAATTGATCCATTCATATTATCATAATATATCAATTATTTTATTAATTACTGATAATTCATCTATTCAATGATAATATATAATTTTATAAATAATTTATATTATTATTCAGGATTATTGATAATGTGCCGATCTCCTTGTTGTTTGAAATATTCCTATACCTTAGTAGTATTGATGTGAAGGGCAGAAAAGAAGCCGACCTCCACCTCACCGCTTGGGAAATATGGATTGGTTTGGCTTGGCTTGACTGTTATCCATCCCGTTACAACGAATCCAATACTGGCTTGGACAAATTGGCTAAACAATTGTGTTGTCGATTTTCTCTTCAAAAATTGATGATTAGAAAGACTATATTGTTAATAATTTAAAAATATAATAATATTAAAAATAAAAACAGAGAAACAACATATTTAATATTTATCTTCGCTGTTTTTTTAAAAAAATCATTTTATTTCAATCCTCTATTTTTTTAACTCTATTTTATTTTCATTTATTAAGATATATAATTAATGATCGAAAGATTAGGCATGGATTTAAGTAATTTATTAATGATAGGGCTGTATTTTCAAATTCCATTATAAACGAATTGGGAATGAGTTCCGAGCCGAGCCCCATAGAGGAGGAGGCCGCTCATGGAGCAAATACAGTCCGGTCCCACCTTAAACCCAACCAAAATTGCCATCCCAAAATCCCTGGTAGGTGGGGAGAAGTTCGGCGTGTGTTGAACGTAAAGGTACGTGGAGTTCGATATGTCACCATTTAAAATGTTTTGCAGCAGCGTGATTCCGCAAATATCTGGCCAAGAGTTTAGACCTACCAGATGCCGGACGAATCACCCAAATATTCATCTGACCAACCTTCAAAATTTTAGCTATATATATATATATATATATATATTCCCCTGGTGCTGCTAGCTGCAAATCTTTTTGGCGAAGATGCCGACCAAGTTCTTTTAATGTTATTATTGCTAATCAGGTGTGATTTTTTTTTTTTTTTTCGGGGGAGTTTAAGCGCCTTAGTGGAAAATGGAAAATGGAACTCTCTAAACGGTTGGTTTATGGTATGGGCTATGACTAACTTCTGATCTTAATTGAGCTAATGTACCATCCGAGGTGAAAGTTTGTGCTCCCATGGTGTTCTTATGATTGTCAAACACTTGTTCATCTATTTTAAGACGAGGTATTCCTTCCGGACGATGAAATGCTCTCATGAAATAAATTTATTATTCTACCTACGGTACGATTTTATTGTGTTAGTACTGTTAAAGAGAAACAATCAATCAGAATCAATCAATCAGTATTTGCAGGTGACTTCGCTCCGTGTCCTTATGCCGCTTTGATATTAGTGCTTTCAGCTGTGTTGTTTTCGATCTTCGACCAGACGAGGATTTTGATCGGACCATTCACGTTGGCAAACCATTCTTCCCCACCTTCGATTGATGTGGATTTTTGAGTAAGAGCATGGTCGAAAATTTTCAAGCTTCGATGAAGAGAGCCAGGCCAGGCCACATCTTGAAGGGTGCTTCTTTGAAACAGAGCAATGGCTAAAAAATATAACACTGATACAGAGAGACGGCGAATGAACGATCCTCGATCAGTGTGAATTTCATCTGAACCCATTTTGGCTATAGTGGAGTAGCTTTCGCAGCGATTTCCCAAAGTCGTTGAGCTTTCGGACGACGAAACTAAGGAGGAGACCGAAGCATTACTGGCGACGGGCCACATAGCTCGATCACTGAGGCGGAGAGTCCCAGCTGAGGTAGTTATCAGGAAAGTCCGACGATGTGGGGGCTGAAGAAAGAGGTATTTGGCTACGATCTAAAGGAGGGCTTCATCCTCCTTCGATTCACGGAAGCAGAGGACCGCATTCGAGTGTCAAGACTGCCGTGGACTATCAATGGCCATGCCTTAGCCATCGAACTAAGGGGGGCCACGGCTTGTTCCAATAGCTACGGCGATTCAGATCGCAGTTGTTTGGCTTCGTCTCCCTCTACTGCCGGTGGAGCTTTGCGGGAGGGAAGCTCTGTGATGCATAACTAGCTGGGCAGGGGACCTTGTTGTCCTGGATGATTACACAGCCCAGTGCCAGTGACTTGGGTTTGCCCAAGTTGTCGTCCATATCTGATTGGCATAGCTGTGTCCGGGTGTACTGGTGGTCGGTCCAGAGGGCAACCGATAGCAGAGGTTTGCGTATGAAAACCTTACTGGTGTCTGCCTTAAATGTAGGATGTTCCACCAGCTAATGACAACCTGTGTGGCTGCCGGAGACGGGGCACCGACGAAGCTCCAACCGGATAACATTGATAACCCGATGGAGGAGGAGGAGGAGGAGGAGAGCTCGGGCAGTCGTCACCTCGGCCCGTGGCTTCTTCCTGTTCGGCAGTGGCTGCCCCCATCACTGTCGAGGAAGAAGGAGGATGCCCAGGTGTGGGAGAAGGGGAAGCAAGTGTTGACTGAAGCTGAAGGCCCTGTGCTGATACCTCCACCTGCTGGTGATAAGTGGTCCAAACCGGTGAAAATTGCCTGTCGGCGATCCTCGCTCCGACTGTCATCATCAGAGCAGGTGGGGGACTCGGGCCTGTCCTCATCCAGGGGTCGGGAGTTTGCTCTGCTGGAGGTTGATGATGACGGAGTAGCAAACAACTTGATGAAGGTGCCTGGTCCTTGTTTGAAGGATTGCTCGAGAGCAAGTCATAGCTCGGGTCATTCCAAAAGACCTAGGTCCCCTGTGCACTTAAAATCCCAAGTGAACAGAGGGAGTCTGAACTCACCCAGGACTAAATCAGTGGCCGACACGGGTAAGGGAACTAGCACGAAGCAGAATAGGTCTGGATCTAGTGCAGTACATGATGTCTATGGACCTTTCATCTTTGTGGCAGGGGCCTCAGGAGGTTCGAAAAGCAGTCCAAGCTAGTTGTTTATGCATGTTTCGGTACCTCAGGAGGGCTCTGAACCTTTGGTGTCGGAGTTAGCTATGGTGACGGCACCGTTGGGCTTGATTTATGAGGAGGCCATGGGGAGATGATGATAAGCTATCCAGGGTACTAATGATGGTACTCTGATGGCAGAGGATCCATCCAAGGGGGATGTTGCGGAAATGACAGAAGGGGACAGAGGAGTGACCCTTCCTCCTTCTATGGAGCCATGACTAGGATCTTGATTTGGAATGCTCGGGGCGTAGGAAAACCTACGTTTTGGTCGATGTTTGGGAGACTGGTTGATCAGCACCATCCTGATATTTGCATTCTATTGGAAACCCGATTGTTGGGTAAAAGCCTTGAACAGACCAGATGTTGTCTTCACACCATGTGGATCACTTATGCCATCGAGTCCAGAGGACTTTCAAGAGGCATCCTGGTTTTGTGGAGATGAGGCCCGGTGAGGGTTGATGTATCCCATCGCTGTGAGCAGCAGGTGATCTTGGTAAATTCGGATCAGGCGGGCGACCCATGGCTTCTGTCTAGTGTATATGCGAGTATAGAGCATAGGGTGAGGCGGAACTTGTGGCAGGAGATCTCCAGGATAGTTAACCAAGGCATTCCATCTTCGTTGTGGGTAATTTTAACTGCATTGTTGGGGCTCATGAGAAGATGAGAGGCAGATTATTTATGGACAGCATAGCCTTTAGAGAGTTCAGGGAGTTTATAGCCGAGACTGGTTTGATTAACATGGGTTTCATGGGTTTTCGATTCACCTAGTGTAATAATAGGGCCGAGGCTGCCCGTGTCTTGGAGAGGATTGATCGTGCTTTTGGATCATTGAATTGGATGCAGCAATTTTTTGGGTTTCAGGTCCATCACCTCTCGAGGATTGCATCTGATCATTGCTCGCTCCTTATCACCATTGATAGCATGAGCTTACCGAGACCTCCATTTCGCTTTAAGAAGTTATGGACCTTCTATCCTAGATCCTGGGAACTGATTAGAGAAATTTGGAGTATGCCTATCCATGGGAATACGAGATATCAGATATCTTGGCGACTAGAGCTAGCGAAACGCAGACTCCATTGGTAGAACCTAATGGAGGTGGGTGACATTTTTAGGCAGCTCGAAGAGGTTAAGGCTGATATTGCTGAGCTCGAGAGGATGGAAGTCCAGGAGGGGGGTCTTCAGGAAGCTGACATTGGGAGATTGCGCCATTGCCTTTCCTCCCACCACTTTCTTCTCAGACAGCATGAGACTTTTTGAAGGTAAAAGTCTCGTCTTCAGTGGATTAGGAAAGGGGACCGAAACACCAAAATTTTCCACCAAGCCACTATGGTCTGGAGGTCAGCCAATCGGATTTGGCAGCTAAGGGAGGAAGAGGGCACCATGCCAATTGACAACGATGAGATTAGAGAGCGAATATTTCAGTATTTTAGATCCAGGTGAAACCCAATTCTTGGGGATGGTCCACTTACGCAGTGTCCTCGACCTGCTAGCAGAGTTACTGAACAGGAGAACTTGACCCTTACCCACGCTGTATCCTACCTGAAAGTGCGGGATGCACTTTGGTCTTTAGGAAAGGATAAAGTGCATGGCCCAGATGGTTTTCCCCCTTTTTTTCAGGAGGTATTAGGCCATTGTTGGGGGTGAGGTCGTGGAGGCGGTTCAAGCAACGTTCTACTATGGCATCCCTACTGACTGAAAGAAAACCTTAATTACTCTTATCTCCAAAAGAGCTGGAGCCTCCTCTCCTTGCCACTTCAGACCAATCAGCCTTTGTACCACCATTTATAAAGTGTGTGCCAAAGTGTTGATTAGGCGATTGCAAAAGATGATACCCCGACTTATCATACCTGAGCAAGGAGCATTTGTCAGAGGTTGTGGCATCACTGACAATGTCCTCTTTGCTCAGGAATTTATATATGATCTCAAGCGTGCCCCATCTCGGAGGAGCCTCATGGCTATTAAGATTGACATGGAGCAAGCTTACGATCGGATGAGCTGGTTGTTCTTTAGGCGGAACCTTTATGAGTTTGGATTTTTTGATAACTGGACCAGGTGGATCATGAACTGTATGAAGGGGCCTTCCTTTGCTATCCTAGTGAATGGTACTGCAACAGACATTTTTTCTTCGATGATTGGTCTATGTTAAGGGTGCCCTCTGTTCCCCTACTTGTTCATACTAGTGTTGATGCCCTCTTTCGGACTTTGGGTGAGGCGATCCAGCGATCACGTCTAGAGCTATACCGGGTCACCCCTGGAGCCCAGCCTCTATCCCACCTTCTTTTTGCAGATGATTGTCTTCTAATCGGTCAGGACTCCCCCCCAGAATGCTAGATCCTTTGCTCATGCTGTGGAATCCTACTGTCGGGAGTCAGGCCAGCTTATTAACTTGCACAAATCTTCTATCATTCTCAGTCCAAAAATGAAACCCAGAGTAAAGTTGAAAATCCTGACCATCTTGGGGATCCTGGAGTAGCAGGGGACTCTGACCTACCTTGGTGTCCCTATGACTGGAGGCCGCCTGCGGAAGCTGGAGGTTCAGCCTATGGTACAATGGGTCTATGATCGTCTGAAGGGATATCAAGCTTCTACACTCTCCATGATGGGCTAAGTCATTTTTATTAGGTATATGCTCAATTTCATTCATGTCTACCTTCTGGCTAACACTATGATTCCTAGATCTTGTCTGAGGAAGCTGGAACATAATTTTCTATGAAGACATAGATATGACAGTCATGGTGTTCACCTACTGGACTAGGATACCATTTGTCACCCTATTAGAGATGGAAGATGATAAGTCTATTTATTATCCTAATTTAACTATTAAAATAAATATTAATTACTTTGAATTTATTAAAAATTAATACTTTTTATGGATGTTTGCAGAAAAGGAGCCTATAGATGGAAAGAGCTTGATTTTTGGAGTCCAACGATGCAGACGACACTCAAATCAGGACTCAATTTGCCCAAAAAGGAAGAAAGAAATGATTTTGCATGATTCTTGATGCAAACTAAGGCAAGTGATGTTAAACGGATGACTGAAAAATTTTCTCACAATATCTGAACGATCTTGAGTGCCCGATTGACTCCAACTTTGACTAGAAGGAAATCCTAGACGGGCTCTATAAAAGAAGGACCTCAAGCAGTATTTGGGAGGAGTTTCTACAAAACTCTTTTTATTCTTCTTTTATTTATATTATTGTATTTAGGCCAGGGAGAGGATGCTGGCAGCATCAATGCGTGGCTAGATTTCTTCAACTTGGGATAATGATGAAGCATGTAATCAGGTTTTATCTTTCTTTTTGTTCTTAATTTCTATGCAATAAAAATTATGCTCTTCTTTATTATATCTTTTGAGTTATTTTTCTAATTGAGGTTCTGATCTGGCATACACAGCCTGTACCCTCTATCGACGTACCGTGATCTCAGGATACGGTACGTGCCTAAGAGAGACAGATTGTAGTATGATAGATTAGACCCTTAACCTTGCAATTATTAGATAGTTTATGCTCTAAGCGGACGTGCCGTGATATCCTGATACGGTCTGTGCCTGACAAGAGATAAATTATTCTAATTTTAAATTTATAAAAATTATTATTATTGCAACATTAAAAAAAAAGATAAAACCTATTTGCATGGTGGATTCGGATTCCTGGGTTACTTCTCCTGCTATTTAAATTTTGTTAATTAATTAGTTGTTATCTTTTAATAACCACTATTCTTAATATAATCCTCTATAGATAAATTTTCTTTTTTTCTTTCATGAAATAATTGCCCTTGATCCCTGAGGATACGATCTCGATTCACCACTAGCTATAGTAGTGAGTAGGTTTTATTTTTGACCGCCAACGACAGCGATCAAATTTTGGTGCCGTTGCCGAGGATCCAGGCACGATTACTTCACAAAAAAAATTTTCTAAAATAAAAAAATTATTACAAATTTTCTCTTAATTTTATTCTTATTTTTAATTTTTTTATTATTTCATTATTATTCATGCTTCTATATAAAAGAAAAGAGTAAAAAAAAATTTCTTTTTTTTGTTGAATAGTTATTGCTCTCTTTAGCTTATTGTTTTTTTTAGTTACCTTAATTATTAGATTTTCTTATTTTCTTTTTACCATAAAAAATTTACTTTTCTTCTTGTCACAAATCCACTTTTAACCTAATCAACTTTTTCTTTTAATTAACTTACCTTAAAAGAATTTGAAACAAAACCCTAAGACACTTTCCATAAAACATAATTAATTTAAGAAAATAAAATAAAAATAATAAATAAATAAATAAATAAATAAATAAAAATAAAAAATAAAAAAGATATATTTTATTTATATGCTTAGATTGACTTAGGTAAATTTATTTTCTGCGAAACTCAAAATTTTTCATTGACATCTCATAATTTATTAGGAAATTAGAAACTTAATCACAAAAATCTTTAAAAAATATATAATTAGATTAATTTTGTTTGATAATTTCAAGAGCTGGAAATCTGCTTATTGCACAACATTTTATAATTAAATTTCAAGGCACAAACCCTTAATCAAGATAAGGTGGGGAGTTAATCACCCTTCTTTGGCCCACAAATCACATCCTTCATTTTGCATTAACCCAAGCTTTTAACTCTAAAATTAATTAGACATCAGCCCTAAGGAACTTGAGCTCAATAGGACAAGACACCCAAAAGAGTTGGATCGGGTCAGGATTGACTGCTTAACTAGTGTCTAGAAAAGGAAAGGAAAGTGGTTACTTAATTGGTTCCGTTCGCTTACCTAGTAAACGACGGGAGGACTCCCACTGACCTTACCCTTAACTGGATAGTTGATTAGTTAATTTTTGATTTAAAGAGCTCCAGGGCAGTCTTAGAAGTTAGGAGCTGTTTAGATCTAGGTTAAACCTAGGGTAGAAAGTCTAATCTGTGTTAACTTGATTGCTAATAATTATTAAACCATAACTAAATTATTCTTCATTGCTCTTAGTTCTAGAAATCTTTTTGGATATTTTCTTTAGAATCTTCTCCTTTCTCTTTTATTATATTAGTTAAAAAAAAAACTGAATTATTGTTTGCTTTAGAGTGTATTGGTAGGGTATATGCTTTGTCGCCGATCGTTACAATCCAACCTCATACCCTTAAACCTTGAAATAAAGAGAACTTATAGAGCAAACAGAATACACATTATGGATCTTAATCAAGAAAATAATCCACCACTTCAATTGAAGGAGTACTTCGCTCCTTCACAATATATATATTCATCATGCATACAAGTACCCCCAATAGAGGCTGTCCAATATGAAATTAAGTCCAGTATAATCCAAATGTTACCAGCTTTCCATGGATTTACAAATGAAGATCCCTATAAACACTTAGATGAATTTTGGGAAATTTGTTTAACTGTCAAGATTCAAAATTTCTCCGATGAGGCACTTAGGCTTAAGTTATTCCCTTTCTCCCTAAAAGATAGAGCCAAGTATTGGTTAAATTCACTAGACATTATAATTTCAAGTTGGGACCAACTTCAGAAGAATTTCTTAAGAAATACTTTCCTATAGGAAAAATGAATCAAATTAGAAAAGCCATAACCAATTTTTCTCAGTTAGAGGGAGAAATATTTCATGAAACATGGGAGAGATTAAAATAATTAACTAGGAAATGTCCGCACCATGTAATACCTAAATGGCAGTTAGTTCAATGCTTTTATGATGGATTATCAGAAAGGCATCGACAAATGGTGGATGCCACATGTGGAGGAACATTTATGCTAAAAAATGAACATAAGGCATGACAGCTTTTTGAAACTCTAAGTAAAAATTCCTTGTACCATAAGTTTGCTGCCCATAGAGATCCTCCCATAGAACCTAAGAGAGGTGGAATATACAACATAGGTCAGTCTATAGACATCTATATCAAAATTGATGAACTATCCTAAAAAATTGATCGAATTCTAGAAGTTGAAAACACCTCTTCCCCATCTACTCAATTACATGAGGTTTGTTATAATCTGTTCAAGTCCGACTCATTCTATAGGAGAATGTCCAACTGCATACCAATTTCCTGAGATTGTTCAGGAGGAAGCCTATCCAACCCAAACCCGAATGGCTCTTAGACCAAGAAATGATCTATATTCGAATACTTACAATCCTAGCTGGCGAAATCACCCAAATTTTTTATGAAAACCCCAACCTATAATCAGTCCAACATCAATTAAACCTAACCATCAGGAGATCCAATTTAGAAGCATGTCGCATTCCCAATATCCAAGTGCTCCTCAACCTCCACCAAATAATCATGATCCTACTTTCGAAGAGAAGGTATTACAAGCATTGAAAGGGCTAGAAATGAATACTCAACTTCTTCACTCACACACACAATCCATTACAAAACTAGAAACCTAGGTCAACTAGCCACAGCATTCAGTGAAAGAGAATGGGGTAAGCTACCGAGTCAACCCGAAGCTAACCCTAGGAACCTAAACATCCAAGGATCCAAACAAGGAGCTCATATTAACCAACTAAGTGTTATTCATACATTAAGATCTGGAAAACAAATAGATAATCAGGTGGATACATATGAAGAAGAAGAATTAGAAGTCCCACCACTTGAACAACTTATTGAGCTGGATCAGCCCGAAACCCTTGAGGTATCAGAGTCTAATGTAATGCCCAACCCACCAGCTGAGCCCATGTCAGAAGAAGATAAACAAAAAATTAGGGTTGTAGCACCATTCCCAAATAGACTTAAGTCCAATCAAAATTTAGCCCAATTTGATAAGATTTTGGAGGTCTTTAAGCAAGTTAAAGTAAACATCCCCTTACTGGACATGATCCAACAAGTCCCAGCCTAGGCCAAATTTCTTAAGGATCTATGTACCAAAAAGAAGACCATCAATGTGCCCAAGAAAGCCTTTTTGGCAGCCAGTGTGAGCTCTTATCTATCAAACCACATGCCAGTAAATAATGATTCAGGATCACCCACTATTTCATGCATTATGGGGAACACCCTTATAAATAGGGCTCTATTAGACTTAGGGGCAAGTGTTAATATATTGACATACTCTGTATATGAGCAACTAGGGTTAGGAGAACTAAAGCCTATGAAAATGATCATACAACTAGCTGATCACTCTTTGAAAGTACCCAAGGGAATAGTAGATGATGTATTGATCAAAGTTGGTAACTTTATCTACCCATTGGACTTTATGATTTTAGAAACTGAACCGATGACAAACCCAAAAAGCCACATTCCAATGATTTTAGGTAGACCATTTTTGGCCACAGCTAATGCCCTAATTAATTGTCAAAATGGATTAATGAAACTCTCCTTTGGGAATATGTCAATTGATCTTAATATTTTTAATCTTACCAATACACATCAAACAAGCGACTCAAATTATGTTCAGGATACTGTTTATGATCCAATTGACCTTAGTGATGAAAAGCTTGACCTAGAAACCTGCATAAACCAAGATGGGGAGCAAATTAATGAGGTTGCTATAATTGATGAAAAATCAAGATGGAAACTTTCAACTTGTTGCCCAGATGTAGCAACCCAAAAGGGGGGTGAATTAGGTTATTAAAAAAATTGATTACTATACAAGTATGTGCTTAAACCCTAATTTGATTTGCAGCGGTGTAGTGGAGTGCACAAATGATAATAGTAGAGAATCAAACAACCACAAACACACAGAAGTTTATAGTGGTTCGGTGCCAAACTCAGCACCTACATCCACTCCCCAACACCTTTAGGAATTTCACTAATCGTATCCCAACGATTACAACCTCTAGCCAAACCAGGCTAGCCCTCTTGTTTATACGGCACAAGGTAGCCAAAAACCCCTAGCCACACCAGGCTAGTCCTCTTATTTTACGGCACAAGGAAGCCAAATCCCCTAGCCAAACCTAGGCTACTCCTCTTGTTTCAAGGCACAAGGAAGCCCAAAATAATCAGGGTTAACACTAACCTTTTACAAAACGATCAAGGAATGATAAAGAGAAGCTTCTACAATGAGCAAATATTCAGAATATACTTTACAATTTTTGAAGCAATAAACTCAGCAATAAATGAACGAGATCGAAGTAGCTGAAGTCTTGATTGCTTGAAAAGCTTCAAAGATCCAGATGACTTTTTGGAGCAATGAATGAACTTGAATGCAAGCAACAACCACTCAATAATATGCAATATAAGCTCTTTTCTTGGATTTCTTTCTCTTTGAAAACTCTTTTTCAGAATCGTCATGGTGTGCTTCAGATCCCACCTTTTTATAAACATCCAACAAGAAAAATATCCGTTAGATACATAGGAACAAATGGAAATAAAAACGGAAAGAAAATATAACCGTTATAAATGTTTCCTTAAGCATTGAATGCTGATCTCCATTTGAGGAAGGAAAGCACTACAAAAATTCAAAAATCCAAAAGTTAAGTGTAGCTTAAAATAGCAATAGAGAAAGAGTAAGAGAGGGAAAGCAAACTCAAGAACTCAGGTGGTAGTTGGATGGAAATAACTTCAGGCAGCTGAAGCCAAGAAACCATTCGGCCAAGACTTAAGCAATAATCCTCAGCTAGCTCACAAGAGAGGCCACGGTTGAAAAAGATGTCCAGAGGCAGCACTTTAGTTAACTAAAAAGATTGCTAGTTAGCTCTCCAGCTAACTAACAGCAAAAGTAAATGCCAGGAGAAAAAGGTGCAGATTTCTTAGTTAGCTCACCAGCTAACTAATCAATCGATAGTTAGCTTTCCAGCTAACTAACAGGCAAATCAAAAAGTCAGAGAAAGAGCCGTGCATTTCTAGTTAGCTCTCCAGCTAACTAAAATTTTAAAGCTCTCGGCTGCAGGGATAACAGAAGAAGTAGAGTTAGCTCAGTAGTTAGCTAAATGATAGCCAGTTAGCTCACTAGCTAACTAATTTCAAAATAGCATAGAAACCGCCCAGCTTAGTTAGCTCTCCAGTTAACTAACAAAAAGATAGCTAGCTTTCTAGTTAGCTAAGCAGAGAAAACAAACGGCCAGAGAGAGAGTTAGCTCCTCAGCTAACTAAATTTTAAACCTCACGGCCACAAGCTCACCTGTGAAAAATAGTTAACTAACAGTTAGCTCCAGGATAAAATAGTTAGCTAAGCAGTTAACTAAAAGAAACGTCAGCTAGCTAGAAGGCCTAGCAGCTAATTCCATAGTTAACTAAAATTTGAAACTGTTCGGCCAGGAGAGTTTACAGGCAACTGAAGTTAGCTAAAATGAATTTAGTTAGCTAACAAGTTAACAACCAGCTAGCTAAATTTATAGAGCGTTCGGCCAAGCACTGTGACGAGCATTTTAGTTAGAAGAAACTTAGCTAGCTAACAAGCTAGCTAACCAGCTAGCTAAAATACAAGATCGTTCGGCCAAGCACTGAGACAATGTATCAGCTAGCTGAGAGGTGTGCCAGCTAGCTAAATGGAATAACAAGTTAGCTAACCAGTTAACTCCCAAGCTAATAAAAATATTCAAAGCAAATTAAATGAAGTACTTTCTTACCAATGAAATTTTGCACGAAGATACTTACTTGCAAGGCGACCGAACTTCCCTGTATCAAGCTTAGAATTGCCTAATTGTTTTGTAATCATCAAAATCAATCTGGGGTCAACAATCTCCCCCTTTTTGATGATGACAAAACCTTTAAGCACAAGGAGCAAATATAGGAAGTAGACAGAGTGTAATCAGAAAACATTAATTTCTCCCCTGTCAATCTGAATCAGTGAAATCTTTTTCTCCCCCTGAATATATGGAGTTATTACTTTACTCCATTCCTTAATGTATGCAATAATCTTCTCCCCCTTTTTGTCATTAATCAAAAAGAAGTTTGAAGAGTTTTGCAATAAATTTAAGCATAATATATCAAGGAGATGTGATCAAACATACATAATTTGAGCAGTCATTCAGATCAAAAATAGAGTATTACAAACATTACACGCCATGGTCTCAAGTCATAAAACATAGTCATGCATTACAAAAACAACAGTACTAAGTACGGTCACAACATAAGTCAAACATAATCACTTGTCGTCATCAGAAGAAGAAATATGCACTGAAGAAACATTTGGTTTGTTTGAAGATCCAGGCTTGTTGGAGGAAGGCTGTGTCGGTGGAGTCCAGAGGTGCGGATGAGAATAAGAAGCATCAGGCGCAGAGGCGAGAAAGAGTGATAAAGTCTCCATGAGTTGACTCAGCCTTGAGAAGGATGCGGTCCAATGGTCAACAGCGTTTGTTGCATCCCGGGTCTGGGTCTCTTAGATCTCATTCGGTGCTCTACCCACTCTGCCTTAGTTTCAAAATTCTCAAGCTTACCTTTTAGGAAATTAATCTCTTTTAGGATCCGCTCCATGACAGATTCATTGTGATGAAAAACTCTTCCATTAAGAATATTCACATCATGGACAAGTCACTCAAGAATAAGTTTAAACTGAGATATGTTTTCAAAAACAAAGAAATATGTGGAACGAGAGTCTGATCATTGACAGAAGAAGCACTGTCTCCAGAGCTTCGACTAGAAGTGGCAAGGGTCAATTCATTGATAATAAGGCAAATTTGATCATCACTTATACGAACGATAGGAAGAGGAGCAGGAGCTTGGTTGTCATTACGATAAGAAGGTCCAGGAGCATTCATACTGGGTGGATCAGATTGAAAAGGATTTTGATCATCAGACATAGCAGCAAGGTAAGGATTCGGATGGTTGAAGTCAAAATTGAAGAAGTTCTGAGGAGAACAAGCAGATTGAGTCACAGTTGGCGGTGGCATACTAGACTGACCTGTTCTAGACCTAACCTTTAACCAAATACCATCCCATTTGGCAAAGTCCATACGGTGCAGTGAATGAGCATTAAAAACGTCAGAGTGACGTAATGCCACTGCAGTTTCTCCCTTAAGCTTAATATTGAAAAACTCAAATACATAAGTGAGAAACATTCCGTAGGGCAATGCAGCCTTAGATCTAGACAAGATTCTTTCATTACGGTCATCATTAGTTGAGGTAGATCAACAGGGTCTTCTATTAAGATGTCATACATTATGCATATGTCCCTATCATTTACTACATTAAACGAACCAGCACGAGGGGCTAGATTTTGGCGATGATACTGTGAAACAATTATTTTCTACAGATAGCATGTTGGCATCTAGAGTTTCAATATTACTAGCTTCATTATCATCAATATTAAGGATTAAACCTATTTTATATCCACGTTCACTGGGTAGGATTTCTAAGAAACCATCAGATGGAATATTAAGAGCACATCCTAATGTTTTGCAGTCTAGGTCGATTTTAGTCTTTTTCACAAAGGAAGAGATAGTCCCACTACCAAAAGAGATATTTTCATAAAATTCCCTAATAAGCTCAGGATAAATAGGTCTCTTGGTAGAAAGAAGCTTATCCCAACCTTGATTAACTAAAAGTTTTCCAATTTTAAAACCTTCTTGTTCTAAGAAGTTAAAATCAACTAACCTTCCATGAGCAAAGGATTTAGATGCAAGAAGGGAGTTGATATGAGATGAAGAAGTAGAAGACTTCCGCGAAGATCGGCACAATCATCATCTAGCGACTGCCTTCTTCTTGGGAGCCATCCACTATCTTCAAGATGGATTGAATGAATGAATGGAGGAAAGAAAGGATTAATGGAATGAAGAGAGGATGAGAGAGGAGAGAGAGAGATCGGTGAAGACGCTCGGCTTGAAGTGATGAAGACGGTTTGAAAAAAACATTTGGGAAAAAGGTTATATAGGGAGATGGCTTGATGGTTAGCTGGCCAGGTGACTGTTTGGTTGCCTGGTCAGTTAACTGCCATGAATAAAATGAAAAAGGTTTCAACGTCCGGTTGGTGGATGAATTTATGGGAGTATAACAGTTGGCATTCATAAAGATGAAAAGACTTAAAGCATTACAACATACTCAAGCATTTAATGATGTTCCTTTAATTGATTTGATTTAAAAGATGTCACATCAATTTGATATCATATCAATTCATTAATTGATTCATTAAATGGTTGGATCAAACATTCCAATTCTCTTCTGATTTCATAAAATTTTGTTTCATCAAGAGGCTTAGTAAAATATCAGCAATTTGATTTTCAGTATTAAAAATTCAATAACAACATTTCCATTATTTACGTGATCTCTAATGAAATGATGTCTAATTTCAATATGTTTAGTTCTGGAATGTTGAATAGGATTCTTAGTTAAATTGATTGCACTTGTATTATCACATTTTATAGGTATAGCCTTTTGTTTAATACCATAATCTTCTAGCTGTTGCTTAATCCATAAATTTGAGCACAGCAACTTCCAGCTGCAATGTATTCGGCCTCGGCCGTAGACAGTGCTACTGAAGTTTGCTTTTTGCTAAACCATGAAATTAAGTTAACACCTAGAAACTGGCAAGTTCCAGTGGTTGATTTCCTATCTAATTTACATCCAGCAAAGTCAGAATCAGTGTATCCTATTAAGTCAATGCTAGATTGTTTATCATACCATATACCTAAATTTATTGTTCCATTTAAATATTTAAATATTCTTTTAACAGCAAGCAAGTGTGATTCTTTAGGATTTGCTTGATATCTTGCACACATGCAAACACTAAATAAAATATCTGGCCTACTAGCAGTTAAATATAATAATGATCCAATCATGCCTCTATATAATTTTAAATCAACAGACTTTTCAGAATTATAGGATTCAAGTCTACATGATGAGCTCATAGGGGTACCGATACTCTTGGATGTCTCCATGCCAAACTTCTTGATCATTTCTTTGGTATATTTGGATTGGCTTATGAAGATCCCATCTTTGCTTTGTTTAATTTGTAGTCCGAGGAAGTAGGTCAGCTCACCCATCATACTCATCTCGAACTCTCCCTGCATAAGCTTAGCAAAGTCTTTGCACAAAGAATCATTAGTGGCACCAAATATGATATCATCAACATAGATTTGAATAATTAATATATCTTTATTTTATCTTTTAATAAATAAAGTTGTATCACAGTTCCTCGAATAAAATCATTACTAATCAAGAATTTGCTTAATCTTTCATACCATGCCCGGGGCGCTTGTTTCAAACCATATAAAGCCTTGTTTAATTTGAAAACGTGATTTGGAAACAAGTGATTTTCAAAGCCGGTGGCTGTTCCACAAAAACTTGTTCAGCAATGTATCCATTTAAGAAAGCGCTTTTAACATCCATTTGATATAATTTAAAATTCATATAACAAGCATAAGCAAGAAGTAATCTAATAGCTTCTAATCTAGCAACAGGGGCATAAGTTTCATCAAAATCAATTCCCTCTTCTTGATTATAACCCTTAGCTACCAATCTTGCCTTATTTCTAATTATATTACCATGTTCATCTAATTTGTTTCTATAAACCCATTTAGTTCCAATAATTTGATGATCATGAGGTCTTTCAATAAGAGTCCAAACATTATTTCTTTCAAATTGGTTAAGTTCCTCATGCATGGCATTAATCCAATCAACATCATTTTTAGCATCATCATAACATTTAGGTTCAATTTTAGATACAAATGCTAAGTTATTGCAAGCATCTCTAAATGATGATCTAGTTCTAACTCCTTGAGAAGGATCACCAATAATTAGATCTTTGGGGTGACTAAGAACATACCTCCAACCTCTTTCTAATTCATCATTACCTTGTGAGGCTTCAGGTAGGTCAGCGTTCGCTTCTCCATTTACCTCTTGTGTATCTGTGTCGTTCTTATCCTTCAGTGTGATGTCCTTGAATTGATCTTCAATGTCATCTGCATCATTTATACCTTTTCCCTTCCTTGATGGAAGATCATTAGATTCATCAAAGATAACATGAATTGATTCTTCAACTACTAAAGTCTTTTTGTTGAATATTCTAAAAGCTCTACTATGTAAAGAATATCCGAGAAAAATTCCTTCATCAGACTTAGCATCAAATTTATCAAGGTTTGATTTTCCATTATTTAATACAAAACATCGGCATCCAAAAACATGAAAGTAACTTATATTAGGTTTTCTTCCTTTCCAAAGTTCATATGGAGTCTTTTTCAAAACAGGTCTGATTAATGCACGATTTAAAATATAACATGCAGTGTTAATAGCTTCTGCCCAAAAATATTTTGGAAGATTGCTTTCACACAACATGGTACGCGCCATTTCCTCTAATGTTCTATTCTTTCTTTCAACTACTCCATTTTGTTGTGGTGTTCTTGGTGCAGAAAAATTATGTTCAATTCCATTTTCATTACAAAATTCTTCAAAAGATTTGTTTTCAAATTCTTTTCCATGATCACTTCGTATCGACAAAACAGAAGAATTCTTTTCATTTGTAATTCTTTTGAATAATTTTTGAAATGCTGAAAATGCTTCGTCTTTACTAGATAGAAATAAAACCCATGTAAAGCGAGAGAAATCATCAATAACAACAAAACCGTATCTTTTTCCTCCTAGACTAGTTGTTCTTGTAGGACCGAATAAATCCATATGCAAGAGCTCCAAAGGTCTAGTGGTTGAAACTAAATTCTTTGATTTAAAAGAAACTCGGTTTGTTTTCCAAATTGACAAGCATTACAAATCTTATCTTTTTCAAAAACAAGTTTTGGCAAACCATGTACTAAATCCTTCTTAATTAATTTAGATAGTAAATCCATGCTTGCATGAGCTAGCCTACGATGCCATAACCAACTATTATCAGTTTTATTATTTGTAGCAACTAGGCAATCAATATTTTGATCATGCAAATCATTTAAATTAACAATGTATACATTACCATGCCTATGACCAACAAATTTCATGTTTTCATTTGCAGAATTTTTAACAATGCATAGAGATGATTTAAAAGTACATTAAATCCTTTGTCACATAGTTGACTAATGCTAAGTAAATTGTGTTTCAGTCCTTTCACAAGCAAAACATTATCAATATAAGCATGAGGTGTGATACCTATTTTTCCAATGCCAATTATTTTTCCTTGGCCATTATCACCGAAAGTAACAGCACCTCCATCTTTTGCTTCCAAAGTGATGAATTGCGATTCATCACCGGTCATGTGTCTTGAGCACCCGCTATCCAAGTACCATTGTCTTTTAATTGCTCGGGTTGCAAGACACACCTGCATACACAATTTCAATTTTTGTTTTTAGGTACCCAAGCTTTCTTGGGTCCTTTAGGGTTAGTCAAGATGGTTCCTTTTGGAACCCATATTTTTCTTATCTTTTGTTTGACAAATATAAGCTTTGTGTCCAATTTTTTCACATTTAAAACATGTAATTTTAGTAGAATCATCAGCATGCTCATAAATATTTTTCAAAAATTTTTGTCTTTCAAAAGTATTGTATCCAAGACCAGCTCTATTGTAAACAGCTCTTTGACTATTTAAAATCATTTCTAATTTTTCTGAACTTAGACTAAATCTATCAACAATTGGTTTTAATTTATCCACTTCATTTTTCAAATCTTGGTTTTCCTTTAACAATGATTCATTATCCTTTGAAATCCTTTTTTTTTCAAGAGTAAGATTTTTGATTTCATTTTTCAATTCTTTGCTTTTTGAACTTAAATTTGCAAAATCATCAATAAGTTCATAAAATGCACATTGTAATTCATCAAAGGTAAAGTCATCTAAAAAGTTAGGGCTTACCTCATCATTATCAGCCATGAAGCAAACATTTGCAACTTCAGTTTTCTCTTCATCTTCTGAACTTGTTGCTTCACTGTCGCTCCAAGTAGCCATCATTGCCTTCTTCTTTATCTTTTAGATCCTTTCTTTAATAGTGGACAATCTGGTCTGATGTGTCCAGGCTTCTTACACTCATAGCATGTAGGAGGTTCACTCTTTTCCTTATCTTTGCTATGGTCTCCTTTGACAAATTGTTTCTTTTTTTAAATTTCTTTCTCTTCATGAACCTTTTAAATTTTCTTGAAATAAGTGTCATTTCATCATCTTTCTCACTGTCACTAGTGGTTTCTTCACTTTCATCTTCTTGAGTTACACTCTTCAAAGCCATAGTCCTTTTCTTCTTTGATTCATCTTCATCGATATGTTGTCGTTGCTGAAGCTCATGAGTCATCAAAGAACCGACCAACTCTTCAAGTGATAAGTATTGAGATCTTTTGCTTCTTGAATTGCAGTGACTTTTGCTTCCCATGTCCTAGGTAAAGATCTTAAGATTTTTCTAACAAGATCACTGTTAGCATAAGATTTTCCAAGACTTTTCAATCCATTAATAATGTCAGTAAATCTTGTAAACATATCAGTAATATTTTCAGCAGGATCCATCTTAAATAATTCATACTTATGAACAAGCATATTTATTTTGGATTCCTTGACTTGATTTGTACCCTCATGGGTGACTTCAAGTCTATCCCAGATTTTCTTAGCAGACATACAAGTAGATATGCGATTAAACTCATTTGCATCAAGAGAGCAATAAAGAACATTCATAGCCTTAGCATTTAATTGAGCTAATTTCTTGTCTTGCTCATCCCATTCAGATTCAGGCTTTGCAATATTAATATTTTCAATCATAATAGTGGGTGTGTGTGGTCCATTAATTATGATTCCCCATAAATCATAATCTAGTGCTTGAATGAAGATTTTCATTCGTGCTTTCCAATATGTGTAATTTGTTCCATTGAACAAAGGTGGTCTATTAGTTGATTGTCCTTCAGTCAACATAGAACTCATTGGATTACTACTGATCTTTGGCTCCAAGCTAATCAAAGCTATAGAAATCAAGAGCACTCTGCTCTGATACCACTTGTTGCCCAGATGTAGCAACCCAAGAGGGGGGTGAATTGGGTTATTAAAAAAAATTGATTACTATGCAAGTATGTGCTTAAACCCTAATTTGATTTGCAGCGGTGTAGTGAAGTGCACAGAATGATAACAGTAGAGAATCAAACAACCACAAACACACAGAAGTTTATAGTGGTTCGGTGCCAAACTCAGCACCTACATCCACTCCCCAAAACCTTTGGGAATTCCACTAATCGTATCACAACGATTACAACCTCTAGCCAAACCAGGCTAGCCCTCTTGTTTATACGGCACAAGGTAGCCAAAAACCCTAGCCACACCAGGCTAGTCCTCTTGTTTCACGCACAAGGAAGCCAAATCCCCTAGCCAAACCTAGGCTAGTCCTCTTGTTTCAAGGCACAAGGAAGCCCAAAATAATCAGGGTTAACACTAACCCTTTTACAAAAAATGATCAAGGAATGATAAAGAGAAGCTCCAACAATGAGCAAATATTCAGAATATACTTTACAATTTTTGAAGCAATAAACTCAGCAATAAATGAACGAGATTGAAGTAGCTGAAGTCTTGATTGCTTGAAAAGCTTCAAAGATCCGGATGACTTTTTGGAGCAATGAATGAACTTGAATGCACAACAACAACCACTCAACAATATGTAATATAAGCTCTTTTCTTGGATTTCTTTCTCTTTGAAAACTCTTTTTTAGAAATCATCATGGTGTGCTTTAATCCCACCTTTTTATAAACATCCAACAAGAAAAATATCCGTTAGATACATTAGGAACAAATGGAAATAAAAACGGGAAGAAAATATAACCATTATAAATGTTTCCCTTAAGCATTGAATGCTGATCTCCATTTGAGGAAGGAAAAGCACTGCAAAAATTCAAAAATCCAAAAGTTAAGTGTAGCTTAAAATAGCAATAGAGAAAGAGTAAGAGAGGAAAATCAAACTCAAGAACTCAGGCGGTAGTTGGATGAAAATAACTTCAGGCAACTGAAGCCAAGAAACCATTCGGCCAAGACTTAAGCAATAATCCTCAGCTAGCTAGTCAGCTAGCTCACAAGAGAGGCCACGGTTGAAAAGGACGTCCAGAGACAGCACTTTAGTTAACTAAAAAGATTGCTAGTTAGCTCTCCAGCTAACTAACAGCAAAAGTAAACGCTAGGAGAAAAATTTGCAGATTTCTTAGTTAACTCACCAGCTAACTAATCAATCGATAGTTAGCTTTCCAGCTAACTAACAGGCAAATCAAAAAGTCAGAAGAAAGAGCCATGCATTGCTAGTTAGCTCTCTAGCTAACTAAAATTTTAAAGCTCTTGGCTGCAGGGATAACAGAAGAAGTGGAGTTAGCTCAGCAGTTAGCTAAATGATAGCCAGTTAGCTCACTAGCTAACTAGTTTCAAAAACATCATAGAAATTGCCCAGCTTAGTTAGCTCTCCAGTTAACTAACGAAAAGATAGCTAGCTTTCCAGTTAGCTAAGTAGAGAAAACAAATGGCCAGAGAGAGAGAGTTAGCTCCTCAGCTAACTAAATTTTCAAACCTCACGGCCATAAGCTCACCTGTGAAAAATAGTTAACTAACCAGTTAGCTCCAGGATAAAATAGTTAGCTAAGCAGTTAACTAAAAGAAACTTCAGCTTGCTAGAAGGCCTGGCAGTTAGCTCCATAGTTAACTAAAATTTGAAACTATTCAGCCAGGAGAGTTTACAGGCAACTGGAGTTAGCTAAAACGAATTCCAGTTAGCTAACAAGTTAACCAACAAGCTAGCTAAATTTATAGAGCGTTCGGCCAAGCACTGTGACGAGCATTTTAGTTAGCTGAAGAAACTTCAGCTAGCTAACAAGCTAGCTAAAAAGCACTGAGATAATGTATCAGCTAGCTGAGAGGTGTGCCAGCTAGCTAAATGGAATAACAAGTTAGCTAACCAGTTAACTCCCAAGCTAATAAAAAATATTCAAAGCAAATTAAATGAAGTACTTTCTTACTAATAAAATTTTGCATGAAGATACTTACTTGCAAGGCGACCGAACTTCCCTGTATCAAGCTTAGAATTGCTTAATTGTTTTGTAATCATCAAAATCAATCTGGGGTCAACACAACTGAACCACTAAAGAAAGTACCTGAACCATTACCCGAACCATCAATAAAGGAAGCACCCAAATTAGAACTGAAACCACTTCCCAAGCATCTTAACTATACATATCTAGGTCCATCAGAAACCCTGGCTAACATAAAAGGGATTAGCCCCTCGATCGTTCAACATAGGATTCACTTAAGGGAGAAAACCAAGCCTAGAAGAGACTCCCAAAGACAACTTAAACCAACCATGAAGGAAGTAGTAAGGGAAGAGATCATCAAACTCCTTGATAATGATAATCAAAGTGAGCCATGACGTCTGGCTGAAGACGTTAAACTTAGCCCTTTTTGGGAGGCAACCCAAAATTTTTATGTTCTAACCTTTATTTCATGATTCTTATTTTTAAGAATAAGAGACTACTCCGCACGGTCACTCCTAACATTACATAAGGTATACCTCGTCCAGGTGGTATTTCTCCTTGTTTTATTCTTCCTTACTTCATTGAGGACAATGAGAATTAAGTTGGGGGGTAAGAGAAACCTTTTGAAAAATATTTTGAAAACACCTTGGCATTTTTTGAAAATTTTAAAATATTTATAAATCATGTGCTGTGAAAAAAATTCTTGAGCAAAATTGACTAGAAAAAGATAATAGAGTTAGAAAGTATTAGCTAATTACTGTAGAGAGCCAAGGAGTAGACTAGCTGGTTAGACTTTTAGTAACCTACTTAGGTCATCTAAAGGCTATTAGCACTTCCATTGCACACGCACACTGACGAGGTAAATTAGGTATTAGTTGTAAGGTCAATTGGAGATTCAATTATTACTGAAAATTGGTAATTGATATACACCCCAATGAGAAAAGCTTGAATTTAAGGAAAGAGCTACATGCCTGATAAAAAAATAATATATATATATATATCAATAAAAAATAAGTCTAAACATTGGTTTTCCATCGAGTAACCGGGCACCTTCGCCTAAGTAAGCGTTGTTGTTCGCGTTAAAAAATGAGCAATGTGAAGATATGGCTAAAAAAATTTAAAATAAATAAATAAATAAATAATATATATCAGGCAATGTGAAAGCTACCTCAGGTCATGTGCTTAATTTGAGGGTGTATAAAAAATTGATCAAAGTAAGTGATAAGCGAAGATACCATTGTTTCTTACAAGCTAGTATCGAAATGCTAAGTTAGCCATCACAAACAAAGTGTTGTAGATCTATAGATGAACTCTAAGAAAGTTTCTGATAGTTCTGACAGCAAAATTTACTTCAGAAACTCAGTACTTAGTTAGTGATACTGGCTATCTTCTTTCAACCTTAAGCCTAGATTTAATTTTGCAAAAGAGAATTTTAGTGACGCATAGTTTTATTTTAATTACATTGCTAAGGGACTAGCAATGATTAAGTTGGGGGGTGTGATAAGTCTATTTATTATCCCAATTTAACTATTAAAATAAATATTAATTACTTTGAATTTATTAAAAATTGATACTTTTTATGGATGTTTGCAGAAAAGGAGCCTATAGATGGAAAGAGCTCGATTTTTGGAGTCCAACGATGCAGACGGCACTCAAATCAGGACTCGATTTGCTCAAAAAGAAGAAAGAGATAATTTTGCATGATTCTTGATACAAACTAAGGCAGGTGATGTTGAACGGATAGCTAAGAAATTTTCTCACAATATCTGAACGATCTTGAGCGCCCGATTAACTCTAACTTTGACTAGGAGGAAATCCTAGACGAGCTCTATAAAAGGAGGACCTCAAGCAGTATTTGGAAGGAGTTTCTACAAAGCTCTTTTTATTCTTTTTTTTATTTAGATATTGTATTTAGGCCTGGGAGAGGATGCTGACAGCAACAATGCATGGCTAGATTCCTTCAACTTGGGATAATGATGAAGCCTGTAATCATGTTTTATTTTTCTTTTTGTTCTTAATTTTTATGCAATAAAAATTATGCTCTTTTTTATTATATCTTTTGAGTTATTTTTCTGATTAAGGTTCCGATCTGGCATACACGGCCTGTACCCTCTATCGACGTACCGTGATCTTAGGATACGGTACGTACCTAAGAGAGACAGATCGTAGTATAATAGATTAGACCCTTAACCTTGCAATTATTAGATAGTTTATGCTCTAAGCGGATGTGCCGTGATCTCCTGATACGGTCCATGCCTGATAAGAGATAAATTATTCTAATTTTAAATTTACAAAAATTATTATTATTGCAACATTAAAAAAGAAGATAAAACCTGTTTGTATGGTGGATTCGGATTCCTGGGTTGCTTCTCCTACTATTTGAATTTTGTTAATTAATTAGTTATTATCTTTTAGTAACCACTATTCTTAATATAATCCTCTATAGATAATTTTTTTTTCTTTCATGAAATAATTGCCCTTGATCCCTGAGGATACGATCTCGATTCACCACTAGCTATAGTAGTGAGTAGGTTTATTTTTGATCGCCAACGACAGCGATCAGAAGACTCAGGATCCAGTTCCTTTGGTAAGGAGGAAAGCATTAATTGCCAGGCTTGCCGTGAGATATCTCCTTCAGCCCAGTTATCTGTGGAGCAGAATGATGAGGTCACGGTACGGTGCTTGGAGTCAGGAAGCTCAAATTCAGCCGACCAAAGGCTGCTCCTCCATCTGGAAAGAAATATGCGCTTGCGCTCCTATTGCAATGGCCCATATCAGATGCTTAGTTAGTGATGGAACCACTATTGATGTTTTTCAGGAGGCTTGAATCTCTCCGATCTCCTTATCTAGGTGGCCGATTTATGTTAATGTGGAAGCCATTGATAATCTTTGAGTCAGTGACCTGATTATGGAAGATGGCAGGGCCTAAAGAACCCAGGAACTCTCTAGGCTGTTTGGGTCCTAACTGGTTTCTCGGATCCTCGCTGTTTCAATTCCACTTCACTGAAAGCGTGACCTTAGGGTCTAGGGTCTTTCTTGCTATCCCACAGCTCCATCATGTTATCTTTAAAACCTATGTAGGGAAAGATCTGACACCACCTTTATGGCAACATGGATTTGGAGACTCCCGATCCATTCGAGAGTGCAGTTTTTTTTGTGGAAGATGGCCTAGAACCATCTCCCTACGAAGGCTCTCCTCAGTCAGAGAGGCATGGATATCGCAGGGTCTTGCCCATTTTGTGAGGCTCATTAAGAGACGATAGAGCATGCTATTCTGAGCTACCTTAGGGCGAGGCAGATTTGGAGGACTGCAGAGAGATGGCCTTGGGATGTTGATGGTAGTGCTTGGCTGCATTCCTTTCTATGGTTCATCCATCTGAGTTCAACACATGAGGCCTGCTTCGCTGCTTATATTGCATATCAGGTATGGCTGGCTACGAATGCAATGATCTTTGAGGCAGAGGATATCCCGATCCATCGGATTATTCTTTGAGCCAAATGCTTGATGTCAGAGTACCGGCGATTTGATGCTGCCACTCATCTATTTACCTTAGTTCCTAAGCCTCCCATGCTGCTCTGACAGCGGCCATTACGATGATTCCTATCTCCTGGGAGCCTCCCCTCTAGCGTTTGTTAATATGAACTTTGATGGCAGCGTTTGCGATGCTACTGGTGGAGCAGAATACGTTATTTGCTCTGATGATGGAAGACTTATGGCGGTTGGTGGGACCTTCCTTCAGAACTGTTCTGTCCCAGAAACTGAGCTTAGAGCTGCATGGGCGGGCATTGTCAGAGCGACCCGGCAGCTATGGGCTCAGAGGATCCTCATTGAGGGTGACTCTGCTACCATCATTGGATAAATTCAAGATGGAGCGGACCGCGATGATGCCCATCCTCTCCTTTGTGATATTTGTCGGCTTTTGTATGACCCGATGGTTACCATTGCCCGCCATGTATATCGGAAGGCAAACTTTACGGTGGATTGGGTTGCCTCCTATGCTGCTCAGCACTCCATTGATTGGACTTGGTCCTAGGGAGATAGGATTTCACCCTCTATTCATATGTATCTTTGAATGAATCTTATGGGCTGTCCTTGTATTAGATTAGTGTGACTACCCATCTGTATCAAAAAAAAAGAATCAATCAGAAGCTGAAAAACTATTGGAAAATATTTTTATTTTTATAAAAAGTCCTTGAAGGCTATAGGAGCACGATTTCTGAGGTATGTTTCAGAAAACACGAGCACGATCATGAAGGTGCAACCCAACGACTCATTCAGATGCCTAAAAAAATTAGTAAATATAAAATAATAAGAAAATAAATTTAAAAGAAAGAGATCTGAGAGCTCTTTTTTTTCTCTAGCAGGCTTTTGCAGCTCAAAAAATGTAGAGAATTTTTTTAGAATTTGGATGATCACAATTTTTTTAGAATTTGAATGATCACAATCATGAATCTTTTACCTTTATATATTTTTTCCAATTATTTTGGCCGTTCATGGCCTGCTGCGCGAGCTCACGGAACGCCGCTGTTTGCCCCCACGCGAGAGTGTAAGTAATTTTTTTAAAACAATAATTCCTCACAAAAGTTTTAAATTAAATTAAAATAAAATTAATATAATATAATTTTTTTAAGATATTTTATACTTGAGTATCTTATGGACTTGAATCCCACTTAATGTTGATTGTATAGATATGAAGGGCTATACAATCTAACACATCTGAATTAGATTGTTGGCCTAATTCAGTTGCTACAACAGCTAGCCAGGTGACAAGAAGGTTCCAGATTTGATTTCTGGACAGCTGGAGGTTCAAGACCGGGTTGAAGCATTGCAAATGGCCCAAAGGGAGCTTGTGGAACACTTGGGGATCCAGTTCAAACATCAGCGAGAAGAATAGAAAGTTCTGATTGGATTGTTTGATGGAGAAGGTTGGATCGTTGGAGGATGAAATCAAGGTGCTGAAGAGAGCTTTCGCAAGTGGTTGGGATTCATCTTCTTCAAGTCATGAACACTCGGCAAAGATGAAGATTCCTGAACCTAGTGTTTTCCATGGAAGTAGGGATTCAAAGGTGTTAGAGAATTTCATTTGGGATATGGAGAACTACTTCGATGGTTGATGATCAAAATTCAGGGTGTTCCCAAATTGATTCTTGGAGCAATTTGAAGAAGGAATTAAGAGATCAATTCCTACTTTGCAATACGGGATGGATTGCGAGAGAAGCATAAGAAATTGAAGTAAAAAGGATCGGTAAGAGAGTATGTAAAGGATTTTAACTCTCTTATCTCAGATATTGTGAATATATCTGATGAAGATAAACTGTTCAACTTCTTGTCGGATTTGCAACCTTGGGCTCAAGCTGAGCTAAAGAGACAAGGAGTGAAGGATGTGCCATCAGCCATTGCAGTGGCTGAAGCACTTTGGGATTTCCGGGCTACCCATTTTGGTGGAAATCAAGAGGAGGAAGCCCAATTGGTTGAAGGGAAGTTGGCCAAGAAAAGGAAGTGGAAAAAGAAAGGTGCTATGGGCAAGGAAAAGAAGGAAGATGCTAGTGGAATGTTGAATGCCTTAGTCTCACAAAAGAAGGAAAGCAAGGTAGAGGAGGAATCCACATCAAGGGTGAATCCAATTCAGTTATTGAATGCTATTGGAGCCAAAATGGAAAAGGTGTCTTAAGGACTTTGCTGATTTGATGTATGTGAGCGTCAAGATCAATGGTACATGTGTTACAACCATGATGGATTCGGGTGCTACCAACAACTTTATGTCTCAAAGGAAGGCCGAGAGGTTGAAGCTCAATGTGGTGAAAAATTTCAGCAAGATCAAAGCTGTAAATTCTGGGGTGATGCCGGTCCATAGTTGTGCCAATGTGGCCTTGAAGGTGGGCAGCTGGAAGAAGTCTTGTAATTTGATAATTGTTCTCTTAGATGACTTTGATCTGATTTTGAGAATGAAATTCTTCATCAATGCTAAGGTGTCATTGATTCCCCATTTGAGTGGTGTGTTCGTAAGAGATGAGGTGTCTCCATATTTTATGAAAACTGAAGCCTATGGTCCCATAGAGAAGGGATTGGGGATTTCAGCTAAGCAAGCCAACAAGGGGCTGAAAAGAGGTGAAAAAGCTTTTCTTACAGCTATATGAAAGGTGGAGGATGATGTATTTGTTCCAAGGAGAAGCATTGAGTAGATGCCGGGGACATTGCCATCTATCCAACAACCTTATCAAATGGTTTCTGATATGGCTGATCAAGCCTTGTTAGATTAACGGAGTAAGCAACTGACGGAACCCTCAGCTTCGGCCTCCGGGGCCCCCTTGGCCTCCGAGGTCTTCTCAGCCTCGGACTCAAGTCCCCTCGGCCCCGGACCTGGAGCTCCCTCAGCCCCAGACCTAGAGCCTCCTCGGCCTCGGACCTCATGTCCCCTCAGCCTCGGACCTGGAGTCCCCTCGGCCTCGGACCTGGAGTCCCCTCGGCCCCAGACCTGGAGCCCCCTCGGCCTCGAACCTCATGTCCCCTCGACCTCGGACCTGGAGTCCCCTCGGCCTCGGACTCAAGTCCCCTCGGCCTCGACCTGGAGTCCCCTCGACCTCGGACCTGGAGTCCCCTCGGCCTCGGACTCAAGTCCCCTCGGCCCTGGACTTGGAGCCCCCTCGGCCTCGAGCCTCATGTCCCCTTGGCCTTGGACCGTGTGTCCCCTTGGCCTCGGACCTCATGTTCCCTCGGCTTCAGCCCTGGAGTCCCTTCGTCCTCGAGCTGCTTGACATAATCACGTGGCTCACCAACTGCTTGCAGCCGCCACGTGGCCCACTAACCATTTGCAACTGCGCATGGCCACTGTTCATAGCGGCACACGCCTAACACGACTCGGCCCACCTACCACTTATGGCGCTGCACCTGGCAGATGGTCGGCCGGGTAAGATACCTCTGACATGCCTAGTATCGGTTACGACCTATCCATATTAGCTTGGCCACCTGCCCACTACCAGACAATGATACACCGAGATTAGCCACCTTCTGGAAAGGAAAAAGGGGACCTTCGTGTTGGGAATTGTATCCTAAATCCAATCATTTGATGATTATGCTAATGTAAATTGCATATAAATTGATATATTAATAAAAGTTATTTGGCAATTTATTCATTACAAGAACATCTTCTTAAAACTCCTAATAGTAATGAAGCCCTCAGGATCTTCTTTCACGATAAAGGAGGATTTATCTTTGAAGGTCCTCAAAAGAGTTCATGACCAAATGATATACTATGACAGGACCATACTGCTATCAATTATAGGACGTTGTATATCATATTTGTTGGTTATCCTCTTAACCAAGGAGTGTAGAGACACTGGTATGACATACAGGTGAAAGTGTAGAAGTATATTTCACTAAATGTTACTCATTTTCGGATTCTCTGCTGTCAAGAGTTAATCCGAGAAGATATGGGTATAAGTATCCTTAAGACCTGAAGATCACAATCGGTGACTTGCAAGCAACTCATTGTACTTAGGTACCGGACCACCTAAATTTTTAATCCAGTTACGAAAGGTTACTGGGTGCAGTCAAGTACTTATGGTAGTCAGTTGTGGATCAAGATAGAATTTGACCTATCATGTTAAAAGGAGAAATGCTTGTGTTTCAAATTAGCAAGACCTTAGCCAAGGCACTTCATGTGAAGGTCACATGATCACTAAAGTTGAAATCACTTTATGAATTTGTTGTTTAGAGTTGATAGGCTCTTAAGTCATCCTTAACATTTGTGGTCAAAAAGATGAATTATATGGTAACTATTTCTTAGGTTTCTTGAAGTTTGCTCGGAAATCTTTGACCTATCTGGACGTCGGGTTCCATTGCTAGATGGGCACATCGATTAGTATAGAAAGTTGTTCCTATGCTACCAGCTTAGGTTCGAACCTAGAGAGTCACACGCATTGAAGTTTCCCAGGATGATCTATCTGCTAATCAATGATTGAGAATCATATATGATTTAATTAATCAATTTGATTGATTGAATTATCTTAATTGGGTTAAGTACAAGTGAATAAGATTCAATTAGGTTTAAGTCTATTAGAAGGATTAATCAGCTGCCGCCGAGTAGCCTACGAGCGTTGCTTCTGCAGCTCATGAACTGCTACATTCAAGGCTTGAACTTATTGATTGAAGATAGCCAGCTAGTTGATTAAAGCAACTAATGTTGGTGGTGAGGGAGGAGTAAAGAGAGCGGTCCTTTGCTGCTCAGTGCGAAGTGGATGCCCCTCGGCATGATTGGTGAGGACCTTCGGCATGCGCATCACCACCATGGCTATCTTAGAGGGGACAAAGACTTATAGCTCAGGGAGACAGAGCTTTCTTTCCTTCAGTGCATCTTCCCTTCCTGGCATGCCAATCTATTGATGCCCAATCACTTTGAGCTAGCGTCCTTGAGTGTCAGCCGTTCCTCTATAGAAATATCGAGGCCCTTCCTTTGTCTTCAAAACCTGCAAGAAGTCACACGGCCGGGTATTCCGGTGGGGACCCTCCGACATTCAAGTTAGTGCTCTGGAAACAGTCATGAGCTTGAGAAAGCTCGAAAGAGAAAGAGAGAGGGGCTCAGAATGAGCGTGTTGAGTTTTTTGAGTTACCTAGTCGGAGGTCCCTTTTACCCCTTTTATTTATCTTGGGACTTTGTCTTTTTCCTGAGGGGCTTGGATCTTTGTCATCTAGTGGAATTGAGCCACGTGGGTCCTCATGATGGACCATGACTTTTGGGGCTTATCTGATCTAAGTGGTTGGGGGTGTCATGATGATTGAGGACTTTTGGTAGACAAAATGTTAGGATTAATATATGTGAGACCTGAGGTGCTGCCACCTGTCGAAGCTTTTATGAAGATACTTCTTCTTAGTAGCATGTCAGAGCTGCAGGCATTGTCTTTTAGTGATATGTCAGAGCTAAAAGCATCGTCCTACCTCATGCAAGTCATGATTTCATCCGCAGATCGAGTGTGCACAGCTGGCCTTTTCTGGTACATTGATCTTGAATATTTATTTAATGGTTAGAGTCCTTGTTTAGTCTCCATGAGTCCCTTCTTGAATTAAATAAAGGCTAATAGTACCCTCGGACCCATAGGCCACTCAAGGATGCCTCAGGCTCATGCATATGCCACATGACACGTGGAGAAGCTATATCTCCCCTTCATCCAATTCTATTGCCTGGACCTGGCCCTTGGTGAGCCATGGAGACCATACCCTCTACCTGGCATGTAGAGTCGGAAGGTCCGTGGAAGGTCGCGGCCGTTGGGCGAGGGGCCACCGTGGATGGCCGACTAAGAGGAGCTTGCTGGCTGGGAGAAGCAGGCTGCCTAGGGGCGCTAGTGGCCGCCTAGGGCCTCTGCTCCACGAGGCCGTTGCTGGCTAAGGCCGGGAAGGCATCTGTGGGACCCGGGTCCGGTGAGGCCGCCTAGGATTGCTCGAGGCCATCTAGGATTGTACTTGGCCGCCATCATGGGAGTATCGGGGGCCGTCTAGGATTGCTCAAGAGCCGCCTAGCTGGAAGAAGCTTTTGGGACCGCCTAGGATGAAGACGGGTCCCGAAGTTATTACCGAAGCACCCTTACGTGCATGCATGGGGCCGAAAAGAGAGTCAACGTGGCAGCCATAAATGCACGTGGCCATTATAAGACCATAAATGCCCTGGCACATAAATGCGATAGCGAATCATTGTGTCATTGGGAGGTTTTGGGAGTTTGAAATCGAAGCCGCTTAGAAAGGCCGCTTAGAATGATCGGCCGTTGAGGAAAAGGCCGCAACTGCCCGGATGGCCATAGAGGAAAAGACCGCTTTGGACTTCCTCTCTCTCCTCGTGGTCTGTAACTTGACATTGAATGTTCCATTCTATTGAATGCTTTCCAATAAATGCCTTGGAGCGAGGGCCTTTATAAGACCTATAAATGCCTCGGCACATAAATGCCGTTGAGAAGGCCGTTAAGAAGAGGCCACTTAGGATTGCCGTCTAAAATTACCATCGAGGAAGAGGCCACTTAGGATTGCCACCTAGGATGGCTGTTAAAAAGGCCGTCGAGGAAGAGGCTGCATAGGATTGCCCGTTAAGAAGGCCGTCGAGGAAGAGGCTGCCTAGGATTGCCGTCGAGGAAAAGGCCGCCTAGGATTGCCGCCTAGGATAGCCGTTGAGAAGGCCGTCGACCGCCTAGGATTGCCGCCTAGGATGGCCGCTGAGGAAGGCCATTGAGGAAAAGGCCGCCTTGGATTGCTGCCTAGGATGAAAGGCCGCTTAGGATTTTCTTCCATGTCCGCACCATTAGATGCTTCAGCTCATTAAATGCTCCCCATGCCATTGCCGTCTAGGATTGTTGAGGTAGGATGAAAGGCCGCCTAGGATTTCCTTCTGGGTCTACACCATCAAAGGCTCCAGCCCATTAAATGCTCCCAGGTCATTGCCGCCTAAGATTGTTGAGGAAGGGGCTACCTAGGATGAAAGGCCGCTTAGAATTTCCTTTTGGGTCTACACCATCAAAGGCTCCAGCACATTAAATGCTCCCAGGTCATTTCCGCCTAGGATTGTTGAGGAAGGGGCCGCCTAGGATTGTCGCCTAAGATGAAAGGCCGCTTAGGATTTCCTTTCATGTCCGCACCATTAGATGCTTCAGCTCATTAAATGCTCCCCAGGCCATTGCCATTTCCGCCTAGGATGAAAGGCCGCCTAAGATTTCCTTCTGGGTCTACACCATCAAAGGCTCCAGCCCATTAAATGCTCCCAGGTCATTGCCGCTTAGGATGTTGAGGAAGGGGTCGCCTAGGATTGCCGCCTAGGATGAAAGGCCGCCTAGGATTTCCTTCTGGGTCCATCAAAGGCTCTAGCCCATTAAATGCTCCCAAGTCATTGCCGCCTAGGATTGTTGAGGAAGGGGCCGCCTAGGATTGCCGCTTAGGATGAAAGACCGCCTAAGATTTCCTTCCGTGTACCATTAAATGTTGTCCATTGATTTGCCTATGGGAGATTAATGACAAAAAGCGGTCTTTGGGAGAACCCACGCATGTCGTGTAGCTCTTTTCCCCTTTTATTCTCTCTCTTCATTATGACGGACGCTTGTTATAACAAAGAGCAAAGTTGTGGACAGAATTAAATATCCACTGGTCCTTGAAGAGAAAATCCAGTAAGTCAGCGAGGCCGCCTAGGAACTAAGCCATTTTAGAAGGCCGCCGAAGATGGCCGCCTAAAAAAATTGTTTGAAAATTTCTATTTTTATTGCCCATGGGCCTGTTAACTGGTCCTATCAGATGCCCCCTACACTTCTTGAGCTTGTAGGTCCTGCACTAACCAAGCTGAAGGAGTGTAAAGAATTTTTAAGTAATATTGGGGGTAAGTTTATTACCTTGTGCCCGTCACTTAAAGTAGCATATGTCCAATTTTTTGGGGGATGCTCGTCAACTAGTTGGCAAGGCAAAAATAGAGCTGATGGAGCTGCACTAACGCCGCTAAGGCTGAGAGACAAAGCCAACGAGACTGTAATAAAACCGTTGAGGTTGATAGAGCCGATGAGGCAGAGCGATAGAGCCGCTAAGGCTGTAATAATGTCGTTGAGCTGATAGAGCTGCTGAGGCTGAAACGAAACTGTTGAGGTTGATAGAGCCAATGAGGCTGCGATAGAGCCGCTAAGGCTATAATAATGCCGCTGGGGCAGAGGGATTGAGCCACTAAGGCTGATAGAGCCGATGAGGCTACAATAAAGCCGTTGAGGCCGTAATGATGCCGTTGGGGCAGAGGGATAGAGCCATTAAGGCTGATAGCCACTAAGGCTGATAGAGCCGATGAGGCTGCAATAAAGTCATTGAGGCCGTAATGATGCCGCTGGGGCATAACGAAACTGTTGAGAGCCTTTTGAACCCCGAAGGGTAACCCGAGGGTCGCTGTGATGGGACCATGCTCGGAAGCCTTTAACCCCGGAGGGTGACCTGAGGGTGCTTGGACCAGGCTCAGGTTTCTTTTGAACCCCGAAGGGTGACCCGAGAGTCGCTGTGATGGGACCATGCTCGGGAGCCTTTAACCTCGGAGGGTGACCTGAGGGTGCTTGGACCAGGCTCAGGTTCCTTTTCAACCCCAAAGGGTGACCCGAGAGTCACTGTGATGGGACCATGCTCGGGAGCCTTTAACCCCGGAGGATGACCTAAGGGTGCTTGGACCAGGCTCAGGTTCCTTTTGAACCCCGAAGGGTGACCCGAGAGTCGCTGTGATGGGACCATGCTCAGGAGCCTTTAACCCCGGAGGGTGACTTAAGGGTGCTTGGACCAGGCTCAGGTTCCTTTTGAACCCCGAAGGGTGACTCGAGAGTCGCTGTGATGGGACCATGCTCGGGAGCCTTTAACCCCGGAGGGTGACCTGAGGGCGCTTGGACCAAGCTCAGGTTCCTTTTGAACCCCGAAGGGTGGCCCGAGAGTCGCTGTGATGGGACCATGCTTGGGAGCCTTTAACCCCGGAGGGTGACTGTTGGCTCAGATGGCAACCCAAGAGGGGGGGGGGTGAATTGGGTTCTTTAAAAAATTTAAACCTTTTGAAAACAATTGCTTTAAGTTAAATGAAATTAAATGCAAGGCAAAATAAAGCACAAACAAGGAGATAGAGATAGAGATAATGAAGCACGGCAAACACAAAATTTTATAGTGGTTCGGTGTATCCAACACCTACGTCCACTCCCAAGATTCACTTGGGTCCACACTATAATCAACTAGATTACAGCCGAGTTGTTTTACAAGATCACAACTCAAAACTTGTTGTTTTCCCCCGGGATCACAACGAACCCAGCCGGTTTTCCGGGCTCACCAGCACAAAACCCTAAACTCAAGCTAATCTAGCTTGACCCGAGGTATACAACCTCCACTAGTTCAATCCCCCTGATTGAACTAGCACAAACAAGAATGAAAAGATTTTTTCAATAATACAAAGCTCCTCAAATGAGCAAATATTCAAATGAATAACAAATAAGTTTAGAAAAGCCTGTTTGAAGTAGATTGGATTTGAGCTTTTCTTCTTTTCTTCTCTTTCTCTTTGGAGATGTTGAATCAGGCCTCAGCTTTGATTCTTGCAAATGTTGCAGATGAGAAGTTGGAAAATCTTCAAAACAGAGTTTCTTTTTCTTTGGAATCCTCCGATTTTTCAAGATTGAATGCCTTGGATTCTTCTTTGAGCTTTTGGAGTGGAAGGATTTGAATTTGATGCTTTTCTCTTGAGATTCAGGCTCAAGCTTCTCGGATTTTTGATTTGAAATTTCTTTATTTTTTTTTCAAACGGGTGTTTTCCCCTTTTTATAGATTTCTTTTAATCCATTTTGGGAAGAAAACTAGCCGTTGGAATGTACCTGGAAACAAAATATATCCGTTAGAAATTAGGTAAAAAGGAAATATTACCGTTAGAGCTGATCTGGCATTTAAATTCGTTCCAGACAGGTTGGAGTCGGCTCCAACTTTTCAGGTGTCGGCTCCAAGTCGTTTATCCAAAAATAGAAAGTTCTGAGTTCGTCGAGGAGTCGGCTCCGAAAAAGTTAGGTGTCGGCTCGCCATCGTCAGGTGTCGGCTCCCGAATACTGTAGGTGTCGGCTCCAAGATGCTCAAAAAATCAACGTTCTGTCCCCGCATCGGAGTCGGCTCCAGACACTGTAAGTGTCGACTCCGAAACTCTGGGTGTCGGCTCGAAACTCTAGGTGTCGGCTCCGGACCGTATCAAAAATCAGAAGAATTTGAATGGCCATGGGGTCGGCTCCAGGAATTCTAGGTGTCGACTCCAGGTTCTGAAACTTTGAAACTTATATTTTGCAATTGATTCAAAACACGTTTCTTAATTTTTAAATTGATCAAATATTTTTAAGCCTGAAACACTTGTCAAATCCATTAGTAATCAAATAAATATACTCAATTCCTTTATTAATCATCAAAATCAATAATTGGGTCAACAATCTCCCCTTTTTGATGATTATAAAAACATTGAGTATATGCATAGTATTCTTAAATTAAAATTTTCAAGAGAGTGATCCTCACAAGTAAGCTCCCCCTGAATAAGGTAGCTCCCCCTATGAAGTTCAAATTATCAATTGTTCTGTTTGATACTTAGAATTAGTCATTTCAATTTTCACTTAAGCTTAATTGAATTAATGCATATCCAAAATCAATTTGATTCAATGCCAATTATAAGCATATAGCCTGCATATACGACATAACTTTCTCCCCCTTTTTTGTAATCAACAAAAAGATAAAGAAAAGTTAAGTCAAAAGATAAATTGATAGATCAAAAGATAATTTCATTTCATCAAAAGTCAAGTGTTACAAAAAAACTGAAATTTCATTAAAAAGAAACTAACATTACATCAAATTATACTTTCATTACATCAAAAACATACTTCATTACATCAAAATTGAAACTTTCATTACATCAATTGTTCTAATATCCTTGTTAAATGATCTACAATCTTTGCATTCCTTCACTCTGAAGCTTGACAAATCTTTTAATCTTTCATCAACAAAAGTACAAGCAGTCAATTTTATCTTGAAGCTCGGCATTGCACTTTGAATAGGTTTCAGAATCTCCACAAATGTCTTTAAGTTCTTCAAATATGTTCTTCAATCACTACTTAAAGATCCAGCAGAAGAGCTAAGAGTTGATTCAATTTTGGCAATCGATCATCTAAGGAATAAAGAGTTTCTTTAAGATTCATAAATTTGTTGTCAAACTCAGTCTTCAATTCATCCTTCTGAGCAGCAAGAAGATTTTTGAGTTGCTCTAATGAAGGTCTGAAAATCCGACTGAAGAAGTGGATGAAATCACAGGTACTGGGGCAGGAGCAGGAGCAGGAGTACTAGGATGCGGAGAGGGAACCCTCATAGATGGACCAGCCAAGGTGCAGAAGTCTAGGCTCAGGGGCTCTCTCATCCAAGTTGCCTTTCCTTTCCCATGACCATTAATCTTACAAATCCCATCCGATGCAAAGTAGCCAAACTATAGTAATCAGTGTGTCTCAGGTTCTTGGAAGGTTCATTCTCTAAATCACAACTCCTTGGCTCCTGAATACCATAGTTAGAACCATGCCATAGGGTAGTGATGATCTTCTTTTCCTCCAGCCTCGGCCATATAAATATCATCATTGCAGCTAGGTTAATAGGCTGACCGGTCAATACACTATCCATCACAACAATGTCTCGCTCGGAGACATACTCAAATCGTCCGGTCTTTGGGAACAAAATCTGCTGCAAATGTTGTGTAACAATCTTAATTCCAAGGGCAACTGATTAGCCCTAATTTCTTCAAATTCTTAACCTCTCCCTAACATCCTTGATAAGGCGCTGACTCTCACTGTGCATATCGCTAATCCAGTAATGGGATGCTCAGGAGATTTCCTAATTTTTGAAATGTAAGATGAATCCTTTCCTCTAACAGAGCTTACTAAACCACCATCTCCTCTCGATAAATTGAAATAAAATTCTTTGACTAAAGCTGGATAAGTGGGAACATCAAGAGAGCAACTTATCCCATCCAGCTCCTTAAGTTGATTACCAATTGAAAAACCCTCGGATTCAAAGAATTCGAAATCAACTTTCCTACCCATTGTGATTACTCTCCCTGCTAGGGTATCTACCTGAGGTGAAGTGGTGTTAGGATTGTCTGAATCGGTGGAGGAATCCTCGCTTGGAGACGGCTCGCGGACGGGTCGCCTCACGGAATGCTTCCCGGTCACCACGGCGCTCCAATCACCGAACCTCTCCTCTTAGGTGCCATTGGATCCTTAGGAAAGCTTGGGAGGAGTGGAATTAGAGATGGGGAGGTTTGAGAGAGTTTGGAGGGATTTGGTTAGGATTGAAGAGGAAATGACGAGGTGTCGACTCTGCCCTAATAAATCAATTTGGACCCCAGGTGTCGACTCCCGCAAAGTCGGGTGTCGACTCCAAATCGCTAACACAGTCAGCGCTCGAACTGGAGTCGGCTCCACTTATACGGGTGTCGGCTCCAAGGTCAGGGACCGAGAGCGACACAGACAAAGGTGTCGACTCCTCATTCTGAGGTGTCGACTCCACTGACAGTTTCAGAGAAAAATAATTGAGATTCAAACATCTGAAACTTGTCAAAATAAATTCATAAAATTTTGATAAAATTTTGGAGTATGAAGAATCAAATTGCTCAGATGACTAGATAATTTGTCCTTAAAATTATGAAAGGAATATCAAGAAATTAATAGAAATCTAGATAGTCATTCCTTAGAGTTTCAAAATCAATCCAAAGGGTCACATATCCCTAATTCACCTCTAAGATAACAAAATCTCTCTTCACTCAAAGGTTTTGTAAATATATCAGCTAATTGTTCTTCAGTATTAACATATTCAAGACAAATTTCATTATTAGCTACATGTTCTCTTATAAAGTGATATCTAATTTCAATGTGTTTTGTTCTTGAATGTTGAATTGGATTTTTAGTTAATTTATTGCACTTGTGTTATCACATCTAATTGGAGTTTTATCAAGTGTTATGCCATAATCTTCAAGTTGTCTCTTAATCCAAAGGATTTGAGCACAGCAACTTCCAGCTGCAACATATTCTGCTTCAGCAGTAGATAATGCAACCGAATTTTGCTTTTTGCTAAACCAAGAGATTAAGTTACTACCTAAGAATTGACATGCACCACTTGTGCTTTTTCTATCTAATTTACATCCAGCATAGTCAGAGTCAGAATATGCAATCAAGTTTAATGTTGAGTCTCTAGAATACCATAAACCTACATTTTTAGTTCCACTTAAATATCTTAAGATTCTTTTTACAGCAATTAAGTGAGATTCTTTAGGTTCAGATTGAAATCTAGCGCATAAACATACAGCAAACATGATATCTGGTCTACTAGCTGTTAAGTAAAGAAGAGATCCGATCATACCTCTGTAATATTTTTGATCTACTTTCTTACCATCTTCATCTTTGTCCAATTTGCATGAAGGACTCATAGGTGTTCCAAGTGGTTTGATTGACTCCATTCCAAACTTCTTGAGAAGTTCTTTTGTGTATTTGGCTTGATTGATGAAAATTCCTTCTTTGCTTTGCTTGATTTGAAGTCCTAGGAAGAAGTTGAGTTCTCCCATCATGCTCATTTCAAACTCACCCTGCATTAACTTAGCAAATTCTTGACATAACAAATTGTTAGTAGCACCGAATACAATATCATCAACATATATTTGTACTACTAATAAATCCTGTCTTTTCTTTTCAAAAATAGTGTTTTATCAACATTTCCTCTTATAAAATCATTTTCAATTAGAAATTTACTTAATCTTTCATACCAAGCTCTAGGTGCTTGTTTTAAACCATATAGTGCTTTGTGCAATTTAAAAACATGATTTGAAAATTCATGATCTTCAAAACCAGGTGGTTGTTCAACAAAAACTTCCTCATTTATAAATCCATTTAAAAATGCACTTTTAACATCCATTTGAAATAAATTGATATGCATATGACATGCAAATGCAAGTAATAATCTAATTGCTTCTAGTCTAGCTACAGGTGCAAAAGTTTCATCAAAATCAATTCCTTCTTCTTGATTATATCCTTTTGCAACTAATCTAGCTTTGTTTCTAATTACTATGCCATTTTCATCTAATTTATTTCTAAATACCCATTTTGATCCTATAACAGAATGATCTTTAGGTCTATCTACAAGAGTCCAACATTATTTCTAGTAAATTGATTTAATTCTTCTTGCATAGCTAACATCCAATTATTATCTTTTTCTGCTTCTTCAATAGTTTTAGGTTCAATTTGAGATACAAATGCAAGATGATTATTGATGTTTCTCATTGATGATCTAGTTCTTACTCCTTGAGATGGATCACCTATAATTAATTCTTTTGGATGACCATAGGCATATCTCCAATCTCTAGGAAGATCTACATCATTATGATTTGCATCAACAACATCAACACTAGGAGAATCATTATCTTTAGCTTCTTGTTCATGATCTGAAGATACATCTATATTCAATTTTTCAATATCTCTTTCTAGAATGTTTGTATCTTCCTCATCATCAATCTTTTCAGAACTTGATGCTAAAGATTCATCAAAAATTACATGAATAGATTCTTCTACAATTAAGTTTCTCTTGTTAAACACTCTATAGGCTTTACTAGATGTTGAATATCCTAAGAAAATGCCTTCATCAGATTTTGCATCAAATTTTCCTAGATTATCTTTACCATTATTATGAATGAAACATTTACAACCAAATGCATGAAAGTAACTTATGTTTGGTTTTCTATTATTCCATAGTTCATAAGGAGTTTTCTTAATGATTGGCCTAATTAAAGCTCTATTAAGAATGTAACATGCCGTGTTTATAGCTTCCGCCCAAAAGTATTTGGTAAGTTGCTTTCACATAGCATGGTACGGGCCATGTCTTCTAAGGTTCTATTTTTTCTTTCAACTACTCCATTTTGTTGTGGTGTTCTAGGTGCTGAAAAATTATGATGAATGCCATTTTCTATGCAAAAGTTTTCAAATAAATGATTTTCAAATTCAGTGCCATGATCACTTCTTAGAGACACTATGGTGTTGTTTTTCTCATTTGTGACCTTCTTGAAGAATTTCAAAAATAATGGAAAGGTCTCATCTTTATGAGCTAAAAATAATACCCAAGTGTATCTAGAGTAATCATCTACAATCACAAGACCATATTTCTTTCCTCCTAGACTTGTGGTTCTAGTAGGTCCAAAAAGATCCATGTGAAGTAGTTCAAGTGGCCTAGAAGTGGAAACAATATTTTTAGTTTTGAAAGAATTTCTAGTTTGTTTTCCAAATTGACATGCATCAAAATTTTGTTATTTTCAAAATCTAGTTGTGGAAGTCCTTTTACTAAATCCATTCTAATTAATTTTGAAATAAGGTGTGTGCTTGCATGACCTAATCTACGATGCCATAACCAACCAATCTCATTCATATTAGCATTATTAGCAACTAAGCAATGATTACTAGTAGACAAATTGTCTAAATCAATCAAGTATACATTGCCATTTCTATTTCCAATAAAAATAATGCTATTATCAATGGGATTAGAAACAGTGCAGATTGATGCTTCAAATGATACTTTAAAACCTTTATCACATAATTGACTAATACTTATTAGATTATGTTTTAAACCATTAACATATAAGACATTTTCAATATATGTGGAGGGAGTTATTTGAATTTTACCAAACCCCATGATTTGGCCTTTGCCATTGTCACCAAATGTAACAACTCCTCCTCTTTTGCTTCAAGGGTGATGAATTGATCCTTGTCACCCGTCATGTGTCTTGAGCAGCCACTATCGAGATACCACTTTCGCTTTGATCTTTTGGCCGCAAGACACTCCTGCAAAAATAATTAAGTCTTATATTTAGGTACCCAAGCCTTCTTGGGTCCTTCATGGTTAGTAGCATAAAAGATTGTTCCTTTGGGAACCCATATTTTCTTTCCTTTATTATTTAATTTTTGTTACTATTTCTTACATCACATTCATAGGATTTATGACCTTTCTTGTTACAATAATGACATGTAACATTATCTCTATTTTGTTCTTTTCTAAAAAGTTTTTGACAAATTTTTGTTTTAAGTTAGGTCTATATCCTAAACCAGCTTTATCATATATAGCTCTTTGATTACTTAACAATAAATTAAGTTTTTCAGAACTATAAGTAAATTTATCAACAATACTTTTATATTTATCAACTTCCTTCTTTAATTTATCATTTTCATTAGAAATTGATTCCTTTTCTTTTGTCAAATTATCATTTTCAGATTTTAGTATTTTAATCTCATTAGTAAGATTGTCTTTTTCTTTGATAAAAATTGAGCTTTCATTTTTCAAAGACTTGTATTTCTTTTTTAAAATTTAAAGTCATCTACTAGTTCATTGAAAGCTTCAAATAATTCATCAAAGCAAAATCATCACAAGGGTTTTCAGAACTTACCTCATCATCCTCGTTTGCCATGAAGCAAATGTTGGCAACCTCTTTTTGTTCTTCCTCCGAAGAGGATTCATCGCTGTCGCTCCAAGTTGCAACATAGGCTTTCTTCTTCTTCTTGAAAGTCTTCTTCAGTTGAGGACAATCGTATCTAAAGTGCCCCGGTTTCTTACACTCATAGCAAATCAAGGGGTCTTTCTCTTTGTCCTTGTCCTTTTCTTTTCTTTTTCTCCTTCCATCTTAAATCCAGATTTCTTCTTTTGAAAGGGTCTCTTTCTTCTCATGAATTTTTTGAATTTTCTTGCTAGAAGAGCTGTCTCATCATCATCATCATCATCACTGCAGCTTTCCTCACTTTCTGCAGCCTTAAGAGCTATAGTCTTCTTTTTCTTAACTTCCTTCTCTTGATGTTGTTTCATGGTTAGCTCATGAGTCATCAAGGATCCAAGTAGCTCCTCCAAGGGTAAAGTATTGAGGTCCTTGGCTTCTTGGATTGCTGTCACCTTTGCTTCCCAAGTCCTTGGAAGTGACCTAAGAATTTTGCAAACAAGTTCAGAATTAGTATAGGTTTTACCAAGACTTTTCAAACCATTTACAATATCGGTGAATCTAGTATACATGCATGCTATAGTTTCAGTTTGCTCCATGCTAAATAATTCATATTTATGAACAAGAATGTTTATTTTAGATTCTTTTACTTGGTTAGTACCCTCATGGGTAACCTCTAATCTATCCCAAATCTCTTTTGCGGAATTACATGTAGAAATGCGATTAAATTCGTTAGCATCTAATGAACAATATAAAACATTCATGGCCTTAGCATTGAGCTATGCCATTTTCCTATCATTATCATTCCAATCCCTTTCGGGCTTCGGAACAATAGTGCCATCAACAATGTGTGTGGGTGTACTAGGTCCATTAATTATAACACCCCACAATTCATAATCAGAAGCTTGAATGAATATCTCATTCTTGCTTTCCAATATGAATAGTTGGAACCATTAAATAAGGGAGGTCTATTTGTAGAATGACCTTTGGCAAATGAAGATCCAACTTGAGCTGCCATTTGGATCTTTAGCTCTTGATCGTGTGATCAAATAAACTATGAGCACTTGCTCTGATACCAATTGTTGGCCCAGATGGCAACCCAAGAGGGGGGGGGGGAATTGGGTTCTTTAAAAAATTTAAACCTTTTGAAAACAATTAGCTTTAAGTTAAATGAAATAAATGCAAGGCAAAGATAAAGCACAAACAAGGAGATAGAGATAGAGATAATGGAAGCACGGCAAACACAATAATTTTATAGTGGTTCGGTGTATCCAACACCTACGTCCACTCCCAAGATTCACTTGGGTCCACACTATAATCAACTAGATTACAGCCGTTATTTTACAAGATCACAACTCAAAACTTATTGTTTTCCCCCGGGATCACAACGAACCCAGCCGGTTTTCCGGCTCACCAGCACAAAACCCTAAACTCAAGCTTATCTAGCTTGACCCGAGGTATACAACCTCCACTAGTTCAATTTCCCAGATTGAACCAGCACAAACAAGAATGAAAAGATTTTTTCAATAATACAAAGCTCCTCAAATGAGCAAATATTCAAATGAATGAACAAATAAGTTTAGAGAAGCCTGTTTGAAGTAGATAGAGTTGAGCTTTTCTTCTTTTCCTCTTCTCTTTGGAGATGTTGAATCAGGCCTCAGCTTTGATTCGTTGCAAATGTTGTGGATGAGAAGTTAGAAAATCTTTTAAACAGAGTTTCTTCTTCCCCTTTGAGAATCCTTAGATTTTTTTTTTCAAGATTGAATGCCTTGGATTCTTCTTTAAGCTTTGTGGAGTAGAAGGATTTGAATTTGAGTGCTTTTCTCTTGAGATTCAGGCTCAGGCTTTTTCGGATTTTTGATTTGAAATTTCTCTATTTTCTGTCTCCTTTTCAAACGGGTGTTTTCCCCTTTTTATAGATTTCTTTTAATTCATTTTGGAAGAAAACTAGCCGTTGAAATGTACCTGGAAACAAAATATATCCGTTAGAAATTAAGTAAAAAGGAAATATTACCGTTAGAGCTGATCTGGCAATTTAAATATTCGTCCCAGTCAGGTTGGAGTCGGCTCCAACTTTTTAGGTGTCGGCTCCGAGTCATTTTTCCAAAAATAGAAAGTTTTGATTTCGTTGAGGAGTTGGCTCCGAAAAAGTTAGGTATCGGCTCGCCATCGTCAGGTGTCGGCTCCCGAATACTGTAGGTGTCGGCTCTAAGATGCTCAAAAAATTAACGTTCTGTCCTCGCATCGGAGTTGGCTCCAGACACTGTAAGTGTTAACTCCGAAACTCTGGGTGTCGACTCCGAAACTCTAGGTGTCAACTCCGAACCGTATCAAAAATTAGAAGAATATTTGAATGGCCATGGGGTCGGCTCCAGGAATTCTAGGTGTCGACTCCAAGTTCAGAAACTTTGAAATTGATATTTTGCAATTGATTCAAAATACGTTTCTAAATGTATTTAAATTGATCAAATATTTTGAGTCCTAAAATACTTGTCAAAACCATTAGTAATCAAATAAATATACTCAATTCCTTTATTAATCATCAAAATCAATAGTTGGGTCAACAGTGACCTGAGGGTGCTTGGACCAGACTCAAGTTCCTTTTGAACCCCAAAGGGTAACTCGAGAGTCGCTGTGATGGAACTATGCTCGGGAGCCTTTATTGATGGGGCCAAAATAAAACCGCCTCGGGGGTTTCGCAGCCGACCCAGGCATTGACTTGAGGCTGCCGAGACCACATGGCTTGAACCACCGGAGGTTTCTCGCACCAGTTCGAGGTGTCTATGATCTCGGGACCACTAAAGTTATTTTGAAAATATCTCGGGGGTCGCTCAGCCGGTCCGGGAGTTTGACTCAGAGCTGCCGAGACCATAGGACTTGAACCGCCTCGGAGGTTTCTCACACCGGTCCGGGGGTGTCCTTATGATTGCGGGGCCACCGAAAAACTACCTCGGCGGTCGCTTGGTTGGCCCGAGTGGTTTTTGAGAAATTGAATGAAAAACTTCTTTTTTTTCCTTTTTTTTCTTTTTTTGGTGCAGTATACTTAGCTTTCGTAGCTTTTTATCTTCGTGTCGTGTTTGATGCCGTCATCGATTAAAGGCTTGAGAGCTTCTTGGCTTGAGAGCTCTTTCTTTGAAGAGATTGGTCATTCTTAGTGCTGAAGTCTGAGAGCAGCTAGACGAAATCCGTAGGAGGTCCTGGGCTCGGTTTGGCTCTTGGGTGCAATCGAGAGAAAGAGAGAAGGGGAGAGAGGGGAAGGTGAAGTCAATAGTCAAAGCCTTTTGTCCTCATCTTCCACCTTGCATTAATTCCACTAACACCCCTTGGCTCACTACCACCGGAAATTAAAATGCCCATGAATGCATGAGGTGATGGACAATGTCTCGAGTTCATCCCTTTTTGAAATTATTCTGTTACCCATGTTACAGTCCACCTCTGGCTGATTGTTGAGCCTTTGACTGAGGTTTTCCAGCCACCGGTGTTGTTCATCCAGACGCCTCCTCATCTCATGATTAAGGTCCTTCCCAGATGACTCAGAAGATGAGCAAAAGGCAGGAGACCGCAGTCTCTTGAAAGTTTTGCAGTGACGGTGCTTAGGTGAAGCTTGATGGCGATAAGCTTCTCTATGACGAGATCTCTCGTGGGTGAATCGCTGGCTAACTGGTGCAGCTATCATGGGCGATGTGAGAGGCTTGGCTGCTGCTGAGTAGCCTACGAGCATTGCTTCTGCAGCTCATGAACTGCTGCATTCAAGGCTTGAACTTATTGATTGAGCATAGCCAGCTAATTGATTAAAGCAACTGAGGTTGGTGGTGAGGGAGGAGCAAAGAGAGCGGTCCTTTGCTGCTCAGTGCGAAGTGGATGCCCTCCGGCATGATTGGTGAGGACCTTCGGCATACGCATCACCACCATGGCTATCTTAGACGGGACAAAGATGTATAGCTCAGGGAGACAAAGATTTCTTTCATTCAATGCATCCCCCCTTCCTGGCGTGCCAATCTGTTGATGCTCGATCACTTTGAGCTGGTGTCCTTGAGCGTCGGTCGTTCCTCCATAGAAATATTGAGGCCCTTCCTTTGTCTTTAAAGCCTGCAAGAAGTCCCACGGCCGGGTATTCCGGCGGGGACCATTCGATGCTCAAGTTAGTGCTCTGGGCAACAGCCGTAAGCTTGAGAAAGCTCGAAAGAGAAAGATATAGGAGCTCAGAATGAGCGTGTTGAGTTTTTTGAGTTACCTTGTCGGAGGTCCCTTTTACCCCTTTTATTTATCTTGGGACTTTGTCTTTTGCGAGGCTTGGATTTTTGTCATCTAGTGGAATTGAGCCACGTGGGTCCTCATGATGGACCATGACTTTTGGGGCTTATCTGATCTGAGTGGTTGGGGTGTCATGATGATTAAGGACTTTTGGTAGACAAAATATCTGGATTAATATCTGTAAGACCTGAGGTGCTGCCACCTGTCGAAGCTCTTATGAAGACACTTCTTCTTAGTAGCATGTCAGAGCTGCAGGCATTGTCTTTAGTGATATGTTAGAGCTAAAAGCATCGTCCTACCTCATGCAAGTCATGATTTCATTCGCAGATTGAGTGTGCACAGCTGGCCTTTTCTGGTACATTGATCTTGAATATTTATTTAATGGTCAGAGTCCTTGTTTAGTCTCCATGAGTCCCTTCTTGAATTAAATAAAGGCTAATAGTACCCTCGGACCCATAGGCCACTCAAGGATGCCTCAGGCTCATGCATATGCCACCTGACACGTGGAGAAGCTATATCTCCCCTTCATCCAATTCTATTGCCTGGACCTGGCCCTTGGTGAGCCATGGAGACCATACCCTCTACTTGGCATGTAGAGTCGGAAGGTCCGTGGAAGGTCGCGGCCGTTGGGCGAGGGGCCACCGTGGATGGCCGACTAAGAGGAGCTTGCTGGCTGGGAGAAGCAGGCCGCCTAGGGGTGCTTGTGGCCGCCTAGGGCCTCTGCTCCATGAGGTCGTTGTTGGCTGAGGTCGGGAAGGCATCTGTGGGACTCGGGTCCGGTGAGGCCGCCTAGGATTGCTCGGGGCCATCTAGGATTGCTTTTAGCCATCGTCATGGGAGTGTCGGGGCCGTCTAGGATTGCTCGGGAGCCGCCTAGCTGAAAGAAGCTTTTGGGACCGCCTAGGATAAAGATGGGTCCCAAAGTTATTACCGAAGTACCCTTACGTGGGGCCGAAAAGAGAGTCAACGTGGAAGCCATAAATGCACGTGGCCTTTATAAGACCATAAATGCCCTGGAAAATAAATGCGATAGGGAGTCATCGTCATGGTGGCATTGAGAGTCTGAAACTGAAGCCGCTTAGGATGACCGTTGAGGAAAAGGCCATCTAGGACTGCCGCTTAGGATGGCCATCGATGAAGGTCTTGGAGGAAAAAGGCCGCTTAGGACTTCCTCTCTCTCCTCTCGTGGTCCGTAACTTGACATTGAATGCTTCATTCCATTGAATACTCTCCAATAAATGCCTTAGAGCGAGGGCCTTTATAAGACCTATAAATGCCTCGCCACATAAATGCCATTGAGAAGGCAAGGCCGCCTAGGATTGCCACCTAGGATGGCTATTGAGAAGGCGATTGAGGAAGGCCGTCGAGGAAGAGGCCGCCTAGGATTGCCGCCGTTGAGGAATAGGCCGCCTAGGATTGCTGCCTAGGATGAAAGGCAGCTTAGGATTTCCTTCCATGTCCGCACCATTACATGTTCAGCTCATTAAATGTTCCCCAGGCCATTTCCACTTATGATTGTTGAGGAAAGGGCCGCCTAGGATGAAAGGCCACCTAGGATTTCCTTCTGGGTCTACACCATCAAAGGCTTTAACCCATTAAATGTTCCTAAGTCATTGCCGCCTAGGATTGTTGAGGAAGGGGCCGCCTAGGATGAAAGGCCACCTAAGATTTCCTTCTATGTCTGTACCATTAAATGTTGTCCATTGATATGCTTATGGGAGATTAATGACGTCGCGTATCTCTTTTTCCCTTTTGTTCTCTCCACGGACGTTTGTTGCCTTTTTCCCTTTTGTTCTCTCCACGAACATTTGTTGCAACAAGAAGCAAAGCTGCGGATGGAATTAAACGCCCACTGCATCCTTGAAAAGAAAACCCAGTAAGCCAGCAAGGCCATTTAGGAACTAAGCCGTTTAGGAAGGCCGTCGAAGATGGCAGCCTAGAAAAATTGTTTGAAAATTTCTGTTTTTATTGCCATGGGCCTGTTAACTGATCCTATCAACGCACATGCAGATCGACAGGCATGGGTGCACAGAAGGAAGGCACAACACGCATGGGACTCACGTGCAACATTTGCATATTTTAGGCACAATGCGTGGTGGTAGCCGAGATGTAGTAGTTTGGCGAGGATGTCGTCAAAATGACTTTAGAACGGGCAGCAAACGTATGGTGGTTTGAGGAACAAGTGCAGCACTATTTGCGAGGGGAATCAAAAAGAGGGCGGTGATCTCTTCGGCCTAGGAAGAAATGTTACCAGGTTAGGACTAAGCGCATGGCGTGCGCACCCACATGGCTGAGTGTGGGGTGGAGTGGCATGGCAAGGGCCGAGCGAGGCATGGATTCTGTTGATGCCCGATCACTTTGAGCTGGCGTCCTTAAGCGTTAGCCGTTCCTCCATAGAAATATCGGGGCCCTTCCTTTGTCTTCAAAGCCTGCAAGAAGTCCCACGGCCAGGTATTCTGGCGGGGACCCTCCGACGCTCAAATTAGTGCTCTGGGCAACAGCCATGAACTTGAGAAAGCTCGAAAGAGAAAAAAAGAGGGGCTCAGAATGAGCGTATTAAGTTTTTTAGAGTTACCTTTCTTACCTAATTTATTTACCTTTATACTCTGTGAAACTTGCTCGAGAAGTTTGGGTTCTTGTCCTCTAGTGGGAAGGAAGGACTTTTGGTGGGTGAAATGTCAGGGCTGACATCTGCCACTTGTCAAGACTTTTATGATAAATGATAACTTTCAATAAAGCTTACCTCTTAGTGGAATGTCAGAGCTACAGGTGCTGTCACATCCTTCATCACTTTTCTCTTTTCTTATTTTGAGACTTGTGTTCACCTTGACTCGGCGAATCTGACGCCGAATTATGGTAATCCGTTGAAGATAATTGGCTGATCCGTAGTTTCGAATCAATCTATCGCCAGCTATCATTTATAATTATGGACTGTGGCAGTGCCCTGTCCTTTGACAAGCTCATGAGGGCCCTATAAATACTTTAGATCAGTGTCCCTCCTTTCTTTTATTGGGACCATGACTGGTCCTTCACCTCCATGTTATCCTCCACATCACTTTTCATTGTTTTGTGGCTGGAGTCCTTCTCCCTCCCAGAGCCATCCATGCAGCCTGGAGTCTGAACCAGGGGAGCCCCGGATGCTCGAAGTCATGATGTTCAGAGAGGATGCTCGAAGTCATGATGTTCAGAGAGTTAGAAGTCCGTGGAAGACTTGGGGTCGCCGTGGGATTCGCTTGGACCACCAGGGGCCGCCTAGGATGGATGGAAGGCCGCTGTGACAGAGGCTGTTGTAGAAAGGCCGAAAGCCATCATGGAAGAGCTGGAGGCCGCCTAGGATTTGCCAAGGGCCGCCTAGGATGGATGGAAGGCCGTTGTGATAGGGGCCGTTGCAGAAAGGCCGGAAGCCATCATGGAAGGGCTGGAGGCCGCCTAGGATTTGCTAGGGGCTGCTTAGGCTGCTCTTGGCCGCCGTCATGGGGGTGTCGGGGCCGTCTAGGATTGCTCGAGAGCTACCTAGCTTGGAGAAGCTTTCGGGACTGCCTAGGATAAAGATGGGTCCCGAAGTTATTACCAAAGAACCCTTACGTGCATGGGGCTAATAAGGGAGTCAACCCATAAATGCACATGGCCTTTATAAGATCATAAATGCCTCGGCACATAAATGCCGTTTAGAAGGCCGTTGAGGAAGAGGCAGCCTAAGATGGCCGCCTAAGATGACAGGCTGCTTAGAAAGGCCGCTTAGGATGGCCGTTGAGGAAGGCCGCCTAGGACTACCACCTAAGATGAAAGGCCGCTTAGAATTGTTGAGGAAGGGGCCGCCTAGAATTGCCGCTTATAAAGGCCGCCTATGATGGCCGCCGTTAAGGAAGAGGCCGCTTCCGCTGTCTCTCTCTTTCCTCGTGGTCCGTGACTTGAATGCTCCATTCCATTGAATGCTCTCTAATAAATGCCTTAGCGAGGGCCTTTATAAGACTTATAAATGCTGCTGTTTAGAAGGCCCTGTTTAGAAGGCCGTTGAGGAAGAGGCAGCCTAAGATGGTGACCTAAGATGACAGGCCGCGCACTACCGCCTAAGATGAAAGGCCGCTTAGGATTGTTGAGGAAGGGGCCGCCTAGGATTATTGAGGAAGGGGCCGCCTAGGATTTCCTTTTGTCTCTGTATCATTAAATGCTGCCCATTGATTTGCCTATGAGACATTAATGACAAAAGGCGATCCTTGGGATTATGACGGACGCTTGTTGCAACAGAGAGCAAAGCTGTGGATGGAATTAAACGCCCACAGCGTCCTTGAAGAGAAAATCTAATAGGCCAGCGAGGCCGCGTAGGAACTAAGCCGCTTAGGAAGGCCGCCGAAGATGGCCGCTTAGAAAAATTGTTTGAAAATTTCTATTTTTATTGCCCATGGGCATGTTAACTGGTCCTATCAGATGCCCCCTACATTCCTTGAGCTTGTAGGTCCTGCACTAACCAAGCTAAAGGAGTGTAAAAAATTTTTAAGCAACATTGGGGGTAAGTTTATTACCTTGTGCCCGCCACTTAAAGCGGTGTACGCCCAATTTTTTGGGAGGGACGCTCGTCAATTAGTTGGCAAGGCAAAATAGAGCTGATGGAGCTGCACTAACGCCGCTGAGGCCGAGAGATTGAGCCAACGAGGTTGCAATAAAACCGTTGAGATTGATATAGCCGATGAGGCAAAGCGATAGAGCCGCTAAGGCTATAATAATTCTGCTAAGGTCGTAATGATGCCATTGGGACAAAGGGATAGAGCTACTAAGGATGATAGAGTCGATGAGGCTGCAATAAAGCCGTTGAGGCTGTAATGATGCCACTGGGGCAGAGGGATAGAGCCACTAAGGCTGATAGAGCCGATGAGACTGCAATAAAGCCGTTGAGGCCATTCGAGACCAGCTCGAGGGCAGGCTAGAGGCCTAACATGACTATGGCCGCCTAGGACCAGCCCGAGGGCCGGCTAGGGGCCTAACATACTTGTGGCCGCCTAGGACTAGCCCGAGGGCCGGCCAGGGGCCAAACATGACTGTGGCCGCCTAGGACCAGCCCGAGGGCCGACTAGGGGCCTAACATGATTGTGGCTGCCTAGGACCAGCCCGAGGGCCGGCTAGGGGCCAGACATGACTGTGGCTGCCTAGGGCCAGCCGAGGGCCGGCTAGGAGCCTAACATGACTGTGGCCGCCTAGGGCCAGCCCGAGGGCCGGCTAGGGGCCTAACATACTTGTGGCCGCCTAGGACCAGCCCGAGGGCTAGCTAGGGGCCAGACATGACTGTGGCCGCCTAGGGCCAGCCCGAGGGCCGACTAGGGGCCTAACATGACTGTGGCCGCCTAGGGCCAGCCCGAGGGCCGGCTAGGGGCCTAACATACTTGTGGCCGCCTAGGACCAGCCCGAGGGCCGGCCAGGGGCCAAACATGACTGTGGCCGCCTAGGACCAGCCCGAGGGCCAGCTAGGGCCTAACATGACTGTGGCCGCCTAGGGCCAGCCCGAGGGCCGGCTAGGGGCCTAACATACTTGTGGCCGCCTAAGACCAGCCCGAGGGCCGGCCAGGGGCCAAACATGACTGTGGCCGCCTAGGACCAGCCCGAGGGCCGGCTAGGGGCCTAACATGACTATGGCCGCCTAGGGCCAGCCCGAGGGCCGGTTAGGGGCCTAACATACTTGTGGCCGCCTAGGGCCAGCCCGAGGGCCAGCTAGGGGCCTAACATACTTGTGGCCGTCTAGGACCAGCCCGAGGGTCGGCTAGGGACCTAACATACTTGTGGCCACCTAGGACCAGCCCGAGGGCCGGCCAGGGGCCTAACATGATTTGTGGCCGCCTAGGACCAGCCCGAGGGCCAGCCAGGGGCCTAACATGACTGTGGCCACCTAGGGCCAGTCCGAGGGCCGATCAGGGGCCTAACATGACTGTGACCGCCTAGGGCCAGCTCGAGGGCCGGCCAGGGGCCTAACATACTTGTGGCCGCCTAGGACCTGCCCGAGGGCCGACTAGGGGCCTAACATGACTGTGGCCGCCTAGGACCAGCCGAGGGCCGGCTAGGGGCCTAACATGACTATGGCCGCCTAGGACCAGCCTGAGGGCCGGCTAGGGGCCTAACATGACTGTGGCCGCCTAGAGCCAGCCCGAGGGCCGGCTAGGGGCCAGACATAGCTACCTCGGGTGTTTCTCGCGTTGATCCGGGAGTTTGACTTGGGGCCGCCTAGAGCACAAGGCTTGAACCTTCGGAGGTTTCTCGCGCCGGTCTGGGGTGTCTGTGTCTCTTGGGCTGCCGAGGTCCTTTTGAAGCCCCGAGGGGTGACCCGAGAGTCGCTGTGGTGGGACCATGCTCGGAAGCCTTTAACCCCGGAGGGTGACCTGAGGGCACTTTGACCTGGCTCAGGGTCCTTTTTTTAAACCCCGAAGGGTAGCCTTTATTGATGGGGCAAAAATAAAATCGCCTCAAGGGTTTCGCGACCGGCCTAGGCGTTGACTTGGGGCCGCCGAGACCACAGGGCTTGAACCACCGGAGGTTTCTCGCACCGGTCCGGGGTGTCTATGATATCGGGACCACTACAGTCATTTTTAAAAATATCTCGGGGGTCACTCAGCCGGTCCGGGAGTTTGACTCGGAGCCTCCGAGACCATAGGACTTGAACCACCTCGGAGGTTTCTTGCACCAGTCTGGGGGTGTCCTTATGATTGCGGGGCTACCGGAAAACTACCTCGGCGGTCGCGGCCCAAGTGGTTTTTAGAAATTGAATAAAAAACTTCTTTTTTCTTGTACAACATTGCCACAGGGGTTCAGCTCAGGCCACTTAGGACACAGGGCTTGAACCTCCGAAGGTTTCTTGTGCCAGTCCGGGGTGTCTGTGTCCCTTGGGCCGCTGAGGGGTTAGGAAGTCAAATAGAAATCTATTGGATTATATAAAAAGAAACTTTGTTCTTAAGTATGGCATACTTAGCTTTCGAGGCTTTTTGCCTTTGCATCGTGTTTGGTGTCAGCGTCGATTAAGGGCTTGGGATCTTTTCTTTGGAGAAATTGGTCTCCTGCTGCTGACCTGGTACTTCAGCCCGCTAGTGGTTTGTCCCTCAGGAAATCGGGTTCACTGGAACGGAGGTGTCGTTGTCCTCGCTTGGGCGTCATCGCTTGTCCATTGTTGAGGATGCTAACTCTTCCCTCATCAGATGCCCACCAGCATTATTTAGTATATGAGAGTTTTTTTTTTTGGATGCTGAGGCTCTATCACTTGCGGTCGCTTTATTTCCCTACTTTTGGATGCCAATTTTTTCTTCTGGACACTCTCCCTGTTAGTTTCTTCTTTCTTCGAAATCTGGTTCCTCTTCTCAGGTAACTGGGAGCAATCCTTAGAAACCTTCAATTGTTCAAAATCTTCTTCAATGTTATGCGTCTGGGGTAAATCCTTTGCAAGCTCTCCCACCTCCTCTATAAGCTTGTGTCTACGTACACATGATCTGAGCTCATCCCACTTTCGATCCAAAGGCTCACGTCATGACTCCTCTTTCATAGCTTTCTGCCCTTGCGCAGTATTTTTCCTTTGAGAGAATTGGTCACCCTCAGTGCTGGAATCTGAGAGCAGCTGGAACCGAATCCGCTAGAGGGCTCGGGCTCGGTTTGGCTCTTGGGTGCAATAGATAGGAAGAGAGAGAGACAAAGAGGGCTTTGGTAGAGTCAATAGTCAAAGCCTTTTGTCTTCATCTTTCATCTTGCATTAATTGCCTCAACACCTCTTGGCCTACTACCACCAGAAATCAAAATGCCTACAAATGCTTGAAGTAACGGGCCATGGATAATGTCCCAAGTTTGCCCCTTTTTGAAAATTATTCTGCTGACCATGTTGCAATCCACCTTCGGCTGTCTGCTGAGCCTTTAATTGAGCTCCTCTGGCCGCTGGTGTTGTCCATCTAGATGCTTCTTTAGGATTAAGATCTTTCCCAGATGGCTCAGAAGATGAGCAATGAGAGGAGCGGCAGCTTGAGCGGGGGGGTAGGAGACTGCAATCTCCCGAAAGCTTCACGACGGTCTTTTGCTGCTTAGTGCGATGTGGATGCCCCCCAGCATGATTGGTGAGGACCTTCGACACGTGCGTCACCACCATGGCTATTTTAGAGGGGAAAAAGACTTATAGATCAGGAAGACAAAGCTCTCTTTCCTTTAGCACAGCTGCCCCCCTTCCTGGCGAGCCAATCTATTGATGCCCAATCACTTTGAGCTGGCATCCTTGAGCGTCGGCCGTTCCTCCATAGAAATATCGGGGCCCTTCCTTTGTCTTCAAAGCCTGCAAGAAGTCCCATGGCCGGGTATTCCGGCGGGGACCCTCCGACGCTCAAGTTAGTGCTCTGAGCAATAGCCGTGAGCTTGAGAAAGCTCGAAAGAGAAAAAAAGAGGGGCTCAGAATGAGCGTGTTAAGTTTTTTAGAGTTACCTCTTCTTACCTAATTTATTTACCTTTATACTCTGTGAAACTTGCTCGAGAAGTTTGGGTTCTTGTCCTCTAGTGGGAAGGAGTCACGTGGAGCTTTATGATGGACCATGACTTTTGGGGGCTCATTTAGTCTGAGTGGCTGAAGTGTCATGATGACTGAGGACTTTTGGTGGGTGAAATGTCAGGGCTGACATCTGTGAGGCTCAAAATGCTACCACTTGTCATGACTTTTATGATAAATGATAACTTTCAATAAAGCTTACCTCTTAGTGGAATGTCAGAGCTACAGGCGCTGTCACATCCTTCATCACTTTTCTCTTTTCTTATTTTGAGACTTGTGTTCACCTTGACTCGACGAATCTGACGCCGAATTATGGTAATCCGTTGAAGATACTCGGCTGATCCGTAGTTCTGAATCAATCTATCGCCAGCTGTCATTTATAATTATGAACTGTGGAGGTGCCCTGTCCTTTGACAAGCTCCTGAGGGCCCTATAAATACTTTAGATCAGTGTCCCTCCTTTCTTTTTATTGGGACCATGACTGGTCCTTCACCTCCATGTTATCCTCCACATCACTTTTTATTGTTTTGTGGCTGGAGTCCTTCTCCCTCCCAGAGCCATCCATGCAGCCTGGAGTCCAAACCAGGGGAGCCCCGGTTGCTCAAAGTCATGAAGTTCAGAGAGTTAGAAGTCCGTGGAAGACCTGGGGCCGCCGTGGGATTCGCTCAGACCACCAGGGGCCGCCTAGGATGGACGGAAGGCCGCTGTGATAGAGGCCGTTGCAGAAAGGCCGGAAGCCGTCATGGAAGGGCTGGAGGCCGCCTAGGATTTGCCAAGGGCCGCCTAGGATGGACGGAAGGCCGCTGTGACAAGGGCCGTTGCAGAAAGGCCGCGGAAGCCATCATGGAAGGGCTGGAGGCCGCCTAGGATTTGCCAGGGGCCGCTTAGGCTGCTCTTGGCCGCCGTCATGGGGGTGTCGGGGGCCGTCTAGGATTGCTCGGGAGCCGCCTAGCTTGGAGAAGCTTTCGGGACCGCCTAGGATGAAGATGGGTCCCGAAGTTATTACCGAAGAACCCTTACGTGCATGGGGCCAATAAGGGAGTCAACCCATAAATGCACATGGCCTTTATAAGACCATAAATCCCTAGAAGGCCGTTGAGGAAGAGGCAGCCTAAGATGGCCGCCTAAGATGACAGGCTGCTTAGAAAGGCCGCCTAGGATGGCCGTTGAGGAAGGCCGCCTAGGACTACCGCCTAAGATGAAAGGCCGCCTAGAATTGTTGAGGAATGGGCCACCTAGAATTGCCGCCTAGGATGAGAGGCCGCCTATGATGGCCGTTAAGGAAGAGGCCGCTTAGGACTTCCTCGGCTGTCTCTCTCTCTCCTCGTGGTCCGTGACTTGAATGCTCCATTCCATTGAATGCTCTCTTGGAGCGAGGGCCTTTATAAGACTTATAAATGCCTCGGCACATAAATGCGGTTTAGAAGGCCGTTGAGGAAGAGGCAGCCTAAGATGGCCGCCTAAGATGACAGGCCGCCTAAGATGGCCGTTGAGGAAGGCCGTCTAGGACTGCCGCCTAAGATCAAAGGCCGCTTAGAATTGTTGAGGAAGGGGCCGCCTACGATTGTTGAGGAAGGGGCCGCCTAGAATTTCCTTTGTCTCTGTATCATTAAATGCTGCTCATTGATTTGCCTATGGGACATTAATGATAAAAGGCGATCCTTGGGAGAACCCACTCACATCACATAGCTCTTTTTCCCTCTTGTTCTCTCTTCATTATGACGGATGCTTGTTGCAATAGAGAGCAAAGCTGTGGATGGAATTAAACGCCCACAGCCTCTTTGAAGAGAGAATCGAGGCCGCCTAGAAACTAAGCCTCTTAGGAAGGCCGCCGAAGATGGCCGCTTAGAAAAATTATTTGAAATTTTCTATTTTTATTGCCTATGGGCATGTTAACTGGTCCTATCAGATTTAAACACCAAAGGGATGTGCATGGTCGGCAGGGCATGACCCAGGATTGTTTTGTTGAGTCTGGCAGCACTGGGTGCAGGCCAAGGTGAAGCGCACAGGTGGGCACGCATAGTCAGAGGCACGCACGGGCTGAGGCATGCATGGGCCGAGACCCATCAGTGGACGCCAGGCGGGCACGAGGTTGGATGAGCCCGGGCCAGGTGGGTGCGCACAGAAGCAGAGCAGTGAGCATGGCAATGGCGCAAAGAGCTGGGTCACACAGGAGCATGGTGTGACAAAGTTCAAGGTCGGCCGGTGGCTCGATGAGGTTGGCACGCATGTGTGTGGCTGAGCGGAGCAAGGCATAGCGCGGTGCGAGTTGACCAAGCGGCGAACATGCAGGCCAGACGCAACAGGCACAGACGGTGCAAAATTGGGCGCAGCGCGCACCGGGTGCGGGTGCAGCAACGAGGCAGTGTGCGGAGCGCTGCACGGGTGCGCTTGGGCATACTGACGAGCAAGCGGTGTGGCGCAGGATGGAGTCTGGCAATGGTGCATGGGCGTGCACGCGCGCCAGGCGGGTGAAGCACGGCCGAGGCGCGTCTGGCCAAGTTTGCGCACGGCCTGGGCATGCACCGGGCTGTGCCAGAGGCTGGGCACAGCCAGGTGCGCGGCAGACTGGACCTTTGGCGGGATGGAGCGTGCTGGGAACTAATGTGGCGATTCTTCATTGATACCTTGTTTTGAGCAACTGCCTAACAACCTCAACGTCTAGGGGAGCATCCAAGAGGTCTAAAAATAGGCCTTGGATGGTTGCATGAAAAAAGAGCTCAAGGAATCATGCGTAAGGCCTTAGCTATTTGGGAAAAAAAGGGAATTGGGTTTGTAAGAGATGATATGAATAATAAATAAAATAGCTAGAAAATAAAGAATCTCGCATCCTAGACAGCCCCCGGAATCTGAGCGGCACCCCATCCTGGGCGGCCCCTAGAGTCTGGGTAGCCCCCAGTCCTGGGCGGCCCCTAGAGTCTGGGCGGCCCCCAGTCCTGGGCGGCCCCGAGAGTCTGGGCGGCCCTCAGTCTGGGCGGCCCTAGTCCTGGGCGGCCCCCAGAGTCTGACGACCCCTAGAGTCTGAGCGGCCCCCAGTCCTGGGCGGCCCCGAGAGTCTGGGCGGCCCTCAGTCTGAGCGGCCCCCAGAGTCTGGGCAGCCCTCAGTCCTGATAAGACAAACACTGAAACACCACCGTTTATCTAGAAAAAGGAGATACTGAACTCCTAGTTTTGAGCCAGATACCTTTTCTCTGACTCTGACATCTTCACTAACCCTGATATTCCCTTGGGATAACCAAGGTCATCATGAAAACCCTTACCTTCGTGAATAAGTTTCTTAATACCCTTATTATTAATTATCAAGGAATGACCACGTAGCTGGGGCGAAAAAGAGGACGAGTGTTTATCCTACACGTGGATCTCTGGAACTAAAGGGAAAAAGAAAAAGAAAAACAAATTAGGAGGATAAGAAGGAGGAAGGAGGAGGAAGAAGGGACTTTTTCTTCTTCCAGAAAGAGATCTCATAACAACAGAGGAATCTGGTGATCCAGCATCAACAGATTGGCGCGCCAGGAAGGGGACCATCATTGGAGCAGTGAGACGTACATGTTCTATGGTTCCGTAAAGATGAACTCTAGATCTCTGGAAGAAGATCCTTCTGATTGGTCTGGGGGCATCTCTTGCCTCCCAACCATGATCTCAAAACTCTCGGCCCTTCTGAGCCGGTGAAATCAAACCCTCCGGTTCCTTCCTCGCCGCTGCCAGCTCCAACTATTCCTCAAGATCCACTGCTGATCCTCACCCAACAAGTTCAAACTCTTGTTGGAATGGTTCAGCAGATGCAAGAGCAGCTTTCTAGAGGAGCCCAACAACGGCGCGAGCTGCCTCGGTTGCCTAGGTCGGCTACTCCTGTCAGCCGACAATCAGCTCGAGGGAGATCCCCTCCAACAAAGCCTCTCTGCCCTTACTCCTCTGAAAGGCGGCGCTCTCAAAGCTCCCACGACGACTCGCGCTCTTTGTCCCATTCCCCTATCAGCCCACCTGCCGGGCGACGACGGGGGAAGGAACCTTGTATAGAGCACCGCCGGTGGCGTCGTCAGTCTCCTTCCAGTTCTCCTGAACCAACCGAAGGACGTATGACCGATAGAATGGAAAAGCGTCTTGAAGAGAAAGATCGCAGACTGGAGGAACACAGCCAAAGGATCAATAATCAACCGGGGTCGGATTATGACACCCGCCCTCCTCTTACTCGATGGGTGATGGAAGAACCCATTCCAAGAAGATTCTGATTTCCTCAATTGGATCCCTATGACGGTACCACTGATCCCCTAGATCATCTGGAGAGCTATAAAGCTATCATGCAGGTCCAAGGAGCAACGGATGCCCTCTTGTGCGTTGCCTTCCCGGCCACCCTCCGCAAGGCGGCCCGTGTTTGGTATTCTCGTCTACCCTCACGCAGTGTTGATTCTTTTCGGCAACTGGAGAGATCTTTTCTAGCTCATTTCGATGCTTGTCAAAAAATTCCTCGAGTAGCAGACAGCTTATTCTCCATGCAGCAGTAGGAAGGAGAATCTTTGAAAGACTTTATAACTTGTTTCAAGGTGGCGGCCCTTGAAGTCTATCATCTTGAAGATGTCGTAGCCACCCTGGCTTTAAAACGGGGGCTCTGCCCCTCCCGTTTTACTTATTTCCTGGACAAAAGACCTCCTTCTTCTTATGCTGATCTCCTCAGCCGTGCGCAGAAGTATATCCGCGCCGACGAAGCTGATTCATCCAGAAGGGGTGCGCAAGGGAGAACTAGCAAAAGACCTGCTCGCCCAGAGTTGAACGACCTCCTTCTAAAAAGTCCGAACCCTTACGACAACCAATTGACCGCCGCAAGAGCCAGACTCTCAGGGAGGACCATCTCACACCCCTCTTGGTGCCCCGGGCTCACATCCTCATGGAAATCAAAAACGAGCCTTATTTACGGCGTCCGCCCCCATTGAAGAAGGGCACGGCCCGCGACAGGAGCCGATATTGCCGTTTTCATAGGGATTACGGCCACGACACTGAAGAATGTCGGAACTTGAAGCAAGCTATCGAAGAACTAATCCAGAGGGGATACCTTGGGCAATACATCCAGAAGAAAGAAGCTCCTCCCATACCGGCTTTGATGGGACCTCCTCCTGTTCAAGCTAATGTTGATAATACTCCAACTGAACGGATGGTGGGCATGATATCCCAAGGAAGAACCTCATCTTCTAAGAGATCAAGGGTAAGCAAAGAGCTAGATGATGTAATCCCTTCTGAGGGAGATATAGCGGGGGGTAATGTTGTAAAAGATGATAGCATCGTTGTTTCGATGACGATCGCTAGGCATCCTGTAAAAAAGATCTTAATCGACAGTGGGAGCTCCGCTAATGTGCTTACTTATGATGCTTTTCTTCGGATGAGTTTACCTCTGGATTCTCTTCGACCCGTAGCCGTCCCTCTAGTTGGTTTTACTGGAGACTCTATACGAGTGGAGGGTAAAATTACTTTACTAGTCACGGCAGGATCACCGCCATGTCAAAGTACAGTAATGCTGGATTTTCTGGTAGTTCGGGTCCCCCTGGCTTACAACGCCATTCTTGGCCGCCCTGGCTTGAATGCACTAGATGCAGTCATATCCACCAAACGCCTATTGGTGCAGTTTCCTACCAACCAAGGCGTTGGTGTAATGCATGGAGAGGTGGACTCGGTTAGACCCTGCTATCATTTAGCCCCTAGTCCCCAAGCGGTTAAGGTCCCTCCGGTTGCCGAGTCGTTTGACCCTAGAGAAGTTGAGCGGAGAGGAGAGCCAGCGGAGCTCCTGGTATCTTACCCTCTGGGAGATGATCCCACCAAGATTGTGCAAATTGGTGAGCTCCTCTTCCCCGAGGTCTAGGATCAGCTCCTGGCTTTCTTATCAACGAATGCAGATATCTTCGCTTGGAAAGTGACGGACATGGTCGGGATCCCATCGGATGTGATTATTCATCAACTTAATATCAACCCAAGTTGCCGCCCTGTCCGCCAAAAGAAAAGGAGTTTTGCTTCTGAGCGGCAGAAGGTCATTGACACGGAGATAGATAAATTGCTCATGGCCGGTCATATTCGGGAGGCACAATATCCCGATTGGTTAGCCAATGTGGTCATGGTCCGGAAAGCTAGCGGAGGATGGAGAATATGCATCGACTACACCGATCTTAATAAAGCTTGTCCCAAGGATAGTTTTCGTTACCACGGATCGATCAGTTAGTGGATTCGACTTCTGGCTATGAACTCCTTAGTTTCATGGATGCCTTCTCAGGATATAATTAGATACAATTGGATCCCTCAGATGAAGAGCATACTTCCTTTATCACCGAGAAGGGCATTTATTGTTATAAAGTAATGCCCTTCGGGTTGAAAAATGCAGGAGCTACCTATCAGAGGCTGATGAATAAAGTTTTTAAAAACCAGCTCGGCCGCAACATGGAGGTATATGTAGATGATATGTTGACAAAAAGCAGCTGTGCCACTAATCATGTCGCCGACCTACAGGAGACTTTCCACAACCTCCGGCTCCACAGAATAAAGCTCAACCCACGCAAGTGTGCATTCGGAGTAACCGCAGGGAAATTCTTGGGTTTCTTAGTTACCCGGGGGGATTGAAGAAAACCCAGAGAAATTCAGGCCATCCTCAGCATGAGACGGCCTATGTGTAAGAAAGAGGTGCAACAACTCACTGGAAGGATAGCAGCATTAAGCCGATTTTTGTCGAGATCGGCCGAGAGGTGCTTACCTTTCTTCAAGGTCTTGCGTAAAGCTGATGGCTTCGAATGGACAGGAGACTGTCAACAAGCTTTCGAGGAACTTAAGGAGTTCTTGTCCACACCGCCCCTGTTGTCTAAACCGGAAGAAGGAGAGAAGCTCTTCCTCTATCTTGCGGCTTCCTCAGAGGCCGTCAGTTCCATTTTGGTACGTATCGGCGATCATGCCATTCAAAGACCTGTATATTATACCAGCAAAGTACTTCATGGTGCAGAAGAGAGGTATTCCAAAACGGAGAAAGTCATTTTTGCTTTATTCGTTTCTGCTCAGCGACTTAGACCCTACTTTCAAGCCCATCCTATAGTCGTCCTCACTGATCAACCTCTCAGAGCCATTTTGTCGCGACCAGACACTTCTGGCCGATTAGCCAAGTGGGCCATCCAATTAGGGGAATTCGACTTATCATTTCAGCCCAGTGCATCTTTGAAATCCCAGGTCTTGGCTGATTTTCTAGTAGAGTGTACCTGGTCTGAGGAGCATCAAGAAGAACTCCCCCAGATCCTTTTAGATGCTGATGAGGAAGATGATAAGGCATGGGTCCTTCACGTCGACGGAGCCTCTAACTCACAAGGAAGTGGAGCTGGTCTCATTCTCGCTAGCCCAGAAGGCGTAGTACTAGAGTATGCTCTTCGTTTCCTCTTTGAAGCCACCAACAATCAAGCTGAATATGAAGCTTTGCTGACCGGAATCAAACTAGCGCATGGAATGGGAATCAAGAATCTCCGAGCTTTCACTGACTCGCAGCTTATTTCCGCCCAGGTGGCAGGGGAGTATGAAGCTCGGGACCCTATCATGTCCCAATATCTGAACAAGGTCAAACTGTTAATTCCCTTGTTAGATCACTTCACCATTAGCTACATACCCAGAGGTGAAAATGCTAGGGCCGATATGTTAGCCCGACTTGCTACCTCAGTGGATAACGCTATGGGCAAAACCTACATCGAGTACCTGGAAACACCTAGTATCGAAGCTGCTGAAGAAACTTTGCCCATTATCCAAGAGGAAACCTGGATGAAATCCTATATCGGTATCTGAAAGACGGCGTTCTCCCAGTTGATCATGAGGAAGCTAAGCTGCTTAAGCGGAGGGCTTCTAAATTTGTATGGCTAAAAGGCCAACTCTACAAGAAATCTTCTCTCAGCCTCTCCTCAAATGTGTTAATTCAGTTGATGCGGATTATATCCTTAGAGAAATTCATGAAGGCATCTGTGGGAATCACTCAGGGGGCCGATCTTTAGCGCGCAAGGCCCTTCGACAAGGATATTATTGGCTCACCATGCAGGAAGATGCATCCGAGCTAGTGAAAAGATGTGATCAATGCCAACGATACGCCAACATTCAGCGGCAACCATCTTCCCAGTTAAACTCTCTTTCTGTTCCCTGGCCTTTCGCTCAGTGGGGCATGGACATCCTCGGCCCTTTCCCTCCGGCGTCAGGACAGCGAAAATTCCTACTTGTCGCCGTTGATTATTTCACTAAATGGGTCGAGGCTGAAGCACTCGCAAGGATTACTAAGGCCAAGGTCAAAACCTTTTTCTGGAAAGCCATTATTTGTCGATATGGCATACCACATACTCTCATCACTGATAATGGCCGACAGTTCAACAACAACACCTTCCGGACCTTTTGTACTGATCTTGGCATCATACAACGATACACCTCCGTCGGCCATCCACAATCTAATGGGAAGGCTGAGGTTACGAATCGCATGATATTGCGGGGACTAAGGGCCAAGCTGGATACGTCCAAAGGAAGGTGGGTAGAAGAGCTCCCGAGTGTACTCTGGGCATACCACACAACTCCCAGAACACCAACGGGAGAGACGCCGTTCAATCTGGTTTTCAGTTCTAAAGCTGTCATTCCCGTCAAAATTGGCTTACCAAGTAGTCGAGTGGAAACATACGACGAAGCAGATAACCTCCCTAATTTAAGAGCCAATCTTGACCTCATTGATGAAGCAAGAGATCGAGCTCGAATTAAGATGGCGGCCTATCAGCAACAGGTGGCACGGTATTATAATGCCCGCGTCCGCTCGAAGAGTTTCCGTCAGAGAGATTTGGTTTTGAGAAAAGCTTCGGTGTCCAAACCAACAGAAGGGGGTAAGTTATCTCCAAATTGGGAAGGGCCCTACCGGATAGGAGAAGTCCTTCACCGTGGAGCATACCGACTTGAAGATCTAAATGGACAACCAATCCCCTGAACGTGGAACGCAGATAATCTTCGGCCATATTACCAGTAATGTGATATATTTACTCAAATATTAAATAAACTCACATATTTGAACGCATATTTTTGTAGCCAATTACTCAAGGCGGCTCGGCGGCCCTACAGTCAAAAGGACACCCCCAGGCCGGTATAACCTACCCCTGAGGAGGTTCAAGTCCATGACTTAAGCGGCCCCGAACCACGTTCTCCAACAGACAGGTGGCTCGGCGGCCCTACAGTCAAAAGGACACTCCCAGGCCGGTATAACCTACCCCTGAGGAGGTTCAAGTCCATGACTTAAGAGGCCCCGAACTACGTTCTCCAACGGATAGGCGCCTCGACGGCCCTACAGTCAAAAGGACACCCCCAGGCCGGTATAACCTACCCCTGAGGAGGTTCAAGTCCACGACTTAAGCGGCCCTGAACCACGTTCTCCAACGGATAGGCGCCTCGATGGCTCTACAGTCAAAAGGATACCCCCAGGTCGGTATAACCTACCCCTGAGGAGGTTCAAGTCCATGACTTAAGCGGCCCCGAACCATGTTCTCCAACGGATAGGCGCCTCGACGGCCCTACCGTCAAAAGGACGCCCCCAGGCCGGTATAACTTACTCCTGAGGAGGTTGCAATCCCTGACTCGAGCAGCCTCGATTCAGATGGTTTTGAGTCACGCCCATACGCAAATACCTGGTTACTCTCGAAATGCAACTCTGCAAAAGCGCCAAATGACCCCACGATCCTAAGGGCATCATGCCTCCTCGAATCTAGGACTGGCTTCCCCGCGGGAGCCCCTAAACTATCTTACTGAAGTTTTAGGACTTACATCCTGATACGACATGACAGAAGGCGACCCCGAGATTCAGACTTAATGTCGACTCGTGGACGGATCTCCTAATCCATAAGTAGGAATCGGGAATCAAGCAGATGAAGTATTAAGTAACACCATTTAAACAAAAGTGGCGCCTACTCATTCAAAGTCAATTCACTATAAAACTTTATAAGGTATCGTCAATAAACTGATATTAGTTACAAAAAGAAGTCCTTTAAAGGACCAAGTCAAGAACAGAAAAGCTAAGCTAAAATCAAGATAAACCTAGACATCCTGTATCAGTCCTCGGGATGTCCCTTCTCAGTGATTAGATCAGAAGCCAGCTCCTCAACGATTGGCATCTTTGCAGCAGAATCTTTAGTTGTCGCTACTCCATCCATCACGTCTTCGACCTCCATACTAGATGTCTCTTCGTCATCCACAGGTCAAAAACGTTCAAGGTTTTCTAAGCTAAAGTGTAGGGCTAACCTCCGTTTACACCTTTCGAAACCCTGAATAAAGGCATCCACCGCGGCCTCCCGGAGTTCTGATACAAAGTCCGAGGAACCCTTATACTCCTTGATGGCATCCCGGACTTTGGCTTCGGCCGCGGCCACCTTTTCTTGAGCTTTAGCTTCAGCCGCGACCACCTTCTCTTGAGCTCTGGCCTCGGCCGCTGTTATCCTTTCCTGGGCTTCCATCATCACTGTTGCGACCCTGTCCAAAGCTTCCTTAGCATCTCTCTCGGCTAGAACCAATTTTTCTACAGCATCACGAGACACAGCTTCCGCGTTATCTGCTCGGTTTTCGGTATGTTCTAGCCTGAGAGTAGTTTCCTTCAACCTTTCTTCTGTTGGCAGCAATTTCGCCCAGACCTCAGATAGTTGAGCGTCTAAGCTCCGCAACTCCTTTTCAGCTCTTCCCCGCCAAGTCCGATAATCCTCCTGGATGACCCGAAGGTTATGTAGTGCTTTTGACTCTCGAGCCTTCGTCTCCGTCAACTCTTTGTCCAAGCTCACGCTGCGAGACTTGGCCTTGTTTAGGTCTTCGCGCAGCACAAAAAGGCCATTAGACATTGCGGAAAACATTCGATGAATACCCAAACTCAATAATCACAAAGGGAAAAGGTCGTAGCTCTACCTGAAGCGTGGCTGTAAACATGGTGTCAAACGACTCCTCTTGTGACACCTTTCTCATTTTTCCTGAAACCTGGGCAGGATCGAAAGTTTGAGTATTGTCTCCGATAGGCAACTTTTATATCCAGCACCCAGATTAGGCGGTTGAGCAGACGGAGACGGACTTCTCAAGGCATCTGAGGAAGCGGGAGCAAGAACGCCTGCTTCCTTTGACGATGATGGGCCTGGCAAATCCGTTTCAACTGCTTCCACGCTCCCTGCAGATCCCCCAGTGCCCTTATTAAAACATGGGGCGACTGTCGGAAGCCCCCCCTCAACGGGATCTCTTATCGGGATCCTCTTTGGAGGACTTATCTCTCCCTCGCTGTCTTCTATTAGGGTTGCTTCGGGAAGAGCCGCTGGAGGCTGGGCCCAAAAACCTGATTCCGACTGGCGGAGCCTCTTAGGTTCATTCCCTGCCACGCCATGGTCGCTCCCTTCTCTCTTTCCAAGGCTCGATATCAATATGTCTTGAGAAAACTTTATTGCTACAATATAGTGAGCATATGGTTAGCTAGAAGGAAAACACCAAATATGTTAGCTGCAAATGTAACGATAAGAAAAATTCTTTAGGGCTCACCGGGCGCTGCAGCCAGCGACATCGACACGAACGCGATCTTTCGGAGATTATCCTCCGATAGTAATTCCTTACTGGGGGGGGATGATGGTAGAGATCAGGGTGTTGAAAAGCTCACGGTCTCTCTCATCCACACTCGAGTTCTGGTTAGAACGGGTATCCGGAATGCCCCAATCTACACCCAGCCCCTCCAAGTGTGCATAAAAAAATTAAGACTTCCATCCTTTAATTTTAGAAGGAAGATTAAGCCTAAGAACTCTTTTAGGCTTCGATGCGAAACTCCACCACCCATCCCTAACCGGGTTTCTAATCCTATATAAGGCCCTAAATAAAGAAAGTCGAGCGGAAACTCCATGAAAGGAACAAAGTACTAGAAATGAAAAAATAACACGAATAGAATTAGGGGTAAGCTGTGCGGGAATAAGGCGATACATGTTCAATAAGTTTACGAAAAAAGGATGTAAGGGCAGTCGTAGACCACCCTTGAAAAATTCCTCATACAACGCGACCTCTCCTGGTCGCGCTAGGCTGACCCTATCCTCAGGGAGGGGAACGGAAAGCCGGATGTCACTAGGGATCCCAAATTGGGCCCTGAGGTTCCTAAGATCTTGAGGGGATATAACAGAGGCGACATCTGCTGGCCCAGCCGATTTGGGAGTAATCGCGGGAGGCCCTACCTCACGACTGGTAGACGAAGAGGAAACCCTTGGAGACTGGGATAACAACCTAGACACAGACTACGCGGACCGAGCAACAGGTAGGTCCCCACGGATGACTACCCCTCCGAGGGCCTGTCGACGCTCTCGAAGAATCTCCTCTCGGGTGGGCTCAACCATGGGGCCCTTACCCTTCCTATCTTGAGAGGGATCCATAAAATGAGAAAGGGAGAAGAAGAAGTCGACTAACCTGGGTCTGGAGAGGTAAAATCGCAGGAGGATACACAAAATCAAAGATTAGGGGATGGAGAAGATGCCCCCCCCCCCTTATTATTATATATCGGACGCGATGCCTCGAGCACCACAAAGATACGTGGTAGTCCCCCAATGGAGTCAGACAAGCGAAAAGACACTATTCTCTTAGAGATATATGCTTCCTCTCTTAAAACGTCACTTATCATGTACTGATTTTTTTTGAAATTCAAATTTTTCCGCCCTTCTCCCTTACACGTGTGCAACACACCTAAGTACAAGGAACATGGGCGAGGGGGCATATGATATGAATAATAAATAAAATAGTTAGAAAATAAAGAATCCCGCATCCTAGATGGCCCCTGGAATCTGGGCGGCCCCTAGAGTCTGGGTGGCCCCCAGTCCTAGGCGGCCCCTAGAGTCTGGACGACCCCCAGTCCTGGGAAGCCCCGAGAGTCTGGGCGGCCCTCAGTCTGGGTGGCCCTAGTCCTGGGCGGCCCCAGAGTCTGGACGGCCCCTAGAATCTGAGCGGCCCCCAGTCCTGGGCGGCCCCGAGAGTCTGGGCGGCCCTCAGTCTGGGCGGCCCTAGTCCTGGGCGGCCCCCAGAGTCTGGGCGGCCCTCAGTCCTAGGCGGCCCCTAGAGTCTGGGCGGTCCCAGTCCTGGGTGGCCCCCAGAGTCTGGGCGGCCCCCAGTCCTGGGCGGCCCCTAGAGTCTGGGCGGCCCCCAGAGTCTGGGCGGCCCTCAGTCCTGGACAGCCCCTAGAGTCTGGGCGGCCCTAGTCCTGGACGGCCCCCAGAGTCTGGACGGCCCCAGTCCTGGGCGGCCCCCAGAGTCTGGGCGGCCCCCAGTCCTGGGCGGCCCCTAGAGTCTGGGCGGCCCCCAGTCCTGGGCGGCCCCTAGAGTCTGGGCGGCCCTCAGTCCTAGGCGGCCCCCAGAGTCTGGGCGACCCCAGTCCTGGACGGTCCCTAGAATCTGGGCGGCCCCCAGTCTCGGGCAGCCCCCAAAATCTGGGCGGCCCCAGTCCTGGGCAGCCCCCAGAGTCTGGGCGGCCCCAAGTCCTGGGCGGCCCCTAGAGTCTGGGCGGCCCCAGTCCTGGGCGGCCCCCAGAGTCTGGGCGGCCCTCAGTCCTGGGCGGCCCCCAGAGTCTGGGCAGCCCCCAGTCCTGGGCGGCCCCCAGAGTCTGGGCGGCCCCAGTCCTGGGCGGCCCCAGTCCTGGGCGGCCCCAAGACCTAGACGGCCCCCAATTTGAAAATGATTCTTAAATCAAAACCATTAAACATGATGAACCATCATATTTGGAACAGAAATCGAGGATCATTGAGCATCATAACGCTTTAAATGATCCGGATAAGACAAACACTGAAACACCGCCGTTTATCTAGAAAAAGGAGATACTGAACTCCTAGTTTTGAGCCAGATACCTTTTCTCTGACTCTGACATCTTCACTAACCCTGATATTCCCTTGGGATAACCAAGGTCATCATGAAAACCCTTACCTTCGTGAATAAGTTTCTTAATACCCTTATTATTAATTATCAAGGAATGACCACGTAGCTGGGGCGAAAAAGAGGACGAGTGTTTATCCTACACGTGGATCTCTGGAACTAAAGGGAAAAAGAAAAAGAAAAACAAATTAGGGGGATAAGAAGGAGGAAGGAGGAGGAAGAGGGACTTTTTCTTCTTCCAGAAAGAGATCTCATAACAACAGAGGAATCTGGTGATCCAGCATCAACAAGAGAGTCTCTTGCAAAGTGTTTCCTAGGTGGGCATGCTGCCGAATTTCTCCACAGGAGGTCCAGCTTGGAGTATTTTGAGAAGGTACTTGTAAGGGTTGGGTGAACTCTTGTAAGGGGTTGGTCTTGATGGGATTCTTGATGAAATGTGTTCCATTGATCAATGAAGGCTTCTCTTTCTCTTAGCTCATGGTGTTGATGAGTGTGGCATGGATCTTGATGCTGAAAAGGGACGTGGTAAGGTGGGGCGCAGCCTTCACAAAGGGATAAGCGACAATAGGCTAATTTCTTGAAGGCTTAGCTGGCTCTTGTGGAAGAAGAAGGCTGGGGGATGCATGAGGGATTGATCTTGGCCCGTTTGTCAGGCAAGAGGGCTGGTTGGAGAGGGTGCTGCTCCAACGCCGCACATCGTGAAGTTAGGCTCAACAAAGTAAAAATTGGGTCTATTTTTGCGCTTCACAAGGGGGTGTGAACACAATATGGATCAATTGGGTTTAAGCTATCAGTGCATATTAAAGGCCTTGCGCTTAGTATCTTGATTTTTTATAAGATTTTCTTAAGGTTAGCCTAAACCTTTAGTCATGGCATAATATGACAATTCTCATATAGGTGAATCCTCCAAGGATATTTGTAACTAATACCCTATAGATAACCTACCTTGGATCCATTAAGAGTATGACTCAACCTTACACATATTTATTTTGTTACTTTATAAGAGCACTCATCATAGGAATAGGATGAAATTTTTTTTTTCAAAAAATTATGCTCTAACATGATCATTCATTCAATTTCGTTTCTACTATATTGAACCTCTTTCATGGGATTTCCAATCATAGAGGTTGGGTATCCATTGTTGGTGACCAAATAATGGGCTTAAGCCCCATCTCCCTCGATGATTCTAGAACTCCACTCCTCGATAATCCTTTGGTTAATTAATCTGCCAAATTCTTCTCAGACTTGACAAATTCTAACGAGATAACATCATTTTTCTTATGTTGTCTTATAGACTTATGATGAAGCTGTATATGGCGATTCATCTTTTTATTTGTACTCTTTTGATTAGTCAGTTAGATTACAACCTTATTATCACAATGGATTGATATAGCTGGAACTGGCTTAGGTACCAAAGGTAGCTCTAAGATTAGATTTGTTTATCCAGTCTGCCTCATTACAGGTGGTATCCAGAGCTATTAACTCGGCCTCCATGATGCTTTTAGAGATAATAGCTTGCCTAGCAACACCGAGATATTTGGTGGTTGATTTAAGATCATTAGAATCGATGACCCAATTAACATTACTGTAATTCTCAACTACCTCAGGGTCTTCAATGAACATCAAAGAGAGATTAAGTATTCCATTTAGATATCGGAACACTCTTTCTAAGGCTATCCAACGAGATTGATCAGGATATTGATTATATCTATTCAGTCTTCCTCCAGCATAGGCAATATCAGGTCTTATCCTATTTGCTGCGTATAAGAGGGATCCTATAATTTGAGAATATTTTAGCTGATTAATTGGATCACCATAATTTTTCTTTAGGTGAAAGCTCGAATCATATAGAGTAGATACTGGTTTAAGATCAGAATAACTAAACTTCTTGATCATTTTTTCTATAGAGATCATTTTTTTCATAAAGTGACTTAACAAATTTACAAACCTTGTTTTCTTGTCTCTTTATAACAAAACCTTGTTGTTCCATATAAATCTTCTTCTCAAGATCTGCATTAAAGAATATAGTCTTTACATCCATTTGATGAATGATTAACTTATGAATGAAAGAAATGGCAAAAGTGATCTAAGGGTTGTTCTTCTAGCTACAGAAGAATATGTATCAAAGAAATCTAACCTTTTCTTTTGGTTATACCCTTTAGCTACTAATCTAGCTTTATACTTTTCTATTGAACCATCAAGTCTAAATTTCTTCTTAAATACCCACTTACATCCTAAAAGTTTGCTACCAGAGAGTAGATCCGATAAGATAAGTTTTATTTTGTAAGATTGAATTAAATTTAGAAAGAATGGCTTCCTTCCAAAAAGAAGCATCAAGTGAAGATATCGCCTCTGAAAAAGAGGAAGATTCGTCTTCGATTAGAAAAGTAAAGAAACATTCACCAAGGTCTTTTTTCTTCCTTATCCTTAAACTTTTTCTAAGTTCATAAGGTCCACTGTCAGAGTTAGACCTTTTTCTTTTTTTGACTCATTAGAGAACCCAGTTTCAAAAGAATCATAAACCAAGAAAGGATTAGAAGAGACTTGATTTGGAATCTGGTTCTTGAAAGAAAAAATATTTTCAAAATAAGTAGTATCTCTTAATTTAATAAGAGTATTATTTGAAATACCACTTATTTAAGAGTTTATCATTAGAAACCTATGGGTACGGTTATCTAAGAAATAACCTATAAAGATAGCATCTACGGTTTTATGTCCTATTTTTTTCTTTTAGATTCATGTATTCCTACTTTAGCTAAACATCCCGATACTTTAAGGTAATTTAGCTTGGGTGTTCTACCTTGTAAAGCTCAAAAGGTATTTTAGAATTATCCTTAAAGGATATCCTATTTAAGATATAACAGGCAGCTAAAAGCGCTTTCCTCACAAGTTCTCAGGTGCGTCGAATTGATTAACATTGAGTTAACCATATCCATTAAGGTATGATTTTTTGTTTGGACTGAGGAGAGTATGGTGGTGTAACTTCATGAATAACCTCATATTTTTGGTAAAATAGAGTTATTTCATTTAAGTTATATTCATCATCTCGGTTTAACCTAAGTTTCTTAAGTTTTTCTCAGTTTGACTTGAGTTAATTAAGAGTTTTGGATTTATTGACATGAAAGAAGGCTCGGCACCACTTTTTCCTAAAAAATTGCTAGGACTTTCATTGTAAGTTATTGGAAAAAAAAAGTCTTGAATTTGAAATTTAAAATTCAAACTTAAAATTTAAAATTTAAATTTAAAATTTAAAATTCAAACTAGTCCTTAGTGGTTGAAAAATATTTTTATTTTTTTTGCAAAAACTCCTTCCTAAAAATTGCTAGAAAATTTAGTCTAAAAATTTAAATACATAAAGAATTTAAAATCAAAAGAAGATGACACTACTAGGGGCTGGGGCTTTGGCGCAGAAAAAATCCAGCGACCGCTTGGGGGCGGTCGCCGAAGGCACCTTTAGCGACCGCTTTAGGACGGTCGCTAAAGGTATTAAAATTCGGGCGACCGCTTAAGGGTGGTCGCGGAAGCCACTTTTAGCGACCGCTTGAGGGCGGTCGCAAATGCCATTACTATATGCGGTCGCCGTAGCTCTCTCCCTGGTTTTGGTTCTCGCTTCCGTCCGAGATAAACCCTAGCCTCCATCCGTCCGAGATAAACCCTAGCCTCCATCGTCTTGCTCGGGATCTCGCTGCTTGGGCTCTTGGACTCCTTGTTCTTCGCATCACCGATTCGAGGAGCGACCCTCTGCTTCTCTGTCTCCGTCGTCCTGCCGGCAAACCCTAACCTCCATCGTCTTGCTCGGGATCTCGCTGCTTGGGCTCTTGGACACCTTGTTCTTCGAATCACCGATTCCAGGTGCGACCCTCTTCTTCTCTCTCTCCCTCGTCCCGCCGGCATTTTGATTTCTTTTGATTTCTCTTGCTTGGTTCCGTTTTGTTTTGAGTTTTTATTCATAATCTTGTAATTTGCTTTTCCTTGATGAATTGATTAAGGAAGGGATCAGAAAAATCAAAAAAATTTACCATTTATCCTAATTTATGAGAATTTCTTGACAAAATGGTTTGGATTCATCAAGATGTACAAGTTAAATGACACAGAATTGTTTTTAACCCAATTAGCAAATAACTGGATGAATCCTTGTATTGAATGCTAATGTGTTCATAGCCAATTATAAAAGCAAAATATATGGTACATTGGTTTTCTGCCTACAAATTCAGAAATGATCCCCATCAATGAATTGATGATCATGGAACAGACCGGTCAAAAATGGAAATCTTGCTGTTTCTGGACATGCCACAGATGTACCTACCAGTAAGTGTTCTTCACTATAGCTTTATAGTTTTGCACCACAACCTTTATGATTCACTTAGAACCATGCATCTGTAAAACATTCATGACAACAACTATCTTGTAGTCAACTTACATCCAAGCCCAGAATCTCCATATGATATTGTTGACCATCATGATGACTGCTTTTTTGTTATCAGTTATCACCACTGAATGGAGACCAAGATCAAATGTGCCCGAAATTTCCATCTTGCATAGCAGCAGACCATTTCCTCCTCTGGACATATTCCCTTAATAGCACTTACCGGATTTGGCCAGTTAACAGCCTTAGGAGTCCATGATCACTCTAATATATACAATATCATGCTACGTAGCATAGCAATGGTATCTGATGATTGCATGCACCCCCATCATTCACCCTTTGTAGTTGTTGACTGGAACATCTCAGTACATCTTTCAGATAATGAAACCAATATGTTTAGTTCATTTAGCAAAGCCTTTGTTCCTCAATCATGGTTGCATCATTGACTACACAGAAATTTCACAAAAATTCCAAGCCATCTAACTTTGTCTCGGTACAACTATTTCTAAAATACCATAAGTGAAATCACCTTGACTGATTCCCAATCTTCCATGCATAAGACAAACAAGTACATTTATCATATGAATGCTATCCACAAAGTATTCGTTAAGAAACAATGATAAAGAGAACATCCAAGAAAATGCAAGCTCATAATTCAATCAATAGATTGCAAAAGATAATAAAAAGAATAAAATAACTATTTAAGACCTTTGATCTAGTATTCGCTTTTCTGCCTTGGAGCAAGAGTTTGCAAGAGATTCTTCTAGAACCTTCAACTTATCAACCTGCCATTTGAACACAAATAGATTGGAAAAGGAAATTAGAAAATGTATTTCATTAATTGGAATCTACGATTAAAGAACACAGATCTAGTCGTAGCAATGATCGATTCAGGAAGAAAATATCATGTCTAATTCATATTAAATTAACCAAAGAAGTTTAATAAAATCAAAATCTGCATCTGTCTAGGAACAGTTACTGCACACAAAAAATGATCATTTATTATGACAAATCAGGTTCAGCATCAACATACCTCATGACAGTTAGAGCATTCTTATAGCAATTGCTACTTGAACATTTAATATTTTAAATTTCAGATAACCAGGCCTTTTAGGCACTTGGACATGGTAGGACAGACATAAATGGATATAATGCTTGTATCATCACAAATGTTAGCTTGGAAATTGTTCTTTTTGGAAGGTTCAACTGTTGAAGTGATGACACTTCTACCCATATCTGCTGCTAAATGTCATTACTATCAAGAGCCTTGACACATCTACTGAAATGTATATTAAGGCTTAAATGAGCACATACTGAAATGTATATCAAGGCTTAAATGTGTTAACAGAATATGCAGTTAACTAGTCTGTTTCCAACATATAAATAAACTCTTATGATTATAGATTTATTCAGTTTAGTGCAAGAAAATGTCCCTATCTAAATTATCATCAACACATAAAAGGTACACAGTTTTCCATAATTCAATTTCAATGATCAAACATAGAAACAGAAGTCATGAGCATGTCTTTTGAGAATGAATTTCTGGTGAATCACCACTGTTTATGGATTTCTTCTTTAGTAAGAGTGCTTCCAGTCTAGAGCAAAAGCGAACTTCTGCCAGTGCTTCTTTTAGAGCACCCAGAATCTCCATAACTGATAACTGTTGGTTTCTGGTTTCTGGTAATACCTTTTATAATCCAAGTCATCATGATGGCTGCCTTTTTATTGTAACAAAAGTAAAACTTCTATTCTGCTGGTGTGCATGAGATTTCCTTATGATAGTCTGTGCATTATAATTCTGCTCTTAGCTATCCAAGAAGAAGCTTTTAGTAAAACATCTTTGTTCTTCTCAAATACCTCTGCCATGAAGCTATTAGTTGCATAACCAAATCTGGGTTTCCTATTATGATGCTTTTTTCTCCTATGAGTGATTGCTTTGTATTGCTTGTGCTTTCAAGGATTTGTCATTGTGCTTATGCTTATGGAAATAACTAAATGCCTGTTTGCTTGCTTGTTGTTTATGGTCATTATGGCTGTCGAATACTGGTTATCAGTTACTAATCAGCGTGACCAATATCCTTATCTAGTGGTCTGTTGATTTTTGCCTCCTTGAGCTTTTCATGGTTACATATTTTATATTTTATAGTTGTATTGGCTATTGCTTACATATATGTGGTATTGTCTGGCCTCTTGTTTTCTTTGTGCAAACAGTGGTCGGGAAAGACTGTGGCATCTTGTTTTTCTGTTTATTGGCATTTACTTTTCTGCATCACATTTTGGACATTAGAAGACTTGTGAGTAAAGTGAACCAACTTGCTTGGATAATGAAACCTTTTGTCTGGTGACAATTCAAATCTTATGGTCTGTGCAATGCTATCAACGACCTTTTATGTCACCCACAATTTAACTGACATAGACTTTGAGCAGCTCAAGTTACATGTATGCCGTGTTGATGTGTCCTATTTGATGTGCAGGTTGTGTTTGTTACAAAAAATTGAGTCCAGTAAAATCTTGATGTGGTTGAACTTGGCTTTCTGAACTTAGATTGAGTCCAGCAAATTAGGTTGTGTTTCTTTATAATTGTTTTGAGAAATTAGCAGTGAACGGATTGGTTATTGAGGGGGTGATGTTCTAACTAAGACAAATCATGTTATGTTTGAGATATGTCTCTCTAGGTTGCTCTATTGTGCAAATATTTTTCTCTAATCAGCAACCATGTTTCTTTTTTCAGAACACAGGAGATCAAGTTAAGCTAGTGAGGCAGCCTTTAATCGGTGAAAGTTTTTACTCTTTTTTCTTTTAAACTAATCTTCATTTTTTTAATTTATTTGTCCGTGCATTGCCTAGCAAGTTATTTGTCCGTGCATTGCCTAGCAAGTTATTCATACTTTCACAGAAATACTTAGCGACATGGATAAGAGTTGGATTGATTTGCCAAATAGGACGTCTACGGAATATATAGAGGGGATTAAGCAGTTCATTGCCTTCACCAATGGATTTGATAGTGAGCACATCAGTTGTCCCTGTAGAAAATGTGCGAACCGTTATTACTACACACGAGATATTGTACGAGAGCATTTGATTCTAAATGGGTTTTTGAAGAATTACAAGAATTGGACTAGACATGGGGAAGATTATGTTCCTTATTGCAGAGAGGAAAGAGTTGAGATGGAGGTCGATGTTACGACAATTGATCCGATGATCGTGATGCTAAATGATATTGCATGCGGGTTAGCACCCGAAGACAGTTGCTGTGAGACTGATAGGGTGGGTGGGAGTAATCCTCGCTCGGGTGCAGATGAAGAAACATTAAGGTATTTTGAAATTTTGTATGATGCGCAGATCGAATTGTATCCTGGATGTACGAATTTCAGTAAATTATCTTTTATTGTCGAGTTATTACACTTGAAGGCTTTGAATCAGTGGACGGACACGTCCTTCGACATGCTGCTCCAGCTATTGCACAAAGTGCTCCCATTCGGTGCAAAGCTAGTTGAGTCCTACTATCATGCTCGCAAGTTAACTGAAAACTTAGGCTTCACATATGAGACTTTCGATGCATGCCCAAACAATTGTATGTTGTTTAGAAATGAGAATGCCGACCTCGATTTGTGTATTGTGTGTAAAACTTCAAGGTGGAAGGACGATGGGGTTGGTCAGAATCGTCAGAGTAATTTGCGAAGTGTTTCGAATCGTGGGAAGCTTGTCGCTGTAAGGCAAGTGCGATATTTTCCACTCAAGCCAAGGCTAAAGAGGCTTTTTATGTCATCTAAAATTTCTAAATTGATGCGATGGCATGCAGAGCATGGTAGGGAGGATGAAAAGTTAACCCACCCAGTGGACTCCTCGGCATGGAAGGATTTCGATAAGAGACACCCCGACTTTGCCTTGGATAGTCGTAGTGTGCGGCTTGGGTTGGCTGCAGATGGTTTTAGCCCCTTCAGGTCCATGACCGGGGCAACTCATAGTACATGGCCAGTGGTGTTGGTTCCGTACAATCTTCCTCCTTGGTTATGTATGAAGCAGCCTTTTCTGATCCTATCCACTCTTATTGACGGACCAAGGGGCCCTGGGGATAAAATTGATGTGTATATGCAGCCTTTAATTGACGAGTTGAATGAATTATGGGCCGAAGGTGTGATGACTTTTGATTCTGAAGGAAATGAAATGTTCAAACTTCGCGCTGCATTATTATGGACAATCAATGACTTCCCGGCATATGCGAATTTGTCAGGTTGGAGCACGAAGGGAGAATTTGCCTGTCCTTGTTGCAATCAGAGTAAAAAGTCAACCTGGCTAAAACATGGCAAAAAGTGGGCTTACACAGGTCACAGACATTTTTTACCTCCATTGCATAGGTTCAGAAGGGATAAAGTGTCATTCGATGGCACTCGAGAATATGGTCCAACACCACAAATAATGACTGGGGTTGATTTGTTATCACAACTTGAACAAGAGCAAATACGCACAGTATATGATTTCCAAGATCTGTTAGCCCCTCCATTGCCTGCTATTCCTGGTGCGAACAAAAGGCGTAGTCATAACTGGAAGAAGAAAAGTATTTTTTATGAGTTACCATACTGGAAAGATAATTTACTGAGGCACAACTTGGATGTTATGCACATTGAGAAAAATGTTTGTGATAATATATTATGGACCCTTCTCGGTGTTAAGGGAAAGTCCAAAGACAGTGCCAATACACGTCGTGATTTGCAGGAAATGGGCTTGCGGAAACCACTACACTTACAGTTGACAGAGTCTAACAAGGCATACATGCCTCCTGCACAGTACACGATGAGTAAAGATGAGAAGGAGGCATTTCTTTCCATTTTGAAAGGGGTCAAGGTGCCTGACGGCTATTGTTCTAATATTTCTAAGCGTGTGAATATGAAAGAAAGGACTTTACAAGGTTTGAAGAGTCATGACAATCACATTCTCATTCAACAATTAATTCCTATTGCAATCCGAAATTGTTTACCTAAGAATGTTGTTGAGCCCTTGATTGAGGTGAGTAACTTCTTCAGACAACTGTGTTCAAGAGTCCATCGCACAAATGATTTGAAAAGTCTCCAGGATAGGATTGCGCTAACACTGTGTCATCTGGAGAAACTCTTTCCACCTTCATTCTTCGATGTAATGGTTCACTTGACCATACATTTAACAGGTGAAGCATTGCTTGGTGGCCCTGTCCAATTTCGGTGGATGTATCCTATTGAGAGGTACCTGAATACGTTAAAAAGGTATGTGCGTAACAGAGCTCGTCCAGAGGCATCAATAGCCAAGGGTTATTTAATGGAAGAGTGTACTAATTTTTGTGCTGCATATCTTAATGATGTTGAAACCAAACTTGATAGGCCCTTGCGGATTAATGATGGTCCTATTGGGGAGGGAACAGCATTTGATCTAGATAACATCGACTGGATTCAAGCTCATCGATACGTGTTGTTTAACACTCCATCAGTTGTGGCGTTGATTCAGTAAGTGAATGCTCATTCATATATTTAACTTGTTCGTGTTATGTCTAACTCAATCAAGCTTGTCATTAACACATGTTGTTTTGCATTATAGGACACACATTGATGAGCTCAAACGGGACATGCCTCGTGCGACAGATAATCAAATTCGCAGTCCCATTTTCAATCATTTCACGATTGGTTCAAGAATTATGTATGTATAGATATGGTTGTATGTGTACATATGGTTGTATGTGCTTCAATTTGTTCTTATCATATTAGTTTTACGTAGCTTTATTCAATGATTACTTTAATTCTGTAGGTGTACAATTTACGACGAGCGAGTGAAGGTACTTTGACTGATGAAATGAACCAACTGGCTGATGGTCCGTTTATAACGGCACGACGTTACACAACTTGTGATGTCAATGGGTTTCGATTTCGCGTCAAAGAAGTAGATGAGAAACGAGCAACACAAAATAGTGGTCTAGGGTGTCCTTCTGTCGATGCAGGTTATTATTATGGCCAGTTGAAAGATATCATTGAAGTTATATACAGTCACGGATTAAAATTTTTGTTATTCAAGTGTGACTGGGTCGATCCAATCCGTGGGACTAAAGTTGACAAGTATCAATTTACGTTGGTAAATTTCAACAATTTGTTATATCGAGATGAGCGAGTAAGTAATGAACCCTACATATTGGCCAGGCAAGCTGAGCAAGTTTACTATGTTATGGATCCCATGGATCCTAACTGGCAAGTTGCAGTTAAAATGTCAAGGAGGGGGGTGTATCAAATTGAAGATAATGAGCCAGATATTGATGCATTTGCTAAGCAAGTTCTTGACCAAAATGTAATATTTCAACGTGATGAGGATGTCAACTGGGTTAGAGAGACCGTTGAAGGAGATACTATCGACTTGCATGACCAGTGAACTGTTCTCCTTTTTTCTTCTCAATTTTGCTTAAGAATATGTTTGACTTTTTGTTTACGAATGGTTTTAGTTATTACTTGCAATTTATTTATCTTATGATACGTTAAAAAGATATGTCTGGACGTAAGAGGAGAGAGCGTCCACACACGATGGACGAGTTTTTACATCATAGCCAGGCTCGTTCGCCGACGAGGGACCCTAGTCCACAGACACCTGCACCGGCACGATTTAGATCTCCCCAGTCCATGCCAGTGGGGCCTTCTCCATCTACAGTTGGTGCATCGACCTCCACACATACTGGTATAATTTCATTTTTATGTTTAACAATTATATAAAATAATTTTAGTTTTATTTAACTAATAAGTTATTGTTTATAGCTTCTACTACGACGAGTTCATCTTCCAGTAGGGGTAGGGGCCCAGCTAGAGGGATTCCTTCATGGAATGCTGGTACCCGTTATGATGTGCAATTTGACGACACATTTCATCCAGTTGGAGAAGGGGCTCGCCCGTTTATCAGCCAGTTGGGGCATATGGTTCGAGACCCACATAGATTTCCCCTGACTATGCTCGATTGGACTGCTTTTCCTCAGGATACGATAGATCGACTCTGGAGGGAGGTTAAGGTAAGCCGCTGAGTTCTATCTTAGCTTCAACGTTATTATACGATGTGTCAATTTAGTACACCTTGACTACTAAAATTTCTTGTCCTACGTAGGACAATTTGAGGTCATGTCCTGATGATTTTCGTCCAGTTTGCTTGGCGAAGTGTCGAAAGTTATGGAAAGACCACAAGAACAAGGTAAAGAAAGAGCATTGGAAGAAGAATGTGGATGACCCAGACCTTCTTCAGCGAGTCCCAAGGGGCATTCTCCCCGCACAGTGGCCTGAGTTGGTCCGGTACTGGTCAAGTGAGAAGGCAAGGGTGAGTAGTTCAATCTATTTTTTGTTAAATTGATATGAAACATTCGGTGTAAACTTATAAATATGACCCAAAATGAATGCAGGAAGAGGCAGAGCGAAATTCTCAAAATCGCTCGATGCAGGGCCCTACTCACAAGCTTGGGACTCGACACGTTACGCAGATCCGGCACGAGGTAAACTGTCACGTTAGACCATACGTATTTTAATTGACGTAGTTTGTATTCATATATGTAGATGATATGATTTATCATTCGACAGTTACGTGAGCGGGGTGCACCCACCGACCGGATGTCTGTATGGATGGCGAGTCGCAGTCTCGACCATCCTGAGGTTGCAGCTCTTGTAGTAAGTATTTACCTTTATGCAATACTTTTTTAACCTATTATGAGATTTATTGATTTACTATTTTAATTTGGTTGCGCACACAGGCCCAGTTTGAGGCTCGATTGGCCGAGCTGCCAGAGGAGGAGTGACAGGTAGTTGCTAGGCGGGATGAGATATTCCACACCATCATAGGCCAGGATGGGCACGGATACACACTTACATACGGCACGGGCATACCACGTTCGACTATCATGCGAGTGGAGTCATCCGGATGTAGTTCATCCCAGGGCTCACGCATGCGAACTGACGAGGTGGCTGAGCTGATCCAGTCTCTTCACCAGCAGATGGACGCGCGTGTCAAGGATCTTCGGGTAAGGATGCAGGTTGCGATGCAGGCCGAGGTGCAGGCTCAGGTACAGAAGCAGGTGCAGGCATTTAAGGCGGAGCTACATCATCGACTAGCTCAGAGTGTTGTCCCTATAGCTGATGATTCAGATCCACCGATTCATACTCAGGTTCATAATTGAAAACATCTGTATTTAAATTTAATTTAATTACTTTAAAATATATATTATTTATTTCTATTGTTAATCATATACTGTAATATTGTAGGCCCCAGACGCTGGCAGTGGTCACCAGACGAGACATGAGTCAGTTGGTGAGGGCATGCCTGATCCAGTAGGCTCAAATGAACAGAATCGGGTATGAGTTTATGAATATGTTTTAATATGTTGTTCTTGAACTCCAAGTAGCTCTCTAAAATGCTAAAACTTGTTTCTTAGAAATGCCTTTGTGAAGATAATTGCAATTTGTTCTTCTTTAATTATATTTATATTTTATTGACTAATAAATTTAATTTTTTGTTTCAGGTTGATTGACTGGTGCTGCATTGGGACAACTGTTTTCTTTATGTTTGTTTCTTGAAAATTGTATTAGATTTTTTTTTTTTGGATTGTAAATCAAAGACGTTGCAGATTTATTATATAGATAAATTATTTTTTTATTAGCTTATACTTTTATTGTGTGTGTACAATTTAATTTTAATATTTAGTTTATATAATTTTGTAAAATAGGTATAGGTACCCAAACAAAAAAAATTAAATAACCAAAAACAAAATAATTAGAAAAATAACCAAATCTAGTATTAGCGACCGCCTAGGCGTCGCAAATGGCTTAAAAGGNNTTCTTTATGTTTTTTCTTGAAAATTGTATTAGATTTTTTTTTTTTGGATTGTAAATCAAAGACGTTGCAGATTTATTAATATAGATAAATTTTTTTTTATTAGCTTATACTTTTATTGTGTGTACAATTTAATTTTAATATTTAGTTTATATAATTTTGTAAAATAGGTATAGGTACCCAACAAAAAAAATTAAATAACCAAAAACAAAATGAATTAAAAAATAACCAAATCTAGTATTAGCGACCGCCTAGGCGGTCGCAAATGGCTTAAAAGGCGTCGCCAATGCTCCTTCAGAACAGAAAAATAGAAAAAATATATATATATATATAGTATTAGCGACCGCCTAGGCGGTCGCTAAAGGCCCTTCAGGCGGTCGCTAATAGTCAAAAATAAAAATAAAAAATAAATATATGTAGTATTAGCGACCGCCTAGGCGGTCGCTAAAGCTCTATAGGCGGTCGCTAATAGTCAGAAAATAAAAAATAAAAATAATAAATATGTAGTATTAGTGACCGCCTAGGCGGTCGCTAAAGGCTCTATAGGCGGTCGCTAATAGTCAAATTCTGCCTCCCATCCAGCGGTCGCTCGAGCAGTCGCTAATACTATAGCGACCGCCGTTGGCGGTCGCTAAAAGTCTTTAGCGACGAGTTTCTGGCGTCAGTATGTGGCGGTCGCTAAGCGGTCGCTAAAAACTATTAGCGACTGCTTTTTAACTTTTAGCGACCGCCTATGGCGGTCGCTAAAAATTTTTTCTACTAGTGTGAGAATCATGCCTGGATCAAGGCATGTTAGACACTGTCCTAAGGACTAGTTTTTACCCCTTCGTGCAGGTTATAGGCGATATATTTCCAAAATACAAGAATCCGTCTCGATCCAAACCTTCTACTATGAGCACGATCGTATGGAGGTGCAATCAAATGACTCTTTCAGATGTCCAAAGAAAATTAGTAAATATAAAATAATAAAAAAAATAAATTTAAAAGAAAGAGATGAGAGAGCTTTTTTTTCGCTTTTGAAAGATAAGCATCGATTTATTCTCGTAACATAATCTTAAAAAATATATAAAAAAAATTTAAATTTTTGGATGATCACACTCTTGAATCTTTTAGCAGCCTATATATTTTAAATTATTTTGACTATTCATGGCCTTGCGAGCATTTTGTGAACGCTCGTCTAATGAGTGTAACACCCATGTCCTATGCGAGCGTTCAGTTGCTTGAGTCCCTTTTTTTTTTTTATAAAAAAAATTAAAACTTTTCTTACTTTACTTTTTAAAACAGTTAAAATGTCAACAATAACTTGATGAAAAGACATGGGATCGGCAAGCGTTTATAGGAAACCAGTAGTGCCCAACAGTCTCGACAAATTTATATACCTTATCCCAAGTTGTATAGAGGAGTAGCTATCTAGGATTCCAAAATCTCAAATTGTATGGACGAGAGGCATCTAGTATTCCAGAGTGCTGGCTGGCGTCGGGAACTTCAGCACAACAAAATATAAGACGCAAGGTTCTTTTCCGTGCGTTACCAACATTTGTAAATGCATGCATGCTAGCAAAATTACAGCCAATCAACCTAATCAGCCGAGTGATATTTTTAAGAACCAAACCGATTTCAACTCAATTCAACTCATCTAAGCCTTTTCCTAACTCAACTAATCTCAGCCTTTTTCCAACCGCATGACATCTGGTTTCCGTAAAATATAAATCGACTCAAAAGATTAGATTTGATTTTGATTTATGGATTTGCATGTATCAACCTTAAATAGCCATAAAATCAATTTTAATAACAAATTTAATATGATTAAATAATAATTTAATTATTCATAATTAAAAAAATTAAATTAAATTTTCATAGAACATAATCATTTGTATATTATTCATAGTAAATGTTGCTGCTGAAATTCGTCCTCCGACTCAAGCGCGACGGGGCTTCGAGACGGGCTTCTTCCTGGGCGGACCTGCAAGACTGTCCTCACGCGAGAGGCGTTGGGCATGGCCCTCTGCGGAAGACCCTCCGATGCTCAAATCAGTGGAGATCAACAGTCAACAAAATGAGGAGAAGGCTCTTGCCGAAGAGTTCCTCCAGAGGCTCCGAGCGGAGCGCTAATGGCGGAAGCAAGGGCAGAGAGAGAGAGTGAGCAAGTGTGCGCATCGGGAATCGCATATCTGAGGGGGTTTGAAGCTGTGGTATTTATAGAAGATCACCTGGTTGTTTGGGAGCGTCGTGGGTCCAAAAGCCGTTGAGATCCGAATCTGTTTGTTATAAGATCGGTAAGATTCGTATCCGGTTAGTTAGAGGATCAACAACTGGGAGAGCTTGTTGATGTCTCGAGATGTGGTGGGGGCATAAGCCCCAGGGGCCTAGGCCACTCTCAGATATAATTCCTTTTTTGAATCTTAAGGATTTAAGCTTTCCCGCGCCGGATTCCGTAAAGGTATGGGGATCACTCGGGCTAGGCCGAGTGATAGGAAGGAACCAGCTAGAAAAGCCGGGTGGTGGGGTAGTTGGTTAGAGCCAAGGGACGACAGCTCGGCCGGAGCCGAAAGATGGTAGACGATAGTTCAGCCGAAGGGGCCAAGAGACGGTAGCTCGGCTGGGACCGAGAAACGAGGGCTCGGCTAGGGCCGAGAGATGAGAGCTCGGTTGGGACCTAGAAATGATAGCTCGGTTGGGACCGAGAGATGATAGCTCGACTGGGACCGAGAAATGGAAGCTCGGCTGGGACCGAAAGATGATGGCTCGGCTGGAACCGAGAGATGATAGCTCGGCTGAAACCGAGAGATGATGGCTTGGCTGGGACCGAGAGATGGAAGCTCGGCTGGGACCGAGAGATGATGGCTCGGCTGGAACCGAGAGATGATGGCTCGGCTGGAACCGAGAGATGATAGCTCGGCTTGGATCAAGAGATGATGGCTCGGCTGGAACCGAGAGATGATAGCTCGGTTGGGACCGAGAGATGATGGCTCGGCTGGAACCGAGAGATGATAGCTCAGCTAGGACCGAGAGATAATGTAGGCTCTGATGGGGGTGCGAAACGCGGTCCGCGCCTTGAGAATCCTTGGAATAGTGAGGGGGCTAAGGCGCCCCGACCTACCGAGGCTGACTTATCCCTAGCGGGTGTTGCACAGCGAGCAGGAATCAGGGTTAGCCTTAGCCACGTACATGATTATTGAAGCATAGTGATTTTACCCCTCAACACATACCCTCCACTCCCTAGTTCGAAGCGTAGGTTCAGGCATAGGGAGTATAAGTCCAGGTGGCACGATTTGAGCGGAAGGATCCGGATTAGACGGCCCGCGCAATGATGTCCTATTTAATGCCGCACAGCCGCCGTGCCTTCGTGGGTAAGGCTCCTTTGGGGAGACGGTTAGGGAATCGCCACGTAGCAAATCCTGATTTTCACGGCATTTATGGAGGCGGTTCCAGGCACCTCGGGCGAGATGCCTTATCTTCTCTTGAGGCAGTTTCCTTAGGGAGAAAGCAAAGTCGAAACGATATCATTCCCCTTCGCAGTGTTCCTTCGTTTCTTCTAGAGGGATTTGTTTTCCCATATTCTATGCAATCTTGCTCGGTGCTCTTTTCGGCGAGCAGAATGATGAGCCTCGACGACATGGTTTCGAAAATCACTGCTGAGGATCTAGGAAAACTTCGCCTGAAATACGGCATTCCCTCGGATATCCTCCTGCGAGTGCCAGGGCCCAAACTTAGGGTTTCGCAAGAACTGGAGCATGGCATCTTTCTTTACGAAGATAGTCTAAAGGCGGGCCTCCGGTTTCCTCTCCATCGTTTGGTGAAGGAGATCATGAGGTTCTACAATATCTGTCTGACGATGGTAGCCCCCAACAGTTGGCGGAGGATCATCGGGTTTATCTCGATGTGTAGCCAATGAAGGTAACAGCAACTTTGCCCTTATTCCGTGCTTGCTACCACCTGATAACTGGAAGGAAATCAGAGTGGCCTTACATCGGTCCCCGGAGGTCATTCAAGACAATCGTGGATAAACCGTCATCCATAAAGGGATGGAAGATCTGATTCTTTATCGCTGAAGGAAATATTGGTTCCGATTTTCCCCGAGGATGGGAAAACCTTGTCTGGGACGTGGAAGCACATCCGGCTTTATCTGAGCAGGAGGAGGAGGATCTAGAAGCCTTCCGCGATGGCAGGACGTTCTCAGCCAACGATTTGCTGTTTGAGTAGGCTCTCTTCGCCGCCGGCTTAGCCCCCTCGACCCGCATGGTGGGTCTTTTTATTTCCTGTTGGTTTTACTCGAGTAAAGGTATCTCGGTCTGACCGCTTGTTTTCTATTTTCACAGCCAAGAAGTCTGAGCTATTGGGCCGCATAAAGAGAGGGACAAGCAAGCGCCTAAGTGAGAGCAGCGGTGGAGAGAAACGCAGGCCCGAGAAGAGGGCTTGCTTCTCCGAAGAGCACTTGCCGGAGGTTGGGGTAACCAAGGCGGGGGCATTGAAAACGGAGGAGGAGCCAAAGAGGACTACCGAGGTCCCTTGTCCCCCAGTGGTGGAAATAGTAAACAGCTCGGACGAGACTCCGTCGGCTTGTCCAGACGCCCCTCCTCTGGAAGATGAGCCAATGGCTGGCTCGGCGGAGGTCAGTGCCCCTGAGGGCTCTCCTCCGAATGAAGAAATATCCCTAGCCCTGGCAGGAGGACAGGAAGGGGCGACTGCAACCGCCGAAGCTCAAGAAGAGCTCTCTATTGGAGGGCCCCCCTCAGAGGGATTTAGAGGCGGCGACGCTGGGTCGGTTGCAGCAGTGACTTGCGAGGAGCTTATGATTGGAGAACCTCTTCATGGCGAGGTTGGGGCAACTGACAAACAGACTGAAGACTTGGCGGAGCCCGCAGGGGAAGAGCGGATGCCTACGACCGAGGGAAGAAATCCGGATGAGAGTATAGAGTAAGGCGAGAATCTTGCAGTCGGAGTCTCCTCCACAAAAGCTTTGGGAAAACTGACGCTTGGGCTAGCCAAGTTATCCGAGGAAGGCCAGGCAGCGGTGCTGACGGCCGCAGGGGGTTGCGCTGGAGTCGCACCATGATAACAGTTGACATAGAGGTCCTGGCTTCGTTGTTCGCAGGCCGCGAACAGATTATGAAGGTGGCCGAGCAGTATCTGACCATTTCTACAAGGGAGATCGAGCTTCTTCGCGAAGCCAATAGTTAGCTGGAGAGGCAGGTGGCGTCCCTCCAGCAACAGTTGGGTGAGCAGGCTCCACGGTAGGGGGAGAGCTTAGCGGCGCTTGGAGGAAATAACAAACCCCTGTGAGGGCCGATGTACTTTTCTTTTCTATCACCTTTTCTATAATAAATGAAGAGAAAAATTTCTGCAGCTTTTGTGTTTGCCGTTGTTTTTGAAACGCTCGCTTTCACCATGCCAGTCTTACACTGCATATCGCTCGGCTTTGTCGAGGTTCTTGACAAAAGACGCACTCCGGTCTTAGCCGGGGCTTATATCCCCAGGACGTGCACTCCAACCTTATCTGACGCTTATGCATTTCAGGCATAGGTCGGGGTTTACATTCATCAGGTGTGCACTCCGACCCTGACCGGGGCTCATGCACTCTGGGTGTAGGCTGGGGCTTACAACGTGTCTCGTTACTATTGAAGTAGTTATCTTAGACCGGGCCAGAGTACAAAATAACACTCGGTTATGTTGAACTGAAAGGAGACTCTTTGGTTTAGTCCGAAGTGTAGAGGCAACTTTGGCCTTGAGTTAGAGCGCAAGGCAATGTCTCGGTTTATGCTAAGGCATAACAGTCAACTGGGTCGGAGCAGAGAATGTTGAAGTGTCCTTATCGAGGAGCACTTGGCCTTTGCGCCTCTTTATTGCTCTGTCAGTGCCTTGTCTTTTCCAAGGCAAGTTGGCCTTATTTTGCTGAAGTAGACAATACGGCTTTGCAGCCAGCAAAAGGTTACCTCAGTAGTTTCCAATGGCATTTATCTCGTTGATCCTTTCCAACACGGGTCGTTTCATCGTACGACGCAGGAGCTCGCTCGCCATTGGAGGGTGTCATTTTTATTAGGTGATTTCCCAGGTCTACCCGTATCTTTGAGATCAGCGGGCGATTTTCTGCAATTATGACCCATGATCCAGGATCAGAGTAGATCTTCTAGCATACATCATGGACTGAGCAATGCACTTGTCGCGCATAGAAGGGCGCTCTTTTCATCCTGGGAGGCCACGTGGCGGCGTGGATTAGGCGTTTTAAATCACGGGGTTTTCTGCCTTGATAGTTGCTCCCGATCCATTCTGCCTATAAAAAGGGGAGGAAGGGGCCGTGTCATGCCATCCCCAAAACTTTCTTCTATGTGTTCGTAGAAAAATTTTTATGATGGCTGTGTCCCGGAGGCTGAGAGTGGGAGGATTGATTTTTCTTTTTGTAAGTCATCTTCCTCCGGACAGCAGGGGTGATGAAGGAGCCGCTGAAAAGCATCTTGTCCTCAAGGGATGAGTTTCGGAGATCATATGGAGAGCGCACAGGAGGGCCATGGAGATCACATGGAGAGCGCACATATGTGCTTCCTGTGTGTCCTTTGTGGCCTGCTTGGGGGACGCAGGGTAGGAAGTGCATAGGCACCCCCATAGCACGCACGGAGCCTTCCTTCTCCATCGAGCTGGATTCTCGTCTCTTCTCTGAGGGGAATCCTTGCCACTGGAAGGGGGAGCTGAGAGCAGCATGGGGCTGATGGTCTCCTAGCTCTCTCAATCGGGCAGTGGCCTGCAACCCAGCATTCCACCTGGGGGGAGCTGGTTAGCTTGCCCGATTCCTCAGAATCAGCATCCACAGGTTATGACTCCTTTTGGATCTCTTAATTTATTTGGAGGGGCCGTGGGAGGCTGACTTTGCCACTTATCAGGGTGAGCTGGCTGGTTTGACTGATTTCTCTAATTTCTTGGGTCAGACGCCGAAGTATCATCGTTAACCGAAGCTAATTGGAGCAGTTCGGCCGAGCTATTTACTCGTTTTCATTTTTTGTGCTTTGATGCACTTGTAACTCCTCTCAGGAGGTTGTAACTTTTCTTTTGATGAGGAAATAAAGAAATTTTTCATTCCTTCTTTCTTTAGCTTCTGCCTCTTTTGTGCCGGGGAGTTGCTACTCCTATATTGCGCCTTTTGTGTTGCAGCATATTTCGGCAGTGCTATCGCGGCTTAGTCCTTGCTAAGGTCAAGATACGAAGATATTGCTCAGTCCGGCCGGGGCTTATATGCTGCCCGAATCCGATTGAAACTTTGGAGATCGCGTAGGTCGGCCGGGGCTTGTAAGCTGCCCGAATCCAAAAGAAACTTTGGAGATTGCTTAGGTCGGCCAAGGCTTGTAAGCTGCCCGAATACGAACGAAACTTTGGAGATTGCTTAGGTCGGCCGGGGCTTGTAAGTTGCCCAAATCTGAACAAAACTTTGGAAATTGCGTAGGTCGGCCGGGGCTTGTAAGCTGCCCGAATCTGAACGAAACTTTAGAGATTGCTTAGGTCGGTCGGGGCTTGTAAGCTGCCCCAATCCAAACGAAACTTTGGAGATTGCATAGGTCGGCCAGGGCTTGTAAGCTGCCCGAATCCGAACGAAACTTTGGAGATTGCTTAGGTTGACCGGGGCTTGTAAGCTGCCCAAATCCGAATGAAACTTTTGAGATTGCTTAGGTCGGCCGGGGCTTGTAAGCTGCCCGAATCCGAACGAAACTTTGGAGATTGCTTAGGTCGGCCGGGGCTTGTAAGCTACCCGAATCCGAACGAAACTTTGGAGATTGCTTAGGTCGGCCAGAGCTTGTAAGCTGCCTGAATCCGAATGAAACTTTGGAGATTGCGTAGGTCAGCCGGGGCTTGTAAGCTGCTCGAATCCGAATGAAACTTTGGATATTGCTTAGGTCGGCCGGGGCTTGTAAGCTGCCCGAATCCGAACGAAACTTTGGAGATTGCTTAGGTCGGCCGAGGCTTGTAAGCTGCCCGAATCTGAGCGAAACTTTGGGGACCGCTTGGTCTGGCTGTGATATGCTATTTTGACTCATAACTCGAACCAACCGAGGCACGGAGATTTAGCTCAGGTTCGGTCGTCACCAAAGATTATAATATTTTATTCATCCACTGGTGTAGACTGTCAGAAAGGATAAGGGTCACCTGACTGACGCATGGGGTGCCCGAAGTTTACGATTTGGTTACATTCAAGGAAGGCGTGCCAATGCGTTACATTTGCACCTTTTCGAGGGGTCCTGATTCGAGGGTGCCTGGCAGATTTTTGAGGGCATTTACCTCAGAGGGGTTTGACAAACCAAAAGGAACCTGATCCCTAGAGAAGGAGGGAAATTCCTGAGCACCTCGTTGATGCTAAACGATCCTCCTCGGGAGGGGGTGCGACCCCTCACCTCCCGCAAGCGCCCACCGAAGTGGTGACGCGTGCCGAGTTTCCACAGGTCGAGATTATGACTTGGCAGATAGAAACACTCACCATGAGTGGTTTAAATATGGACTAGAGGGATGTCTATGCCGGTCATCCTTTCAGCCAGTTTCCCAGCGGCTCTTGAATGTGGATATGGCCTCTGGCGGTGAAAGACGATCAACTCAAGGGCCGAACGGCGGTGCCGATGGCCGCAGGGACTCCCGGAAGAGTTGTATCGCAGTGACCATTGATGGAGTGGCCTTGGCGTCGGTGTTCGCGAGCCATGAGCAGCTACAGAGGGCGGCCGAGCAATATCTGGCCGTCTCGACGAGGGAGGTCGAGTCCCTTCGCCGTGTTATCAGCCAACAAGAAGGGGAAATAGCGTCCCTTCGCCAAAAGATTGCCGAGTTAGTTCAGCGTGGGGAGAGTTCAACGGCTCTCGGAGAAGATGTGAAGCCTCTGTGAAGGCTACTTTTGTATTTTCATTTCCTCTTTGTCGTTTTCTCTATAATAAGCAGAAATGGGCAACTTTTGTTTTCGCTGCCATCCCCAAGATGTTTATCCCTGTCGAACAACGTTTCGTGTTTTGGAGACCAACTAGGTCGGCCGAGGCTTGTAAGCGGCCCGAATCTGAACATAGTTTAGGATAATACTTAGGTCGGCCGGGGCTTGTAAACTGCCCGAATCCGAGATAAGCTTTGAAGAACGTTTAGGTTGGTTGGGGCTTGTAAGCGGCCCGAATCCGAACATAGTTTAGGAGAATACTTAGGTCGGTCGGGGCTTGTAAGCTGCCCGAATCTGAGCTAAGTCTTGAAGAACGTTTAGGTCGGCCAGGGCTTGTAAGCGGCCCAAATCCGAACATGGTTTAGGAGAATACTTAGGTCGGCTGGGGCTTGTAAGCTGCCTGAATCCGAGCTAAGTCTTGAAGAACGTTTAGATCGGCCGGGGCTTGTAAGCGGCCCAAATCCGAACATGGTTTAGGAGAATACTTAGGTCGGACGGGGCTTGTAAGCTGCCCGAATCCGAGCTAAGTCTTGAAAAATGTTTAGATCGGCCGAGGCTTGTAAACGGCCCGAATCCGAACATAGTTTAGGAGAATACTTAGGTCGGCCGGGGCTTGTAAGCTGCCCGAATCCGAGCTAAGACTTGAAGAACGTTTAGGTCGGCCGGGGCTTGTAAGCGGCCCGAATCCGAACATAGTTTAGGAGAATGCTTAGGTCGACCGGGGCTTGTAAGCGGCCCGAATCCGAACATAGTTTAGGAGAATACTTAGGTCGGCCGGGGCTTGTAAGCTGCCCAATCCGAGCTAAGTCTTGGGCATTGTTCAGTTCTCGATCATGCTGGGAGCGTTCGGTCATACCGAGCTTTTACCAAGCGGGACTCGACTTAGCCGAGGTTCGGAGATTTAATTCAAAGCTTGGGGAAATGGCTCGGTTGTGCCGATAGTGAACTAGAGGTATCCATTTCTCATCGCAATTTTTCCAAAGAGTCAACCATGTCGTAAATAACAAGAATAAGATGCCAGAGTTATAAACGGGGCAGGTCAAAGAGGCATACCCTACTGATAGTATACGTGGAGATTGTCCGAGTTCCACGTCCGGGGAATGGATTTACCGCTTAGATCTTGGAGCTTGTAGGTGCCAGGTCCAATGACTTCCGCTACTTGGTAGGGGCCTTCCCAGTTCGGCGAGAGCTTTCCTTGCTCTAGCGGCTTGGAGATGGATGCTTTTCGGAGAACGAGATCGCCAGGTGAGAAGGATTTCCCTTTGACTCTGGAGGCGTGATAACGGGCCACTCTCTGCTGGTACGCGGCCATTCTGATTTGAGCTTTTTCCCTGACCTCTTCTACCAAGTCGAGATTGGTGCGGAGCTGCTCGTCGTTGGCTTCTTCTGAGTAGCTTTCGACTCGAGGAGGGGGAAGGCCTATCTCCACTGGGATGATGGCTTCCGTGCCAAAAGCCATCCGAAACGGGGTCTCGCTGGTGGGGATCCTCCAGGTGGTGCGGTTGGCCCATAGAACATGGTGAAGTTCATCCACCCATCTGCCTCAGGCTCTGGCGAGCCGAGCTTTAATCCCTTGAAGCAGGGTTTGATTTGTTATCTCGGCTTCTCCGTTGGCTTGCGGATGCCCTACTGAGGTAAGGCAATGGCTAATGCCATAATCTTCACAGAACTCCCGGAACTTGGGATTATTGAACTGCTTGCCGTTGTCAGTGATGATGGTATGCGGGAGGCCAAATCGACAGATGAGGGATTTCCATACGAAATCCCTGGCCCAAGCTTCGGTGATTTGGGCGACTACTTCATCCTCGACCCACTTAGTGAAGTAAGCAATGGCGACGAATAAAAACTTCCTCTGTCCGGTGGCAAGGGGAAAAGGACCAAGAATATCCATCCCCCACTTAGCAAAGGGCCAAGCGGAGGAGATGGGGATCAGACTGGCAGAGGGAGCCTCTGAATGTTGGAGTGCCTCTGGCTGGGTTCACAGGCTCGGACGAGATCATCGGCATCCTTTTGCATGGTTGGCCAGTAATATCCCTGGCGAAGCACCTTGTGGCATAGAGATCAACTCCCTAGATGACTGCCACAAATTCCTTCATGCACCTCCCAAAGTGCATAGTCAGCCTCAGATGGGCGGAGGCATTTGAGAAGCGGCATGGAGAAGGACCGCTTATAGAGCTGGTTGTCGATTAGCACATAGTGGGTAGCTTGCAACTTCAACTTTCTTGCTTCCCTACGGTCGGCTGGGAACGACCCTTCTTTAAGATACTTCAATATAGGGTCAAACCAGGACGGTTCGACCTCAATCTGCATCACTCGGTTTGCCTCCGTGATGCAGGGCTTTTCCAGAATTTTCAAGGGGAACTTCCACTCGGAGACCATCGACTCCGCAGTTGCTAGCCGGGATAATAGATCGGCACGATCATTTTTCGATCTAGGAATCTGGATAACTTCAAATTCGGCGAAGTAAGAGAGTAAGTTCCGCACCTCTTGGAGATACCAAATCATGTTTGGCTCTCGGGCCTCAAACTCGCCCCGCACGTGACTGGCTACCAACTGAGAGTCGGTAAAGGCATTCAGTTTCTTCACTTTCAGGTCACGGGCGATTCGGAGTCCGGTGAGCAAAGCTTCATATTCAGCTTCGTTGTTGGAGGCTGGGAAGGAGAATCGAACGCCGTACTCAAAGGTTATCCCCTCTGGGCTGGTGAGGACTAGACCAGCACCAGAGCCATTGGCGTTGGAGGATCCGTCGACGTGGAGCAGCCACAGGGCATATGGTCTTGGATGTTCAGAGGAGTCCGGGGCGGAGCCATCTTCTAGGATAGTGCATCCAAGGAGGAAGTCGGCTAGGACTTGCGCTTTTATGGCAGGGCAAGGCTGATACCGGATGTCATGCTCGCTCAATTCAACTGCCCATTTTGCCATTCTTCCTGATGTCTCCGGACGATGGACCACCACCTTGATTGGCTGGTCGGTGAGGACCGTCACTAAATGCACTTGAAAATATGGTCGCAACCTCTGAACCGACGTTATTAGGGCCAGCACTAGCTTCTTGATCTAGGTGTATCTCGTTTCGGCATCCCGAAGCAGTTTGCTGGCATAGTAGATCGGCTTTTGAGTCTTCTTCTCTTCTCTGACCAAAACCGAGCTAATTGCGCCTTCTGAAACTGCCAGATATAGAAACAACATTTCTCCCGGATCGGGGATGCTGAGGAGAGGCGGAGAGCCGAGATACTTCTTGAGGTCTTCAAATGATTTTTGGCACTCAGGAGTCCATTGAAAGTTCTTGGCGGATCGGAGAGCTTTGAAGAAAGGGAGGCTCCTCTCGGTCGATCGAGCCACAAAGCGGTTGAGGGCCGCAATCCTCCCCGTCAGGCACTGGACTTCTTTGACAGACGAAGGTGGCTCCATTTGCTGAAGGGCTTGAATCTTCTGCGGGTTGGCTTCGATGCCTCGCTGAGAAACTATAAAGCCCAGAAATTTTCCTGAGGTGACGCCGAAGGCACACTTTGCCGGATTGAGCTTCATCCGATACTTTCGGAGTGTCGTGAAGCTTTCTGAGAAGTCTTCAATATGCTGGGAAGCTCCTTTGCTTTTAACCAGCATGTCATCAACGTATACTTCCATGTTCCGACCGATTTGCTCCATGAAGACCTTGTTTACTAGCCTTTGGTAGGTGGCGCCCGCATTCTTTAGACCAAACGGCATGACTCGGTAGCAATAGGTACCTCGATCGGTTATGAAGGCTATTTTTTCTTCATCTTCGGGTGCCATCCGAATTTGGTTATAGCCTGAGTAGGCATCCATGAAGGTCAGCATCTGATGGCCGAAGGTGGCATCCACGAGCTGGTCGATCTGGGGGAGAGGGAAACTATCTTTCGGGCATGCTTTATTAAGGTCGGTGAAGTCGATGCAAATTCTCCACTTGCCATTCGACTTTTTCACCATGACAACATTGGATAGCCAGCTCGGATGATTTACCTCCCGAATAAAGTTTGCCTTAATGAGTTTGTCCACCTCTTCTTCAATTGCTCTCTACCGGTGAGGGACGAAGCTTCTCTTCTTCTGCTTCACAGGTCGAGACATCTCATCCACATTAAGACGGTGGACAAGGATGTTCGGACTGATCCCAGGCATGTCTGAGGCTGACCAGGCGAAGACATCAGCATTCCTTCGGAGAAAATTGATCAGCTCTAGCCGAATCTCCCCCTTCAGCAATGATCCAATCCTTATGGTTCGGTCAGGCCGAGCTTCGTCCAAGGGCACTTCCTCCAGCTCTTTGGCTGGTTCTCCTCACTGCTCGAAAAAATCCTCCCGAGCATCTAGTCCATCAACCTCGGGCAGTCTGGATTGCAGGCTGGTGACGAAACACTGCCAAGCTATTGCTTGGCTTCCCCGAACTTCACCTATCCCTCGCTCGGTAGGAAACTTCATAACAAGATGCGGGATGGAGACGGTGGCTCTGAGAGACATTAGGCTGGGTCTTCCCAGGATAGCATTGTAGGGCGATCGAAGCTTGGTCACCAGAAAATCTGCATACACAATGGCCACATGGGGCCAGGTCCCTGCACTGACCGTCAAGGTGACGATCCCCTCCGGGACAACAACATCGCCAATGAACCCCATTAGGATGGAGTCCACGGCTCAGAGATTCTCTATAAGAAGCTTCATCTTCACAAACACATCGAGGTACAAAACATTAACGGAGCTTCCACTATCAATGAGAATCCGGCTTACATCATAGTTGTTCAAATTTAGAGATACAACTAACGCATCATCATGTGGAAACTGTATCCCTTGGAAGTCGTCATTGGAGAAAGAAAGCTTGTCGGGGCGTGCCTTCTTCGGCGTCGGACCTTCTTCATCGTCCCTCCCGCCTGTAGGACCACCGACCGCCTCAATTACATTAATGTGGCCAGCAACTGGAGGATTTGGAGGGGGAGGAGGTTGCTGCTGGGGCTCAGCCCGGCGATCGCCCCCATTCCTTGGCTCGGGGGCTCCCCTGAACCGATCCAGTCTACCCCGCTGGATGAGCCTTTCAATCTCATTCTTAAGTTGCCAACACTCTTCGGTGTCATGGCCATGGTCGCGGTGGTAGCGGCAATATTTGGCGGGATCTCTCCGGGCTGCATTCCCTCGGAGAGGAGGAGGTCGAGGGAGCTGGTGCTCGATCTCCATGAGGATCTCCGCTCTTGGGGCAGTAAGCGGAGTGAACCGGTGGAACCTCCTAGGCAGGCTCCGAGAGCAGTTCCTCGGCGGCGGCTGGGGAATCCTCTGGCAACGAGGCAGACTTGGCCGACGGGCAGGTTGGTGCCTATCGGAGCCCTTGGGCTCCTTCTTCTTTGTTAGCTCGGCTCGGGCGGCTCTCTGTGACTCCTCGAATCTGGCATATTTATCAGCCAGGGCCATCATGTCGGCGAGGTTTGGAGGGTAACTGACCTCCAGTGCCAGGTAGAAGTCGCTCTCCTTCAATACTCTGCCCGCTAGGGCAGACATGGCCACCTCATGATTAAGGTGGTCCATCTCTAGCATGGCCGTATTAAAACGACCAAGATACTTCTTCAAGGACTCCCCCTCTCTCTGCTTAACTTCGGAGAGGGAGTCGGATATTCGTCAGTGGCGGTGGCTACTACCGAACTGGCTGATGAATAGGCGGCTCAGCTCGTTAAAAGAATTAATGGAACCTGGTTTCAAAGCATTGAACCAGGTTCGGGCAGATCCCCTGATGGTGGAAGGAAAAGCGCGGTAGAGGACCGCATCTGATGCTTCGTGGAACATCATTATTGATCAGAAGCTGCTGAGATGATCGTCAGGATTGGAGGAGCCATGATATGGCTCGATGGCAGGCAGCTTGACGTGGGAGGAAATCACTTCCTCCATGATCTTCTTAGAGAAGGGGGCGCCCTGCTCCGCTTTATTCTGAAGCGGATGGGCCTATTTGGCGGCATCAAGCTCTCAACGCATTTCTTGGAGTTGGCGGCGGATCTCCTCGTCAGGAAGAGCAAGAGGGGCAGGACATGGAGGATACTGAGACGGTGTCGAATCATGGTGAGAATACACCGGGGAGAGAGATCGGGCCCGCCGAGATCTGGGGAGATCTATGCCACGGGCTCGCTGGGGAGCTGGATCAGCTTTCCTAGGATGGTGAGGGGGGTCTGCAACTCCGTGCGGACTGGAAGAAGAGATAGCCGGATGAGCAGGGGCCGCATCCTCCTCAGGAGGGTGAGGAGCATGAACGGCTGGACGGAGGGCTTCGGAGTGCCCCTGAATCAGGTGGGCCAGAGCCTAAACCTGCTGGGCTAGTAAGGCGAACTGGTCCTGAGTCATCAGGGCCACCGGCAGTGACGAAGTCTCGATTGGCGGCGATGGCGGCACGACATTGCTCACTGGATCAGGCCTTTGAGAGGCGACCTGATCTCGAACTTCGGAGGTAGTCTTTCTTCGGTTGGCCATGGGAGGAATCCTCTTGCAGACTGAGATCCTTGTCTCCTGGATCACAAGTTTTTAGGGACTTGAGGGCCCTTCCTCTAGCGCCAATATGTTGCTGCTGAAATCCATCCTCCGACTCGGGCGCGACGGGGCTTCGAGATGGGCTTCCTCCTAGGCGGACCTGCAAGATAGTCCTCATGCAAGAGGCGTTGGGCGTGGCCCTCTGCAGAAGACCCTCCGACGCTCAAGTCAGTAGAGATCGATAGTCAACAGAAATGAGGAGAAGACTCTCGCCGAAAAGTTCCTCCAGAGGCTCCGAGCAGAGCGCTAATGGCGGAAGCAAGGGCAGAGAGAGAGAGTGAGCAAGTGTGCACACCGGGGATCGCATACCTGAGGGGGTCTAAAGCTGTGGTATTTATAGAAGATCACTTGATTGTTTGGGAGCGTCGTGGGTCCAAAAGCCGTTGAGATCCGAATCTGTTTGTTATAAAATCGGTAGGATTCATATCCGGTTAGTTAGAGGATCAACAACTGGGAGAGCTTGTTGATGTCTCGAGATGTGGTGGGGGCATAGGCCCCAGGGGCCTAGGCCACTCTCAGATATAATTCCTTTTTTGAATCTTAAGGATTTAAGCTTTCCCGCACTGGATTCCGCAGAGGTATGGGGATCACTCGGGCTAGGCCGAGTGATAGGAAGGAACCAGCTAGAAAAATCGGGTGGTGGGGTAGTTCGGTTAGAGCCAAGGGACGACAGCTCGGCTGGAGCCGAAAGACGGTAGACGATAGTTCGACCGGAGGGGCCAAGAGACGGTAGCTCGGCTAGGACCGAGAAACGAGGGCTCGGCTAGGGCCGAGAGATGAGAGCTCGGCTGGGACCGAGAAATGATAGCTCGGCTGGGACCAAGAGCTGATGGCTCGGTTGGGACCGAGAAATGGAAGCTCAGCTGGGACCGAGAGATGATGGCTCGGCTGGGACTGAGAGATGGAAGCTCGGCTGGGACCGAGAGATGATGGCTCGGCTGGGACCGAGAGATGATGGCTCGGCTGGGATCGAGAGATGATGGCTCAGCTGAAACCCCGAGAGATGATAGCTCGGCTGGGACCGAGAGATGAAAGCTCGGCTGGGACCGAGAAATGGAAGCTCGGCTGGGACCGAGAGATGATGGCTCGACTGGAACAGAGAGATGATAGCTCGGCTGGGACCGAGAGATGATGGCTCGGCTGGGATCGAGAGATGATGGCTCGGCTGGGACCGAGAGATGAAATCTCGGCTGGGACCGAGAGATGATGGCTCGGCTGGGACCGAGAGATGATGTAGGCTCGGATGGGGGTGCGAAACGCGGTTCGTGCCTTGAGAATCCTTGGCACGGTGAGGGGGCTAAGGCGCCCCGACCTACCGAGGCTGATTTATCTCTGGCGGGTGTCGCACAGCGAACAGGAATCATGGCTAGTCTTAGCCACATACACAATTATTAAAGCATAGTGATTTTACCCCTCAACAGTAAACTATAATACAAATGAAAATTTATATAATATATAGTTTATAGTAGGTGATATTCTACAAGCCTAGCGGACCATATATGAGTCCATTTGCCTTTGACCATATATAATTGGGCATTGTAGGACGCATGCACCATGTATGTACGCGGTGAAAATATTTTTATTCTTTTTGTGCTGCACGTGCGTTCATTTGTGCATACAAATATTTTTGTTCTTTTCGTGCTGTACATGAGGTCATCTACGCGAACAGGGATCAATTATTGCATGCGGTGGGCACGTTTCTATATCGCATGCAGTGGACAAGAACTTTTTCTGCTCGTATAATATCAAAAATAACCAAGCCCAATCCTTTGAGCCTTGATTTTAGTCAGGTTTAGACCCAATGGGATTCTGATCCATCCATCCATTCCGGCCCTTGGTGTATAAATTGCAACCTTGCATCATAAGTGCAAGGGGAGGAAAGAAGGATGGAGGCATGTGGCAGGACGGAATCCCACAATTCTCATTAATTAGCATGATCTGTGCTGGCACCTTTGCGATCTGGTTTTATTTAAAATTAATCTTTGCATCCTTGTTTGTGATTCTGGTTTTATATTTCTTGAAGATACTGCTTCATTCATTATGACGTTTTCGGATTCCAGATTCATAAACTCCCTGAAATGTCAGAAAAGGGCACCAATTAAGTTCCAAATTATGATAAATCGAGTATTGTTTTTAGAGTAGAAGCCGGTTGATGCATGTATATGCTTGACCCTTCCGGAGAGAGAATCTCTTCATAAAAATCAAGAGTCAGAGTCAGAGTTTCTGTCTTGCATCTTTGGCACCAAATGATATCGAACCCTCTCCTTTATATAGTATCCCTTTGCACCAACTATTTGGAGGCCTTTTCAGAGAATATGTGTTTTAAAACCTGCACGGCTACAGCGGTCTCAGCAAGTTCGGGCATGAAAGTAGCAGTCGACTCAGTTTTCTCATAAGTCCTAATTACTATGGCTCCTTGCGGGTCCATTTGGATTGGAAGCGTGCGTTGCCTAATTAATCCAGGACTTAAGGTAGTGTTTGAAATAGAGGATAAAAAGAATATCCCCTGAATATCCGCTCTTATTCTCAAAAGCTATAATTATATGTGATAATTGGGAATAAAGATAACCAAAGCGATAATTCATGGTTAACCATGGATAATCATGGGATATCTCCTCAATTTATTTTCTAGGAATAGCTGGTTATCCCTTTAAAAAAAAAGAAAAAAAAGTTATCCTATGGATTTACCTTTTTACATTTGATATGATCAATGGGATAGCCAAGGGATATCACTAGGGATAGCCAGGGGACAAACTCTATCCCATACACTTATCCATGAATAATATTTTTTCTATTAAACACTATCTAAAAACGCACATATTTTTTAAATGCAAGTATAATGTGCCTACGTGTTTAGTCTATTCCATAAATCGGTGGGTCCACTTTAAACTAAACATACCTTGATTGAATTGGAAGCGAACTGGCCCTTCCTTGAGTTGATAGGATGGACCGATCACCATCCTCGTCTCTCCTAAATTACAATGAGAGATGGAATACTATATATATATATAAAAGCAAGCAAAACGAAGGCAACCACATACATCCTTGATATTAAATTTCCTTTCCCTCCCCTCCCTCAAGAGTTAGGTGCTCTTCAAATCGCTGCCAACTTGGCCTACTCGGCTCCAAATGTTGTAATCAAAGCAATAAATGTTGACGTGGTGCCTGTCTTTGTTCGCGTTCCGAATGCATTGATCCTTGCCCGTCGGCCGTCGCACCCTCTGACTTCCTCAGCTACCCCACCGCCACCACCACCAGCAGCAGCAGCATCCGCCTCCTGCCCAATCGATCTAACCAAGAAACAGACCACCCATCCCACCAAATTATAGAGATGATGATGATGATGATTGTAACTTAGTTTCACTCCTCCTTAATCGATCGTCGGTCTGCTAATTAAAAGTGCATCCAAATGAAAATAATAATGATGATAATAATAATAGCTAGTAATAATATATGGCTAGATAAACAGCGTTAGGTTCGCTTGTAGGTGCCACTACATTTTTTTTCTACTTACTAGCCGTCGACATGGATCATCAAGGGTCCCAGAGGATAAAATAAATGCCATCATAATGATATAACAACCATCACAACAGCCTTCGAGCTAGGTTCTTTTAGCTACCGTCTTTGCATGCACCTCATAAAGGGATCGATTTTAAACAACAGTCGTCATTTAGCCACGAACCAATTACCCGCTGACAGTTGTTGATCGTCGCTTCAAACTCCATTCCATGATGCGAACAAAGATGCTGTCAAATAATGCTGTTATTTTATAGTTTTTCGTCATTGTATTTATATATACCTAAAAAAAGATGTTACGTCTCTCTCTCTCTCTTCTTAAAAATAAAATAGATGTTATGTCAGCTGCTAATTTTTATCTTTTTTTAAAAAAGAAAAAAGTTCACATCTTGGCCAGAGAAAAGCAGAAGAGAGGGAGAGAGAACCTTTCTTAAAAAAAAAAAAAAAAAAACGTTAAGGTCAGAAACACCTAACCATGTCGACATATATGCCGTAATTAATTATTTCTACGCTTCTAGCTCAATGGATATTTCTTTATGGCGTACATATTCATCTCCATCTGCATCGGCTCATGGGCTTGAATTCTTGAGATGCGTTTTCATTAGAAGGCATATTTGTTTGGACAAATTGATCCCTAAGTTTAGTGAATCAAATTTTAATATTAAGTCTTTATAGACCAACCAGATAATAATTGTAAGGTCCATGAAAACAGGGGAGGAGGATACTCCTCCCTAACCACCGGTGCATGATATTGGGGAGGATAAATTCCTCCCCCTAGCGGACGCATGAAAATAGGGAAGAAATCTGAGTAGGATTTACTAAATAGAGGAGAAATTTGAGGAGGAGTTACAATAAGGAAGAAATTTGAGGAGGAGTTACTAAATAGGGGAGAAATCCCTTCTCCCGTGCACCAGCCTGGCAACATAAGAAATAAAGAGGGGATGGGTGGCTAGAGTTGTTTCCTAGCGCCGCTAAGAAAAAAAAAAGAGAGAGAGAGGGAGAGAGAGAAGAAGAAGTGGGAAGCAAAGCCCTCCTAAAAGAAAATTTAATTTTTAATTTTATTTTTATTAAAGTTTATTTTTATTAATTAAATAAAATATATGAATTGTGTCAGCTGAAAAGGATAACCAACGTGACATGGAAGAGTTAAATTCGAGTCGTCAGTGAGGGATTGTTAGTCGAATTGCGAAGTAAGAATTCTCCTATATAATTTTTATCGCTATTATATAAATAAAAATTATTGGTTTTTGACGATTTAGGTTGGGTGAATTGTGGATTTCGTGCTATTTTTTGATTCTTGGTTTGGTTGGGTTGATGAATATTGCCTAATTATGACTTATGAAACTTTTTTGATTTTAAAATTAGGCAATATGCTAATTAGTTGATTATTTTGAAATACTTGTGTGATGTGATCATAAATGGATGAATATTTTTATTTGATTGCATCATTGTGTTGTCAAACATGGTTGAGTTGCGGTGTATTGATATATATGCTATATGTTGGTTGTGATGCATGAGTGCATGATGGTTGATGCTCTAGGCTGGTCATGTGAGAGCCTTACCATAGGCTAGAAATGTGGTAGTATTGCTAGTCATAGGCTGAAGTGTGACAACGTGGGCCCCGCCACAGGCTAGAAATATGGTAGTGTTGCTCGTCACAGGCTGGAGTGTGATAGTTGCCCTGCCATAGGCTGGAACGTGGTTATGGCAGTCTAGTGAAAACTAGGTGGGTTTGGATCCAATGTATGATTGGTTGAGTCTGAAGTCATTAGATATGTATTACATGATTGCATAATGGCATCTAAATTTATTAGTTTGATGGTTTGGATTTTCTTAATCATGTATTTATACCATAAAGGTTATCTATTTAATTGCTATGTAAGAAGGTAAATTTTATGTAGGGGATTCTTACGGGATTGTTGAGCTCATTATATCCGTTGAAATTTTTTTACAGGTTGAAGTGATTGATTTGATAGGATGGGATAGAGCAACGTTGCAGTTATTGAAATTTGTTGGATAGATATAAATTTTTATTTTAATAAATTTTTTTAAAGATTGTAGGAAAAAAATGAACTTATGTTTATGACACTAGTAGATGTTTACCCAGTTTACTTTTAAATTGTGATAATTGCTATTTCTTTAAATGATAAAACTTTTGTGGAATATAGTATGGATTGTTTATATCAGGCCTTGCATGGTCTCTAGGGCTTGCCTTAGGGTTCATGCGGCCGTGTCACGGCCGAATCAGATGGTGGATTTAGGGCGTGACAGAAATGGTATCAGAGCCAGGTTATGATCATTCAGGATTCTAGGATTTAGGATCGAAGTGAGAGTGGATGGGAAAAATTTTAAATCTTATTTGAATTGAAAGTTTTGAAAGTTGAATTAATTTTGATTGATATATGGATATTAAAAGTAGCAAGTTAACACCTATACCATTAGAAGTTGAGATGTGTGTCTCTATACCAAGTGGAGATATTATGTTAGTGGAGTCAATGTGTAAGGATTGCATATTAACCATTGGGGATATGGAGATGAAGGCAAATTTATTAATTTTAGAAATGAAGGATTTCAATTTAATTCTTGGGATGGATTGGCTAGCAGCTTATCATGTTACAATTGACTGTTTTGAGAAGACAGTAAAATTTCAAATTCCTGGGCAAGCTGAGTTTAACTATATGGGTGGCAAGTCATCTATCCAACTAAAAATGATATCGACACTACAGGCCAAGCAGCTTCTCAGGAAAGGTTGTGAAGGGTATTTAGCTACAGTATTGTATACCCAACAAAAGGAGCTTTGTATAGAGGACATCCTGTTGTGAACAAGTTCCCTGATATTTTTTCAGATGAGTTACCAGGGTTACCTCCAGATAGAGAGATTGATTTTTCTATTGATCTGATTCCTAGTACTGGTTTGAATTCAAAGACTCCATATAGGATGGCTCTAGTAGAATTAAGAGAGTTGAAGAAACAGTTGCAAGAGTTATTAGATAAGGGCTTTATCAGACTAAGTGTGTCTCCTTGGGATGCTCCTGTACTATTTGTGAAGAAGAAAGATGGAAGTCTCCGGCTATGTATAGATTATCGGGAGCTGAATAAGATGACGGTACCAAATAAATATCCCTTACCAAGAATTGAAGATTTGTTTGATCAATTGCAAGGAGCACAAATATTCTCGAAAGTTGATATCCGATCAGGGTACCATCAATTAAAGATAAAAGCCAACCATATACCAAAGATAGCTTTTAGGATGAGATATGGGCATTATGAGTTTTTGGTTATGCCTTTTGGATTGACCAATGCACCAGCTGCATTTATGGATCTTATGAATCGGTTATTCAAATCTTACTTGGATCGATTTGTGGTAGTATTCATAGATGATATTTTGATATATTCAAAAGGCTCACAAGAACATAGAGAACATTTGAGGATAGTACTACAGACTCTTCAAGAGGAGAAGCTTTATGCAAAGTTATCTAAATTTGAATTCTAGTTGGATAGTGTTGATTTTCTTGAACACGTAGTCTCTAAGGAAGGTATTTCAGTAGATCCGAAGAAAGTGGAAGCTATGGTTGCATGGAACAAGCCTTCTAATGTATCTGAGGTACGCAGTTTCTTGGGGTTGACAGATACTATCGAAGGTTTATTGAAGGATTCTCCCATATTGCCATGCCTCTAACTCACTTGATTCAAAAGCGAGTGAAGTTTGAATGGACAAAGGATTGTGAGAAGAGCTTCCAAGAGTTGAAAAGACGATTAGTGACGACCCCAGTGTTGACTATTCCAACTAAAACTGGAGGGTTTACCATCTATAGTGATGCATCACGTAAAGGACTTGGATGTCTATTAATACAAAATGGAAAGGTGATTGCTTATGCCTCTAGACGATTAAAATCATATGAGCAAAACTATCCAACTCATGACTTAGAATTTGCATTGGTAGTGTTTGCTTTAAAAATATGGAGACATTACTTGTACGGAGAACAGTGTGATGTCTTTACTGATCACAAGAGCTTGAAGTACATCTTTACTGAAAAGGAATTGAATATGAGGCAGACAAGATGGTTAGAATTGTTAAAGGATTATGATTTGACCATTAACTATCATCCAAGAAAGGCTAATGTAGTAGCTGATGCTTTAAGCAGAAAATCTTCAGGTGAATTGGCAGCTCTGATAACTAATCAAAGACATATTTTATTGGATTTAGATAGAGCTGATATTGGGGTCCAGATATATGACCCCAATGTTCAACTTACTGCACTTACAGTACAGCCTATCCTAATAAAGAGAATTAAGATGTCTCAGAAGGAGGACCCAGAGTTACAAAAGATTATAAAAATGGTGAAGACCGATGTTCAAACAGAGCTTCAAATTCATGAGGATGGTTCACTGAGATTTGGGAACAAACTTTGTATACCAAATAATAAAGATCCGAAAGAAGAGATTTTGGGTGAAGCACATAATTCGGCCTATACTATGCATCCTAGAGGTACCAAGATGTTTTGTGACCTAAAGAAAAATTTTTGGTGGACTGGTATGAAACGGGACATAGCTCTTCATGTTGCTCAGTGCTTAGTATGTCAGCAGGTGAAAACTGAACATCAAAGACCCATTGGACCATTGCGGTCTCTTGATATTCCTCAGTGGAAATGGAAGCATATCACTATGGATTTTGTAACTGGCTTGCCGAGAACCCCTCGGGGTAGTAATGCTATATGGGTGATTATGGATCGGTTGACCAAATCAGCTCATTTCTTACCATTTAGGGTTGGATTCTCTTTGAAGAGGTTGGTAGGCATGTACATAGAACAAATTGTGAGGCTGTATAGGATTCCAGTGACTATTGTATCTGATCGGGATAGTAGGTTTGTATCCCAGTTTTGGAAAGGTCTTCATAAAGCACTTGGCACCAAGTTGAGCTTTAGTACTGCTTTTCACCCACAAACGGATGGACAATCACTATACAGATCTTGGAGGATATGCTAAGAGCCTGTGTTATAGATTTGGGTGGTGCATGGGATAATTATCTGGCCTTGATTGAGTTTGCTTATAATAATAGTTATCAAGCAAGTATCCAAATGGCTCCTTATGAAGCACTATATGGAAGAAAATGTTGGTCTCCAATTTGTTGGGATGATGTTGGTGAGCGAAAATTTTTGGGACCCGAGTTAGTGCAACAAGCTATAGAGAAAATACAAACTATTTGAGAACGTCTTCGTATAGCTCAGAGCAGACAGAAAAGTTATGCTGACAACAGAAGCAGGAAGCTAGAATTTCAAATCGGTGATCATGTGTTCTTGAAGGTTTCTCCTAGCAAGGGTGTGATGAGATTTAGACTTCGGGGTAAACTGAGTTCCCGATACATTGGTCCATTTGAGACTTTAGACAAGGTTAGAGAGGTGGCATATCGACTAGCATTACCACCAACTCTGTTAAATGTGCACAATGTCTTTCATGTGTCAATGTTGAAGAAATATGTTCTAGATCCAAATCATGCGGTAGAGCATGAGCCATTGCATCTTCAAGAGGACTTGACTTATAATGAATATCCAATGCGAATTGTGGATAAAAGGATTAGAGTTTACATCATTGTACTATACCTTATGTAAAGATACAATGGAGCAACCATTCAGAAAGAGAGGCCACTTGGAAATTGGAGTCAGAAGTAAAAGACAAAAATCCCAAACTCTTTGATGTATTTGATAAGAAAAATTTCAAGGACGAAATTTATTTTAAGGGGGGAAGAATGTAAGGTCCGTGAAAATAGGGGAGGAGTTGATCCTCCCCCTAACTACTCGTGCGTGATATTGGGGAGGATAAACTCCTCCCCCTAGCCGATGCAGGAAAATAGGAAAGAAATTTGAGGATGATTTACTAAATAGGGGAGAAATTTGAGGAGGAGTTACAAAATAGGGGAGAAATTTGAGGAGTTACTAAATAGGGGAGGAATCCCTCCTCCCGTGCGCCAGTTTGGCAACATAAGAAATAAAGAGGGGATGGACGGCTAGGGTTGTTTCCTAGCGCCGCCAAAGAAAAAAGAGAGAGAAGAAAAAGAAGTGGGGAAGCAAAACCCTTAATCGTCAGGGTATTGGATGCTAAGAAAGAGAGGTAAGTTCTCATTAAAGATGGAAAGAAAGAAATTAGGCACATGTTATGAATGCGGTTAGGGGATTAATATATATATATAAGAAAAAAATGGAAGAGGAGAAGGATGAGTGCTCGGATTGCGACACAGACCCAATGATTGATTCTAGAAGAAAATTTAATTTTTATTTTATTTTTTATTAAACTTTATTTTTGTTAATTAAATAAAATATATAAATTGTGTTAGCTGAAGAGGACAACCAACGTGACATGAAAGAATTAAATTCGAGTCGTCAGTGAGGGATTATTAGTCGAATTATGAAGTAAGAATTCTTCTACATAATTTTTATCGCTATTATATAAATAAAAATTATTAGTTTTTGACGATTTACGTTGGGTGAATTGTGGATTTCGTGCTTTTTCTAATTCTTGGTTTGGTTGGGTTGATGAATATTGCCTAATTATGACTTATGAAACTTTTATTATTTTAAAATTAGGCAATATGCTAATTAGTTGATTATTTTGAAATACTTGTATGATGTGATCATAAACGGATGAATATTTTTATTTGATTGCATCGTTGTGTTGTCAAACATGGTTGAGTTGCGGTGCATTGATATGTATGCTATATGTTGGTTGTGATGCATGAGTGCATGATGGTTGATGCTCTAGACTGGCCATATGAGAGCCTTATCATAGGCTAGAAATGTGGTAGTGTTGCCATCCAAGGCTGTAAATTCAGCGAGGTATGATTCCGTTGCACATACCCTTGAAGGATTTACCTTAGTGAGAGTAGTTGTGAGGCCGCGACTATGGGACCGGGGCGAATCCCTAGTTAGTAACTCTCATGAAAATCAAGGCAAGCGCATGACCTAGATAGCGCTAACCCGCATTATGATCAGCTCATCTTCATACGGTGTGTATTTTATACTAAATGCAAGTTCAAACCTAGAAGGTACTTGCACTAAGCACAGTAAAAATTTAAAGTTTTGAAATTGCTTATTGAATTTAATTTATTTGGTTATTATTCCTTTGTTTTTATTTTTTTATGGGGGATTGTTAATGTTCGGCCGTTTGGAAACCCAAATGCCAATGTTGTTTTTAAAAAAAAACCCAAACGTTCGGCAGTGTGACAACGTGGGCCCTGCCACAGGCTGCAAATATGGTAGTGTTGCTCGTCACAAGCTGGAGTGTGATAGTTGTCCCGCCATGGGTTGGAACGTGGTTATGGTAGCCTAGAGCTGAAAACCAGGTAGGTTTGGATCCAATGTATGACTGGTTGAGTCTGAAGTCATTAGATGTGTATTACATGATTGCATGATGGCATCTAAATTTATTGGTTTGATGGTTTGGATTTTCTTAATCATGTATTTATACCATAAAGGTTATCTATTTAATTGCTATGTAAGAAGGTAAATTTTATGTAGGGGATTCTTACGTGGCTGTTGAGCTAATTATATCCGTTGAAATTTTTTTATAGGTTGAAGTGATTGATTTGATACGATGGGATGGAGCGATGTTACAGTTATTGAAATTTATTGGATAGATATAAATTTTTATTTTAATAAATTTTTTTAAAGATGGTAGGAAAAACAATGAACTTATGTTTATGACACTAGTGGATGTTTACCCAGTTTACTTTTAAATTGTGATAATTGCTATTTCTTTAAATGATAAAATTTTTGTGGAATATAGTGTAGATTGTTTATATCAGGCCTTGCATGGTCTCTAGGGCTTGCCTTAGGGTTCATGCGGCCGTGTCACATGGCCGAATCAGATGGTAGATTTGGGGTGTGACAATAATATTCAATTCATTTTCTCAGTCAGTGCATGCAATGCTTGCGGCATACATTTATTTTTTTTATTATATGTAGTTATCTTTATATTATGTATAATTATTTTCTCCACATAATAAACATGATTATATACATAGTTATTATAATTAAAAATTAAAAAAATGATATTATAGTTTGAGTGTTAAATGACTCATTAATATATAGAAGACAAATGCCAAAGACAATAGGACTACATATCAACTAAGCCTATATAAATATTTTGGGCTAACAAAAATATATGCCCAGCCATTTTAACTGCACCATGTAGATCATTCTTTCAACGATAAATGCAGAAGGATCAATTAAATTAAGATGACAATCGATTAACCATAAAAACAAGATCTGGACAGATCAAAAGAAGCTATCAAGTTTGACGCTTATTGACGGGGCTAATTGACCTCATGAGCAACGATGATCGCACTTGGGCTGAACCCCCTGTTGGCCTCATCCTTATTGGCTTCGGCCAGTCAGCCTCGGCTCCTTGGCCTATCATTGTCGAGCCATCGCCATCGTCAGCCCATCCTTATCAGCCTCGTCCTCATTGGCCTCGGCGTTAGCCTTGGTGTCGGCCTCTTCGGTGTTGACCTCCTCTACTCAGCCCTCGGTGTCGGCCTAAGCTTCTAAGGCGGCCTCGTTTACAGACTCGGCCCCAGCCTCTATGGTGGCCTTGCTTTCAGATTCAGCCCCAACCTCCTAGGCGGCTTCCTCTCCAGACTCGGCCCAGCTCTAAGGCAGCCTTCTCTCCGGACTTAGCCCCAGCTTCCTGGGCGGCCTCTCCTCCGGACTCAGCCCCAGCTTCCTAGGCGGCCTCGTCTCCTGACTCGGCCCCAGCGCTAAGGTGGCCCCAGCTCCAAGGCAGCCTCGTCTCCTGACTTGGCCTTAACTCCAAGGCGGCCCCAGCTTCAAGGCAGCCTCCTCTCTGGACTTGGCCCCAACCTTCAAGGCAGCCTCCTCTCCTCTAAACTCGGCCCCAGCCTCCAAGATGACCTCCTCTCCGAACTCAGCCTCAGCTTCTAAGGTGGCCTCCTCTCTGGACCGAGCTCACCAATTGCCTGTGGCCCACGTGCCTGACAAAATCAGGCTCACCAACCATCCTACAAGCCTGCAACTACCGTTTGAATCAAGTGGCCACCCACTCTGATGAGACAGGACCCACCAACTATCCACGGCTCATATGCCTGATGGGATCAAACCTACCAACCGTTAGTGGCCATCCACTCTGATGGGACTTGACCCACCAACTATGCAGCCATCCGCCTTGATGGGACATGGCCGGCAGTTCTGACATGCCATGAAGAAGTCATCACCCATCATGAAGCCCCAGTCACTTAGATCAGATAGGACAAACCCCACTAATCCCGACATTCATCCCAAAAGTCATCACCTAAAAAGTCATCATCCATCCATAAAGTCATCGTCCATCATGAGGCTCCACGTGACACGTTCCATCACTAGATGACAAGGAATATCAATAAAATGGATAAGAGAGACCCTCGATCAGGTAATGAACTCATAACACTCCTAAACGCTCATACTTTCTCACACAGAGAGCACCTCTCTAAGCCTCTCTCTCTCTTTTGAGCTTTCTCAAGCTCATGACTGTTGCCCAGAGCACTGACTTGAGTATCAAAGGATTTCCATCAGAATCTCTGGGCTTTGAGACTTTTTGCAGGCTCTCGATCGAGCAAAGCCTGCTAGAGGATCCTCGATTTGTCAAAAAAAGGCGACCAAATGCTTACGGATATTCGAGGAGGGTAATCTGGATACAACAGATTGATGCGCCAAGTAGGGGGGCAGAGTACAGATCATCAGTAATGCTAGTATGTAGATTATCATCCCCCTTTATATAAAAAAGATGGTGATGACAAAGCCCAAGAGGTCTCTACCAGTCATGGGAAAGAATCCTCATAACAAGCTGAGCAATAGAAAGCCAGCCGCTCTACTCCACCATCATCACCATCTCAGTCCCTCCAAGAGGATCAGCTCACTACCATCACTCAACAAGTTCAAGCACTGGTGGTTGCTGTCCAAAAGCTACAAGAGCAATATTTCATAGCCACACAGCAGTACACAAGAGCTTCTGCTTTCCCTCTAGTTGCTACTTAGGCCAGTCATCATTTAACCCACGAAAGAGCTTCCCCGTGAGAGCATCATCACGCTCTCCAGTAAGAGCACCATCAAGCTCTCCAGCAAGAGCCCCACCAAGCTCCCCAACAAAAGCCTCCTCAAGCTCTTCAGCAAGAGCAATCTCAAGCTCTCTAGCAAGAGCATCATCAAGCTCCTTAGCAAGAGCACCATCAAGCTCTCCAGCAAGAGCATCATCAAGCTCTCCAACAAGGGCATCCTCAAGCTGTCTTGCTCCTCAAGCTCTCCAGTAAGAACAACCTCAAGCTCTCCAGCAAGAGCATCATCAAGCTCCTTAGTAAGAGCATCATCAAGCTCTCCAGCAAGGGCCTCCTCAAGCTATCTTGCTCTTTAAGCTCTTCAGCAAGAGCACCATCAAGCTCTCCAACAAGAGCCCCCTCAAGCTCTTCAGCGGAAGCAACATCAAGCTTATCAGCAAGAGCACCATCAAGCCCCCCAAACGAGAGCACTGACACCTTCCACCTCTAGTCAACATGATTTTCTTGGGGGCAGATTGCCAGCATGCTAAAGCATTCAAGTTAGCAAAAGGAGACAAACTCTTTCCAAAAATTTCACAAAGGAGCTCCAGGCCACCTAGATAGAACCCCCAACAAGCTATCCAAGTAAGACCTCCAGTCTTCTTGCAATATGAAAATCAACTTCTCAACACCCCCAAGCTGGCCAAAGAAATCCCCGAGGTAGTCCAAAAGGCTCTCGATGGTCTTGCAATCATTAGGTCACCCTTGGGTCGTCCGAAGAAATCCCTGAGGTAGTTCAAGACCTATGGTTCCGATGACTCTTGAGTCAACCCTCGGGTCAGCTGAAGAAACCTCCGAGATGGTTCCAAAAGGCTCTCGATGGTTCATCGATTATCAGATCACCTCTGGGCCAGCTGAAGAAACCCCCAAGGTGGTTCAAGACCTATTGTTTCGGTGACTATGGAGTTAACCTCCGAGCTAGCCGAAGAAACCCTCGAGGCAGTTTCAAAAGGCTGTCGATGGTCCTGCGATCATCAGGTCACCCCTGGGCCGACTGAAGAAACCCACGAGGCGGTTCAAGACCTATGATTCCGGTGACTCTCGAGTCAAAAAGGCTCTCGACGGTGCTGCGATCATCAGGTCACCCTTAGGCCAGCAGAAGAAACCGCTAAGGTGGTTCAAGACCTATGGTTCCGAAGACTCTCGAGTCAACCCTCAGGTTGACCGAAGAAACCCTCAAGGTGGTTCAAAAGGCTCTCAATGGTCATGTGATCATTAGGTCACCCCTGAGTCAGCCGAAAAAACCTCCGAAGCAGTTCAAGACCTATGGTTCCAGCGACTCTCGAGTCAAAAAGGCTCTCGATGGTGCTACGATCATCAGGTCACTCACAGGCCGATCAAAGAAACCCATGAGGTGGTTCAGACCTATAGTTCTGATGACTCTCGAGTCAACCCTCAGGTCGGCCAAAGAAACCTTTGAGGTGGTCCAAAAGGCTCTCGATGGTCCTGCGATCATCAGGTCACCTCCGGGCCAACCGAAGAAACCTTTGAGGTGGTTCAAGACCTATGGTTCTAACAACTCTGGAGTCAACCCCCAGGCCCACTGAAAAAATCCTCAAGGAAGTTTTAGAATATGTCTGATGACTTTAGCAGCTCTCAGGTCACCCCTGAGCCAACCGAAGAAACCCCTAGGCGATCTCAAAAAGCTTTCAAGCTTGACTCAGTAGTCCACGATCAGCACTAGCACCCTAAGATCACTCTGACAAATGCCTAAGGGGATAAAGTCTACGCAAGCCTCAAGTCATGCTGCTAACTCTCAAGATGAGTCAAGAAGATTAGGTATGTGCCCTATGAAGCCTAAAGGCCAAACCTGAGACATGAATGCAAGAAAACGAGGGTACTACAAAAGCTAAGTACACTATTCTTAGATAATGTATTTCTTTTATTGATACTTAAAAATGTCATACAAAAGAGCCGACCTGAGTCAAGTTACATCAAAACAAAAAGAAAAATGTAAAAGCCTCTGGCTCGGCATGCCTCAATCTATCCTCAGCGCCACCCCTCTTCAACTCCTCACCTTCCTCGGGATCTCTAGGCTGGAGGTCATCAAGTTCGGCAAGCTTGAAGACCCGAGAGACCTTGTCCTTGCAGCATTCGAAGCCTCTAAAGTAGGCATCAATTGCTGCCTCACTTATCTTAGCCCCAATGGCTCCATCTCAGCCTTAGTGCCTCCATCTCAGCCTTAATGACTTCATCTCAGCCTCAGTAGCTCTATTTCAGCCTCAATGGCTTCATCCCAACCTCAGCAGTCTTATCTCTACTTCAGCAGCTTTATCTCAGCCTCAGTGGCTCCATCTCAGCCTCAACGGCCTTATATCTACTTCAACAGCTTTATCTCTGCCTTAGTGGCTTTATCTTTACCTTAGCAAATTTATCTCTGCCTTACGACTTTATTTCAGCCTCAAAGGCTTCATCATAGCCTCAGCGGACTTATCTCTACTTCAGTTGTTTTATTTCAGCCTTAATAGCTTTATCATAGCCCTAATGGCCTTATCTCTACTTCAGCAGCTTTATCTCAACCTCAGTGGCTCCATCTCAGCCTTAATGACTTCATCTCAGTCTCAACGGCCTAATATCTGCTTCAGCAGCTTTATCTCAGCCTTAGTGGCTCTATCTCAGTCTCATCGGCCTTATATCTACTTCAGCAGCTTTTTCTTTGCCTCAGTGGCTTTATCTTAGCTCCAATGGCTCCATTTCGGCTTCAATGGCTTTATCGTAGCCTCAGCAACCTTATATTTGCTTCAGCAACTTTATCTCTGCCTCAATGACTTTATTTCAGAGTCGGCCTTCTCTACTTGGCCCTTGGTGTCGGTCCCAGCTTCCAAGGTGGCCTCATTTCCGGACTCAACCCCATCCTCTAAAGTGACCTCACTTTTGGACTCGGCCCCAACCTCCTAGGCGGCCTCCTCTTTGGACTCAGCCCCAGCTCCAAGGCAGCCTTCTCTCTGGACTCAACCCCAGCTTCCTGGGAAGCCTCATCTCCTGACTCGGCCCCAGCTTCCTAGGCGGCCTCATCTCCTGACTCGGCCCCAGCTCCAAGGCAGCCCCAGCTCCAAGGCAACCTTGTCTCCTAACTCGGTCTCAGCTCCAAAGCGGCCCCAGCTTTAGGGCGGCCTCCTCTCCGGACTCGGCTCCAACCTTCAGGGTGGCCTACTCTCTGGACTCGGCCCTAACCTCCAAGACAGCCTCCTCTCTATACTTGGCCTTAGCTTTCAAGGCGGCCTCTTCTTCTTTGGACTTGGCCCCAGCCTCCAAGGCGGCCTCCTCTTTGGACTCGACCCTAGCTTTCATGACAGCCTTCTCTCCGGATCGGGCCCACCAATTGCCTGCAGTCCATGTGCCTGATAAAACTAGGCTCACCAACCACCCTGCAAGCCTGCAACTACCTACGACTATCATCTAAATCAAGTGGCCATCCACTCTGATAAGACAGGGCCCACCAACTGTCCACGGCTCATGTGCCTAATGGGACCAGGCCCACTAACCACCAGTGGCCACCCACTCTGATAAAACTTGACCCACCAACTATGTAGCCATCCATCTTATCGAAACATGGCTTATAGCTCTGACATGCCACAAAGAAGTCATCACCCATCATGAAGCTCCAATCACTCAAATTAGATAGGACAAAACCCACTAATCCTAACATTCAGCCTAGAAAGTCATCATCCATCTACAAAGTCATCATCCATCTACAAAGTCACCATCTATCATGAGGCTCTATGTGATTCGTTCCATCTCTAGATGACAAGGAACATCAATAAAATGGGTAAGAGAGACTCTCGACCAGGTAATAAACTTATAACACTCCTAAACGCTCATACTTGCTCACACAGAGAGCACATGATGCAGTACCAATTCGCATGTAAGTAAATTTTATATGATTAATGATTACAGTTAATTATTCTTCCAAAGTAATAGCCTAATAGGGATTCAAAAAAACTAACAGTAACTCTGCATGCAAAATAGTTCCATAGAAAAGTAAAGAAGAAAGACCGCCGAGGCTAAAAAGTCCCGGTAGGGCTTGCTCTCCTTCAATAAAGTTACTAGTAGATTAGATTGCTCTCCTTCAATAAAGTTACTGGCACGAGGGAAAGATCAAAGTGCTGAAGAGGTTGCTCTGTCTAGCGGATGCGCCCTAGATGACCAAGCCTCGAGTTCATGGATTTGCGATCAAGTATCAGCTGATCTGGATGACAATCACCTTGAATCCTGGATTCGTGGTTACTGAGGAATCTGCAAGATCACTATACAAGGGCTAATAAGAAAAGAAAAAATCAAAATAAAGGTAAAAAGATGAATAAAAAGTGGAGAAGAAGGTGGAGGCGGCCGAGGGTCCTTGGGCGTCCCATGGATGGGGCAAGACGGTGGCTAGGGCTCTTGGGCGGTTGCTTGGAGGGGTGCAAGGGGCGGCTAGGGTTTGGGGCATCCACTAGTGGATGGCAAGAAGGCGGCTAAGGTTTAAGGTTGGATGGCTTGGATGTAGGCATGCACATGAGCAAGAACACAAGAACACCAAGAAAAATATGACTCAAAATAACTGATTGATTGTATTGATTGATTGAAAGGTTCGATGCTTTTTTCATATAAGAGGGTCTCTTTTATAGGATAAGAAACTTGGGGCCCAAGTAAATACAAATATGAAAATAAAAAGAGGCGCCCCATTACAAGAAAAAAAATTCAAAATAATTCCAAAATTGGTGCCCACTTTCTTCCTAAAATGTGGATTAAGTGGCGCCCTTTGAATTTGAATATATGGAAGAAAATTTAAATTCAGTAATTTGGGGTGGCCATATTGGGCGTCCTTCACTTGCTTCTTTGGGCTGAATTCAGGGTTAAAATTATTGCCCAGATGTACCAACCCAAGAGGGGGGTGAATTAGGTTATTAAAAATTAATTACTAGAGCAGGTATATGCTTTAACACTAATTTAAATTTACTTGGCAGCGGTGTAGTGAAGGGCACAGAATAATAACACAGAAAATCAAGCAACCACAAACTCAAGAGAGTTTATAGTGGTTCAGTGCCAAACTCAGCACCTACGTCCACTCCCCAAAAACCTTTAAAAATTTCACTCTAATCGTATCACAACGATTACAATCTCTAGCCTTCCCCGGCTAGTCCTCTTGTTTCATGGCATAAGGAAGCCAACCCCTAGCCTTACTCGGCTAGTCCTCTTGTTTAATGGAACAAGGAAGCCAACAAGAACCAAGGTTTAACTCTAACCCTTTTACAAATGTTCAGAATAAATAAGAACAAGTAGCTCCTACAATGAGCAAATATTCAAGATATACTTTATAAATTTTGTAGCAAATCTTCAGCAATAAATGAAGAAGCTCCGAGGTAGCTGAAGCTTTGAATGCTTGAAGGCTTTAATGGATCTGGACGACCTTTAAGCAATGAATGATCTTGAGGATTTGTCAACTTCAATGCACACGATCTTGCTTTTCAACACTCCAAAAAAAATATGCAATAAAGGCTCTTTTTCTTGGATTTCTTTCTCTTGTTTTTCTCTTTCAGATTCGTCATTTTGTTCTTCTAATCCCAGCTATTTAAAGCAATCCAACAACAAAAATGTCCATTAGATATATTTGAAATAAATGGAAAGTAAAACGGGAAGAAAAGATAACCGTTGAGATTATTTTTCTTAAGCATTGAATGCACTGAATCCATTTGAGAAAGGAAGATCTCTGCCATAATCCAAGAGATCAAAAGTTAGTATAGCTGAAAATAGAAATCAATTAAAGAGGAGAAAGAGAGAGAGCATGCCCAAATATTAGAGAGGTAGCTGACTGGAGTTAATTCAAGGTAGCTGAGGGGCTTTGAAGACGCTCGACCAAGAAGGAAAGAAAAGCCACAAGCTAGCTAACCAGCTAGCTAAGTTTGAAATCTCACGGCAAGAGGAATAAATTCAGCCATAAAAGGTAAGGTAGTTAGCTCTCTAGCTAACTAACCATAAAGGGCTCACGGCATGAAGCTTATCCCAAGGAAGAGTAGCTAACTCCTTAGCTAGCTAAGGCAAAAGCTAGTTAGCTCTCTAGCTAACTAACCACAAAAGCATACGGTCAGGAGTCCATTTCAAAAATTATTAGTTAGCTCTCTAGCTAATTAAGCCAAAAGGTAGTTAGCTCTCTAGCTAACTAAGCAAGAAGTAGTTAGCTCTTCAGCTAACCAAGCAAGCATCCAACGGTCATGAAGATAGAAGCCACAACAAGATAGTTAGCTCTCCAGCTAACTAGAAAAAATAGGCTCTCGGCTTGGTGGAAGGAAACTGCCATCAGAAAAAGAAGAGTTAGCTCTTTAGCTAACTGAGCTCAAAACACCATGGCAAGAGGAAGACGTCAGTACAAGGTAGCTATCTCCTTAGCTAGCTAAGAAAAGCATCCACTCGCCCAAGAGAAGAATAGTTAGCTCTCCAACTAACTAAGCCAAAAGGTAGCTAGCTCTTCAGCTAACTAGAGAATGAATCCACACAGCTTGGGAAGTGGTAGTTAGCTCTCCAGCTAACTAGAAAATGCAACCACTCGGCTTGGTGGAACCTATGAAAAATATTTAGCTAAGAATGAAAAGTAGTTAGCTCCCAAGGCAAAGCAGTTGACTAACAGGGTATGCTAGCTAGCTAAGAGAAGCACTCAGCTAGCTCACCAGTTAGCCAAAAACAGGAACCATTTGGCCAAGAAAAGTAACAGAAAAATTAGTTAACTAAAAGAGAAGCCAGCTAGTTAAGAGGGAGGCCAAGTTAGCTAGACAGCTAACTAAATCCAATAGCATTTGGCCAGCACAGTGATAAGGCAAAAGTAGTTAACTAAAATGAACTTTCAGCTAGCTCAGAAGGAGGCCAAGCTAGCTAACCAGCTAGCTAAAAATAAGCATGGCTCGGCTAGCAAGGATAACAGTAAGCATAGTTAGCTAGAATGAAATACCAGCTAGCCAAGGAAGGAACCAGCTAGCTATCCGGCTAACTAAAACGGAGAACCATTCGGCCAGGCCACTGTAAGATAGTGTCAGTTAGCTAACAAATGTGTCAGCTAGCTAGACGAAAGGATAAGCTAGCTAATTAGCTAACTCCCAATATAATTCAAACGGCTAGGGATGAATGGATCAAAATAGATAGCTTCCAGATAACAAATAAAAATGAAAGAGATATACTACCATAAGATTTTTCTTGATAACTCATTTGTAAAACATCTGTATTTCCCTGCATCAAGATTAATAAATAGAATTAGTCTCAATTGCTTAGTATGTTTGCTGTAAGTGCATCAAAATCAATTCAGAGTCAACAAACAATTTTCAAAAGAACTAGACGGCAATATGGGCATCCTTCACTGCTGTAATTCAGTGCTAAAAATTCATATCTGGGCGGTATGTATTTAGGCATCCCTTCATTGCTTCTATGTACAGGCCTTGTCTTCTTCTCCCATACTGGTGTCTCTTCTTGTAAGCTAAATAAACTTACTACAGGACTCACATTAAAATAAATTGAACTGGACAGGATTCAAATTAAAATAAACTAAACTGGATGGGACTCAAATTAAAATAACTAAACCTAATTTTTTAACTCAAGACTTGAATCAAAACTAATCAGATATCCATAGAGGATTAAGAATCCTCCGCCTGATCCTGGTGCTCGCACCAATTCTCCCGAAGTGGAAAGAACTCGACCCCATCGAGTATGGATCGTTTTAGCTCTGATATCTCTCTAAGTGACGTCCTAGGGATACAAAGTCTATTGCCCCTAAAAAGGTAACCATCCTAGATGGTATAATCTCCATTAGTACTGTATGGTTCTAACCGAAGGATCTTATGAATTTCACTAAAGTCGGGGCAGGTTTCATACTCATCTTTTATCTGATTGAACCCTATAACTTCGGTGCTAATAGTACTCAACAACAAAGACTTATAGCTTAGGGCGTCTACTGTCTTATTTTCTACCTCGGCACGATGTTTCAGGATAAAAGTGTATGCATGAATGTATTCAACCCATTTGTCATGCCTAGAACTGAGCTTCTTTTGGGAGTTCAGAAATTGGAGTGCCTCATAATCAGAAAATAAAATAAACTTCTGCGGCAGTAAGTAATGTCTCCAATACTTAAAGGCCTACACTACCGCATAGAATCCTTATCATAGGTGGAATATCTAAGTTTAGCTTCATTTAGTTTTTCACTAAAGAAAGCTATGGGGTGATTTTCTTGGCTTAACACTCCACCTATGCCTACTCTCAACGCATCGCACACAACCTCAAACACCTTAGAAAAGTTTGGAAGTCTAAGTACGGGTGCATGAGTCATCCTATCCTTAAGCTCTAGGAAGGCCTTATTAGCTGACTTAGTCCACTTAAAATTATCCTTCCTAATACAATCAGTGATGGGTTGGATGATGGTGCTAAATCCCCTAATGAATCTCCTGTAAAAGGTTGCTAGGCCATGGAAGCTGTGGACATCGTGGACATTCATGAGTATTGGCCACTCTATGATCGACCTAACCTTTTTAGGATCTGCTGAGATACCTTCTGGGGTTACCACAAAACCTAAAAAGATAACCCTATGCGTCATGAAATCATACTTCTTAAGGTTTGCATAAAGGCTATTCTCTCTAAGGGTCTAACAGATTAATCTGAGATGGTTAAGATGATCCTCTTTGATCTTGCTATAAATTAATATATCATCAAAATAGATCACTAAGAATTTTTCCGTGTACTCTTTCAGGACCTGGATCGTGATTCCCATGAATATACTAGGTTCATTTGAAAGCCCAAAAGGCATCACGACCCATTCAAATAGACCATCTCTAGTCTTAAATGCAGTCTTTCACTCATCCCCTGGTCTAATTTTAACCTGATGGTAACCACTCTTAAGGTCTATCTTGGAAAAGATGGTGGAACCCGCCGTCATGTCTAATATGTTATCTAATCTGGGAATAGGGAACCTATATTTGATAGTGATTTTGTTGATGGCCCTACTATCTATGCACATTCTCCAGGTACCATCCTTTTTAGGGGTTAAGAGTGCAGGAACTGCACAAGCGCTTAAGCTCTCCCTAATGAATCCTTTCCTAAGTAATTCTTCCACTTGTTTCTGTAGTTCTTAATGCTCAGTGGGGTTCATCCTATAATGGGAAAGGTTTGGGAGGGTGGATCCTGGGATTAAGTCAATAGTGTGTTGGGTGTCTCTCAGGGGTGGTAACTAATCAGACAACTCTTCAAGGAAGACATCCTTAAATTCCTCTAGGGTCTCAATTACTTCAGTGGGTTGTTCATTTTGGATTGATTCATGGATCCCTTTAGTAGTCAAAATCCAAATAGAGTTACCCTCAGTGATTTCCTTTTTTAATTCCTTAACTTTAATCAGATTAACTCTTGGCTTGCTATCCTTAAGGCTACTAGATCCTTTCTTGATTGGGTCCCTAGGTGGAACTGCATGTATTACATACTTGTTTCCATTGTGTTTAAAAGAGTAGATGTTGGATCGACCAAACAAGGTGGCATCGTGATCCTAAAGCCAAGGTTGACCTAATATAATACTACTAACACCCATAGGAATTACATCGCACCCAATCTTTTCTTCACAATTTTATAATTTGATTAGTATTTGGCATCTAGACTTGATTGAGATAGAGGTGGAATCTACCCACGAGACCTTATAGAGACTAGGATGAGAAACTGTGGTCAATCCTCATGATTTAACTGTATTGGCAGAAACGACATTGATACAACTCCCGCTATCAACTATCATCTTGAGAACCTTATCCCCTATCTTAAGAAAAGTCTGTTGAATGTTAGTCCTACACCAATCTTTCTGGTCCTTAGTTTGAGTCTGGGTCAAGATACATCTAACCACTCCTAGTAGATCTTTAGAATCAAATACTTTCTTCTCTCCATCGTACTCATCTATTAGATGGGTATCAGCCTCATAGACCTCTCCTTCAGGCTCAACTAAGGGCTCAGACTCAGTCTTAGGTAACTCATCTATATGAAGGGATCTGACTGGGCACTGGCTGATCATATGCCCTGGTTTGTTGCATCTAAAGTATTTGATCTAAGGGTTGAGATTTCTATGGACTTTTACAGATTCGCCCTTATTCTTTGTTTGGGGTATAGGGGTACTATTCTGGGGTTGACTCAACTCGATTCGGCTTGTACTGGGCCGACTAGTGTTGGGTCAACTCAGGTAAGTTTGGTGGGGTCTGAGTGCTGGATAGGTCTAGAATGACTAGGATAGGCCTGGCTAGATCCTGGATATGGGCTAGGGCTCTTGGTAGCCTCTAATCTACGATAGGATGGTCCTCTCTGAAAACGTTCATAATCCCTAGCAACTTGGTAAGCTTCTTCTAAATTGTGTACCCTTCTTAGGTAGAGTTCTCTTTGAATATCTACTCTCAGGTCATACCTAAACTTGGATAGGGTGACTTCCTCAGACTGAACGATATTACACCTCATGGTATACTCTTAGAATGTAACAATGTATCCATTCATAGTTTTGCTACCCTGAATTAATCCCTGCCACTGGTCCAATAGGCTTTGGTCATACGATGTGGGGACATAATTGGACTAAAGTCTAGCCTTTATGGCACGCCAGGTGACTATGGGGTCCCTACCCTCTAGTGCTGGCCTTCGCTCTATAGTGGCCTAGTATAACCTAGCATGTCGTACTAACTTAAGTTTGGCAAATCTAAACTTACACTCCTCAGACATATCGTACCAGTCAAAGTACTAGTCCATCTCTTCCTTCCAATTTAGGTAGTCCTTAGGGTCTATAGAGCCATCGAAAGTAGGTACTTCAAGTCTGACACCTCTAAGGGTAGGTGCTTCAAGTCTGACACCTCTAAGGGCTCTTTCTTCTTGGTCTACTACCTCATGATTGGGTCTCGTAGGGAGGACATCTAGGACTGGATTAGGTTGAGGTGGTTTCCTAGGCCCATGCCCAAAGTAAGGATCATGTTATGGAGGTCCCCTAAGGTTTGGCCTTATGTAGAGGTTAGGATGTTGGGCTCTCCTAGGATAAGGTGGGGTCTCATGATCGGACTCAGTGTAGGCCTCACGGGCTTCTTCTAGGATGCCTAACCTAGTTTTGACTTAATCGAACCTGGACCCTAATCTAGCTTTAGATTGCTTGATGTCTTGGTTCATTCGGGCTGGTTGTTTAGTGATAATCCTTAAGTGATCCTCAATGTTTTGATTAGCCATGGGTTCATCCTGTAATGGAGGTGGTGACGAGCGAAAAGATGCTCCTGATATAGTACACATGCAAGCACAATCAAGCATACAAGATTCAGACTAACTCGGACTACGGTATGCTAGACCTAGTCATCCAGAGTAAAGGATTTGGCTTAATGCAAGCCAATCTAACAGTAACTCTTCAATTGGCCAATTGGGACAGGTGGGAGGGGGGAAGGCTCCTTCCGCAAATTATAGGTCCTTAATTAGAATAACCCCAACACTCTGCTTAAGTCATTTGACATTTGACCTCCCTTCTAGATACCAATTTTAGAGCACACACCGGATTGATTTGTACTAGTCTTCTCCAGTACATTAGACCGACTATTGGTATCCCTAGCCCTCTAGGGCAAATGTCAATTAAGTTGCTACTCAGTTTTAGATTAGAGGCTTGGGATTGAAATGCATGAATGGTTATTTTGGGTCAAGGAAGGGGTCTCAATTCCTTCCTTATCTGACATCAATGAGAGCCATTAAGAGTAATTTAATGTAGATTAATGATATGAAAAACACAAACCCTAATCTAGAAATCTATAAATAGCAATAAATCTCAGAATTTTTTTTACATATCGAATTAAATCCTTAAAAATTAAAAAAAAATACCATCAATTATATTGAATTTAAAAAAATAAATTTTGTAATTTTTTGATGTGTATGTAGGCAGAAATAATTTGATTAACAACATCTCAAGAATTTTCATGATTTTTGTGAGTAATCAGGCATGTAATTAATTCACAAATCAAATTAAATTCTCAAAAATAAACAAAAATACTTTAAATGATAATGAATCTAGAAAAATAAATTTTGTAATTTTTTGATGTGTATGCAGGTAGAAATAATTTAATTAATAGATAATATACTGATAATAACGTGAATTAAAAATCAAACCCTAACCATGCTCTGATACCAAACTGATGCAGTATCGATTCGCATGAAAGTAAATTTTATATGATTAATGATTGCAGTTGATTAGTCTTTTGAAGTAATAGCCTAAGAGGGATTCAGAAAAACTCACAGTAACTCTGCACGCAAAACAGTTCCATAAAAAAATAAAGAAGAAAGAACGCCGAGGCTAAGAAGCCCCAGTAGGGCTTGCTCTCCTTCAATAAAGTTACTAGTAGATTAGAGAGGGTGTACCTGGTATGAGAGAAAGATCAAAGTGCTGAATAGATCGCTCTACTTGATGGATGCGTCCTAGATGCCAAGCCTTAAGCCCATGAATCTACAGCCAAGTATTTGCTAACCTGGATGACGAACACCTTGAATTCTGGATTCGTGGTTACTGAGGGATCTGCAAGATTGCCATACAAGGGCTAATAAGAAGAGAAAAAATCAAAATAAAGATAAAGAGATAAAGAAGAAGTGGAGAAGGAGGTGGAGGCGGCCGAGGGTCCTTGGGTGTCCTCTAGATGGGGCAAGGCAGCGGCTAGGGCTCTTGGGCGACTGCTTGGAGGGGTGGAAGGGGCAGCTAGGGTTTAGGGCATCCACTAGTGGATGGCAAGAAGGTGGTTAGGGTTTAAGGTTGGGTGGCTTGGATGCAGGCATGCAGTGGAGTAAGAACACAAGAACACCAAGGAAAATATGACTCAAAATAACTGATTGATTGTATTGATTGATTGAAAGGTTCGATGCTTTTTTCATACAAGAGGGTCTCTTTTATAGGAAAAGATACTTAGGGCCCAAGTAAATACAAATATGAAAATAAAAAGAGACACCCCTTTTCATGAAAGAAAATTTAAAATAATTCCAAAATTGGCACCCACTTTCTTCCTAAAATATGGATTAAGTGGCGCCCTTTGAATTTGAATACATGAAAGAAAATTCAAAATTCAGTAATTTGGGGTGGCCATATTGGGCGTCCTTTAATTGCTTCTTTGGATGAATTCAGGGTTAAAATTTAAAAAAAAAATGGACTGCAATATGGGCATCCTTCACTGCTACAATTCAAAACTGAAAATTCAAATCTGGGCATTCCTTCACTGCTTCTATGTATAAGCCTTGTCTTCTTCTCCCATACTGGTGTCTCATCTTGTAAGCTAAGTAAACTTACTACAAGACTCACATTAAAATAAATCGAACTGGACATGATTCAAATTAAAATAAACTGAACTAGAAAATAAACTGAACTGGATGGGACTCAAATTAAAATAACTAAACCTAATTTCTCAACTCAAGACTTAGAATCAAAACTAATCAGATATCCACAGATGGTTAAGAATCTTCTACCTGATTCTGGTGCCTGCACCAGCACCTCTCTAAGCCTTTCTCTCTCTTTCGAGCTTTCTCAAGCTCACGACTGTTGCCCAGAGCGCTGAATTGAGCATCGAAGGGTCTTCACCGAAATCTTCGATCCTCATGGCTTTTTGTAGGCTTCCGATCTAGCGAAGCCCAGCGAAGGATCCTCGGCACGCTAGAGAAGGTGATCGAACGCTCGCAGACGTTTGATAAGGGTGATCTAGCTATAACACTTATCTTCTCATTTCATGACCGATCATGCAGGTCATCCCCTTTCCAATCTAGTAGGAGACTAATCATTTTTGGAGTCATAGTCGACGGTTGATCCTTGCTCAAGTTGGACCCTGCGAGCGGGTAAGACATCAATCTGGCTTACAATCAAGTCATATATTCCAAGCCAAGCTGCTAGAAGAATTTCCAAAACACGGAGCCAAAGAACCAGACAGTCTTTTAGGTATGCCTAGAGAGGATCATGATGGTTTAATACCTTAATTAGCTAGGATGGGGTCAATGACAAATGAACCCATGCATGGAAAGAAAGAGGATGATTTTTTCAATGATGCCCGTTAGATCATGTGTTGCCTAATCCTTTCTCTCGTAGGCGCACAGAGGTTCAAGGAAGAAGAAAGAGAGAGAGTGTGTGTCTGTATGTTTCCTATGTTCATGATTCTAATTCATAACTGGATCGTTTCTGTCTATCACTTGTAGAAAAGATTTATTGACTTCCAATCACGACCAACTCGGGTCCAACAAGTAAAAAAAAAGAAAAAAAGAAAATAACAATGTTTTCAATAATTTGGTCTGAATGGCACGATGATGACTGATGGTTTTGACCATAAATTACCCTTGCCGAGCAGTTTAGTGTGATGGTAATGTAATGCGACGGTCGTGCCTGGATGGCTGAATATAAACTTGATGGTGATTGGGTTAAACTTTGACTCAGTGATGATGTGGCTGGTAAAAACCATATGTAAGTTAATGGCCAAAATTACCCAACAGCGGGAGTCATTTGAAAACCAACGCCCTAGCCCATAAGTGGCACTATGACGGCCCTGGCTCCTAGGCAGCCCTAATTCATAAGTGACCTTGAGATGGCCCCAGATCATAAGCGGCTCCTAGGCAGCTCCGGCTCATAAGCGGCTCCTAGACAGCCCCAGTTCATAAGCAGCCTTGAGGCGGCCCTACTCCTGGGTGGCCTCATCTTCCCTTGTCTCTAGTTTTTGCTATAGCTTCTCGGGCAAGCCTTCACTCCTGACAAGGTCAAGCCCACTAGCCACCTTCAATTTATATATGTTCAATAAGACAAACCCCACTAATTCTGATACAAGCCTAAGAAGTCATAATTCATTACAAAGCATTAATGACTCTGATCAAATAAGCCCAAAAAGTCATCATCTACCATAAAAGTACCAATCACCAAGTTCAAATGGGATAAATTCCACTAATTCTAGCATTTCATTCACAAAGCCATGGCTCATCATGAGATCTCAAAGTTTCCGAAGTAAGTTACACAGACCCCAAGTATCAATAAAATGGGTAAGAGAGATCCCTGACCAAGGTATGAACACTCAAACACTTAGAGAATTTTTGAATCTTTTTCCTAACTCTCTTACTCGAGCTTCTTCAAGCTCACGACTGTGATTCTGATCACTAACTTGAGCGTTAGAGGGTCTCCGCCGGAATATTCGGCACCTAGGACTTCTTGCAGATCTCGGCATCAAGGTGAAGCTTTTTCAACAAATTGACGACACGTCCACTGATGCTTAAGGACGTCAGCTCAAGGTGATTAGGCATCATCAGATTAGCGCACCAGGAAGAGGGACGTAGAAGGATAGCTCTGTAACTCTTAGCTACAAGCTCGCCCTCTCTTGAACCACAATGGTGGTGACACATACTTAGAAGGCTTCTGCCAGTTATACTGAGGGGCATTCCTATCATGCTGAGCAACCGAAGGCTAATCCTCCTGTACTAGTTTTATCTACTCCATATTAACAACTGGCCGCCCTTACCCAGCAAGTCTAAGCTCTTGTTGGGGCATTTCATGAGTTGCAAAGGCAACAACCGGTAGCTATCCGACAACAACCCGGGCATCCCATACCGCTTGCAACAGCCATCCCAGCTAGTCAAACAATCTACCTATAGAAGACCCTCTCTGGAAGAGCATCGCCACTATCATGCTCCATCCAGGCACCACCACCAGAAAACCTCCAAGAGGTCACAATTTTTTATCCACCGCTCGAGTAGTCCCTTCTCTAAAAACCAATAGGAAAAGGAGCCCAGACGGATATGCCGCCATCAGCGCCATCGCTCCCCCTGCTTATCTTCTGAATCAACAAGCGAGGACCTCAATCGCTAGATGGAAAGGCACTTGGAGAAGCAAGACCGATGGTTGGAAGAGCTCAGTCAGAAGCTCAATAACCAACTAGGGGTGAATTATGATAGTCGTCCACCCCTTACTCGCCAAATTATGGAAGAGCCTATCTCTTACAGGTTTTGTCTTCTCCAGCTGGATCCTTACGATGGCACCACGGATCCACTTGACCACCTGAAGAGTTATAAAGCTCTTATGCAAGTTCAGGGGCAACTGATGCCCTCCTATATATTGCTTTCTTTGCTACCCTTCAGAAGGTTGTGCGTGCTTGGTATTCTTGTCTACTCCCGCGCAGCATCGATTCCTTTTGATAGTTAAAAAAAACTTTCTTAGCGCATTTCGATGCCTGTTGAAAGAACCCCTGGGTAGCAGATAATTTGTTCTTCATTCAGCAGAAGGAAGGAGAACTTTTGAAGGATTTTATGGCCCGATTCAAGATGGCAGTCCTTGAGGTCTACCACCTCGACGATGCGGTGGCCACTCTGGCCCTGAAGCAAGGACTCCATCCCTTCTGCTTCACCTATTCTTTGGACAAAAGACCTTCAAGTTCTTATGCTGAGCTTCTAAGTCATGTGCAGAAATATATTTGTGCCAATGAAGCTAATTTCACTTGAAGGAACACTGAAAGAGGGTCTAGCAGGAAATCAATCCGTGCGGAGCCATGCGGACCTCCTCCCAAGAAGCCTTAGCCCTTACGCCGGTCAGATAATTGGTGCTGAAACTTTGCTCCCAAAAAAGAGAATTTTACACCTCTCCTTGCCCTTGGATCTTATATCCTTATGGAGATCGAAAGCGAGCCTTATCTCCGGTGCCCTCCCCCTTTGAGGATGGATGTCGCTCGCGATCGAAGTCGTTATTACCGCTTTCATAGAGACTACGGACATGATACTAAAGACTATCATAATCTAAAGTATGCCATCGAGGAGCTCATCCAGCAGGGCTACCTTTGAAAGTTTGTCCGAAAGGGATGGCCTCCGGCCATCCCAACTATAATCGAACCTTCGCCTGCTTAGGCCAACATCGATAATGCTCCAATGGAATGAATGGTAGGCATGCTTTCCTGGGGGACGGCTATGCTTTCTAAAAGATTGAGGAGTGAGGAAGGAATAGAAAATATAATCCCTTTTTCTGAAGGAGAGTTAGTAGGGAGGGCAATCTGAATGATGATAGCATAATTGTCTCTATAATGATCACTAAGTATCCTGTAAAAAGAATTTTGATGGATAGTAGGGGCTCTGCTGGAATCCTAACTTATGATGTTTTTATTTGGATGAATTTATCTTTCACTTTTCTTCAACCGGTGACAACGCCTCTGGTTGGCTTCACAGGAGATTCAGTAAGGATAAAAGGTGAAATTACCTTGTCGGTCATGGCCGGATCACCGCCGTGTTAGAGCACTGTCCTGATGAGATTTTTAGTGGCCCGAGTGCCCCTGGCTTATAACGTCATACTCAATTGGCCAGACTTAAACCTCTTGGATGCGGTGATATCTACTAGGCACATGCTCGTGAGATTCCCTACCAGTGAGGGAATCGACGAGATACGGGGGGAGCAAAATCGGGTGCAATTATGCTATCATATGGCCCCCAGCCCTCAGGAGGCGGTGATCCCACCGGCCTCAGTGCTGCTCAATCCTAGAGAATCTGAAAGAAGAGAAGAGCCAGCCAAGCACTTGCTATCCTACCCGCTGGGGGACGACCCTGGAAAGACTGTACAAATCGGCGAGCTTCTTTCCTAGAGATGAAGAATCAACTCCTTACTTTCTTACGATGAACTCAGATGTGTTCGCCTAGTCAGCTTCGGACATGCCCAGCATTCCTTTGAAGTTAATTACTCATAAGTTTAATATTGACCCAAAGTATCGGCATGTCTGACAAAAGAAGAGAAGTTTTGCTTCCGAGCAGCAGAAGGCCATCGATGAGGAGGTCAACAAGCTGCTTACTGCCGGCCATATTCGAAAAGAACAATACCTGGATTGGCTAGCCAATGTGGTGATGATTCAAAAGGCAAGCAAAAGTTGGTGAATCTGCATCGACTTCACTGATCTTAATAAAATATGCCCTAAGGATAGCTTTTTTCTACCACAAATTGACCAATTGGTGGACTTTACATCCGGGCATGAGCTCCTCAGCTTTATGGATGCCTTCTTTGGATACAACCAAATAAAGATTGACACTGGTTAATGAAGGAAATATCTCTTTCATCATCGAGAAGGCCATCTATTATTATAAGGTGATGCCCTTTGGATTAAAAAATGTAGGGGCCACTTACTAGAGGTTGATGAATAAGGTCTTTAAAAACCAGATTGGGTGCAACATGAAGGTGTATGTGGATGATATGATAACCAAAAGCACCTGTATTGCTAACCATGTGACTGATTTAGAAGAAACATTTAACAATCTTCGGTGCCATCAAATGAAGCTCAACCCTCACAAATGTGCATTCGGAGTCACTGCCGGAAAATTCTTGGGCTTTCTAGTGACCCAACGGAGGATTGAAGCGAATCCAGAGAAGATACAAGTCATTCTTGATATGAGATAGCCGATCAATAAAATAAAGGTGCAGTGTCTCATCGAAAGAGTAGCTGCTCTAAGCCAGTTTCTGTCGAGATCTGCCGAAAGATGCCTACCCTTCTTTAAAGCTCTATGCAAGGCGAACGGTTTTGAGTGGATAAAGAACTGCCAGCAAGCCTTTGAGGAATTGAAGGAGTTTCTATCCACACCGCCATTACTGTCAAAGTCAAAAGAAGGAGAAAAGCTTTTCCTTTATCTTACTGCTTCCCCAGAAGCAGTTAGCTCTATTCTAGTATGCCTTGACCCCGATGGAGCATAGAAGCCCATCTACTACACTAGCAAAGTATTCCATGACGCGAAGGTCAGGTATTCTAGAACAAAAAAAATTATTTTTTCTCTAATCATTTCCGCTCAGCGTCTCAGGCCATATTTTCAAGCTCATCCAATCGTGATACTCACGGACCATCCTTAAAGCTATCTTGGCTCATCCTGACACCTCTGATCGGCTGGTTAAATGGGCTATCAAATTGAAAGAATTTAATATTTCATTTCAATCCCGATCCATCTTGAAGTCCCACGTGCTGACGGACTTCCTGGTGGAGTACACTTAGATGGAAGAGCAGCCTAAAGATTTTCCAATGATATATTTAGACGCTGGTAAGGATGTGGCAGAAACCTGGATTCTTCTTGTTGATGGCATTTTCAATTCTCAAGGAGGCGGAGCTGGCCTTATTCTTGCAAATCCGAAGGGCATAGTGCTGGAGTACACTCTCCGATTTCTCTTTAAAGCCAAACTGAGTATGAGGCCTTATTGGCCAGAATCAAACTCGCGCAGGAGTTTAAGCAAAGCACCTCAGGGCCTTCACCGACTCTTAGCTCATCTTTGGACAAATTACTAGGAAATATGAAGCTCGAGACCCCATTATATCTTAATATCTAAATAAAGTCAAGTTACTGACTGCCTCATTGGTTTATTTCATCATCAGCTATATTCTTAGGGACAAAAATGCCAGAGCTGACACTCTGTCGCGGCTAGCCACTTCAGCGGATAATACCTTAGGATGAACATATGTGGAGCATCTGGAGACTCCAAGTATTGATACAACAGAAGAAGTTCTACTAGTTACACAGGAGTCAATATGGATGGATGCTTACATCCACTATCTTACTGATAGTACCCTCCCCGCTAATCCCATAGAAGCCAGGCTACTCAAGTAGAGGGTTCCTAAATTTATATTGCTGAATGGGCAGTTATACAAGAAGTCTTTTTCTTATCCTCTCCTCAAATATGTCGGTCCTACAAACACCAATTATATTTTTAGGGAGATCTGTGAGGCCATATGTCGGAACCACCTGGAGGGCAGATCGCTGGCACACAAGGCTCTCCGCCAGGGATATTATTGGCTCACTATGCAAAAGGATGTTGCTGAGCTAGTCCAAAAGTGCAACAATTGCCAGCAATATTCTAATGTCCAATGACAGCCAGCCTCTCAGCTGAGCCCGCTCTCTGCTCCGTGGCCCTTTGCTTAATAGGAAATGGATATCTTTGGGTCATTCCCCTCAATTTTAGGACAACAAAGATTCTTACTTGTCGCCATCGACTACTTTACCAAATGGATTGAAGTCGAGGCATTAGCCAAAAGCACCGAGAGCAAGGTGAGGACATTTTTCTGAAAGTCAATTATCTGCCGATTTGGCCTATCTCATAATATCATCACCGATAATGGGCAAAAATTTGATAATGCTGCATTCAAGACTTTTTGCACTGAGTTGGGTGTTGGCCATCAGTTCACTTCTATCGAGCATCCACAAACCAATGGAGAAGCAGAAGTCATGAATCAGACCATCCTTTAGGGACTCAAAACCCGACTGGATGAGTTCAAAGGCAAATGGATGGAGGAACTCCCAAATGTACTGTGGGCATATCATATGACTCCAAGGATCCCTACGGAAGAAACTCCTTTTAATCTCATCTTCGAAGCTGAAGCGGTCATCCCGGTGGAGATCAGTCTTTCAAGCCCTAGGGTAGAGTCATATAATGAAGAAGACAATTCTTATCAACTAAGGGTCAACCTTGACTTTATCGACGAGATCCGAGACCTGGCATGGCTCAAGATGGCTATCTTTTGCCAACGAGTAGTAAAATCTTACAATGCCCGGGTTCGCCCTAAGACATTCCATCCAGGGGATTTAATCCTCAGAAGAGCCGAGGTATCTAAGCCAGCCGAAGGAGGCAAGCAATCTCCAAATTCGGAGGGAACCTATCAAGTTACCAAAGCACTTCGCTAAGGAGCATACCAACTCGAGGAGCTCGATGGTGGACAATCCCGCTTACTTGAAATGCAAATAACCTTCACTGGTATTACCAATAGTGAGTGTATTCGATCGATGAATATATGAAGAGTCTTAGATTTTATCTTTCTATTCAATCTAGATAACTCTATAGTTTTCAAAGGACCTTGGTGGCCCCGCAATCATAAGGACACCCCCAGGCCGGCATCGAGAAATCCCCAAGGCGATTCAAATCCTATGGTCTCGGCGGTCCCGAGTCAAACTCTCGGGTCGTCACCGAGAAACCTCCGAGATAGTTTTCAAAAGGACCTCGATGGCCCTGCGATCATAAGGACACTCCGGATTGGCACCGAGAAATCCTCAAGGCAGTTCAAGTACTATGATCTCGGCGATCCCGAGTCAAATCCCTAGGCCAGCATCAAAAAACCCCTGAGGGAGTTTTCAAAAGCACCTTGATGGCCCCACGATTATAAGAACACCCCTAGGCCGGCACAGAAAAACTCTAAAGGCGGTTCAAGTCCTATGGTCCCGGTGGCCCCGAGTCAAACTCTCAGGTCGGCATCGAGAAACCCCAAGATAGTTTTCAAAAGGACTTTGGTGGCCCCGGGATCATAAGAACACCCCCAGGCCGGCACCGAGAAACCTCTGAGGTAGTTCAAGTCCTATGGTCTCGGCAGCCCCGAGTCAAACTCCTAGGCTAGCACTGAGAAACCCCCAAGGTAGTTTTCAAAAGAACCTCGGTGGCCGTGCGATCATAAGGACACCACCATGCTGGTACCGAGAAACCCTCAAGGTGGTTCAAGTCCTATGGTCCTAGCGATCCTGAGTCAAACTCCTGGATCGACACCGAGAAACCCCCGAGGTAGTTTTTAAAAGGATCTTGGTGGCCCCGCAATCATAAGGATACCCTTGGGCCGACACTGAGAAACCTCCGAGGTAGTTTTCAAAAGGACCTCAGCGGCCCCACGATTATAAGGACACCCTCAGGCCAGCACCGAGAAACCCCTAAGGCAATTCAATCCTATGATCTCGATGGCCCCAAGTCAAACTCTCGGATTGGCACCGAGAAACCCCCAAGGTAGTTTTCAAAAGGACCTCTATAGCCCCGTGATCATAAGGACACCTCCGAGCTGGCATCGAGAAACCTCCGGAGTGATGGCCGGCATCAGCATTCAATGAACACTTTAGCAAAAGCCCGAGAGATGAAGGCAAGCCCAAGTGTTCCTATGAAGTTCGCACATCAAATTACCAACTCTCCAAATATACTCAAGAACCCGAAGATGCATCTTGTCGGATCTGAAGGCTAAAGCCAAGACATGATTACCAAAAGACTAAGGCACTACAAAAAGATAAGTTCATCATGCTTGAACAAAAAATTTCTTTCATTAATCTCATAACATTATCATATAAAAAAATTGACTCTGGTCGGATTACAAAAATATCAAAAAAAGAAAAAAAAATCTAAGGCTCGGCTGGCCCCGGCCCATCTTTAGCATGACCACTCTCTAGATTGTCCTCCCCATCCTCATGCTAGATGCACTCAAGGCCGCTTATTCTGAAGATCCGGGAGATCTTCTCTTTACACTTCTCAAAGTCTTGGGAGAATGCATCGATGGCTGCCTCGCTAAACTTTGTGGCAAAGTCGGTGGAGCCTTTGTACTGCACCATGGCCTTCCGAGCTTGGGCCTCGGTGGCGACCACGGCCTCCCAAGCATGGGCTTTTGCGGTAGCTACCTTCTCCTTAGCCTGGACTTCGATGGCTGCCAACTTCTCCATAGCTTCTTGGGCCTGAGCCTCAGCAACGGTCTTCTTCTCCCAAGAAGTCCGAGCATCTCACTCCGCATATGCCTGCTTCTCCATAGCAGCCCATGCTTTAAACTCGGCCTTGTTGGCCCTCTCTTTAGCATGTTCCAACTTGAGGAGAGCATCTTCTAACCTCTCCTCGGTCGGCCAAAGCCTTATCATGGCATCTACCAGTTTGGCCTCGATGACTCTGGCCTTGCTATCAGCTTCCTCTGCCTAGGCTTTTAAAAAGTGGCTCCCCTCCTGAGCGGCTCGAAGCTCGCCAACCACCTTCGTCTCTCAGCTTGAACTTCAACCAATTCTTTGGCCAAGCTATTAGTCTGGGTCTCAGTGGTAGTCAGCTCATCCCGAGCGCACCCATAGTTATTGATGGCCCCAACGCAGGCTTTCCAAAGGACAAAAAGGCCATTGGACATCTACAAGAACCAACCAATTAGAGCTCGGACCAAATACGAAAAAGGGGATCGAATTGGCGAACTTACCTAAAGGGCAATGGTGAAGAGATTGTCGAAGATGCCGGCAATCGATCAACGGCGGAGCTTAGCCTGAAAAGTTGGAAGGCTGGAGCACCTCAATACATGCTCCGCCAGCCGACTACAGTTCATCATCGTCACCCGAGATGGCCAACTCTTGGGTTCGATGGTAGGAGGGGCATCCCTCTTTCCTCTGGCATCGATTGGGTGGTCGGCAGGACATCCTCTTCCACTTCCACCACCGGAGGCATCCTAATCCTCACCTCCAATGCGGCTTCACCTCGGGTTCAGCGGCGGTCGGGGGCTCTTCCCTAGATGGCCCCACCTCAGCTTCAACAAGAGGAACCCCTACTGCTGGTGCTTCGGTAGGGAGATCCTTCCTTCTTGGTTCTTCCACCGGGGCAGCTTTTGGAGCCATGGAAGGATCCATGGGGGGCTAGGAAGACCCGCCCTATTTTTTCCGGCGAGGCTTCTTAGGTGCTGCCCTCGCCGTGTCACTGGGGGCCTTTTTTCTCTTCCGAAGGCCTGCCATAAGGAAGTCAGAAGAAAACTTCATTGCTGCACAAAGAAGCAAATATCAAAGTTAAAAAAAATGAAAGCTAAGGGATGAGGCGCTCATCGGGCGCTGGTATGGGTGACGCCAGCGCTACGCCAACTTCGCGAAGGCTGTCCTCCGATAGCAATTCTCAGCATGGAGGAAGGTCGGATGACAGTAGCGAATCGATCACTTCTCGGTCTTCCTCATTTACAGTCGAGGTTTTGTTAAGGCTGGTGTCGGGAATGCCCCAACCCATCTTTACTCCGTCCAAATTGTTGAGAAATTATTGAAACATAATTGCCCCAACTTTATTGATTTTGATGATTTCCAAAAGCCATGAGTACCTTAAAGAATACAATGTGTTTATTTATCAAAAACCTTGAGCTTATTCAAATTGAAAGGAATGAACTATCAATGGTTATATCAAATGAGTTTTGAATCTATTAGAAAAAGGAGTTTCAAGTTCTATGCTTAAAAGATTTCAAAAAGGAATTTTTATACATTATAATTCAATCGATGAATTCTTGAAACATGTCTTGAATCCATGATAAATGTCATATTTAATGTATTCAAGTCAAATTTATATTTTAAATTTAATTGGGACAAGTTTTAAAGTCAATCAGAACATTTTTCTGATTTTTGTATCGTCCCGAGCCGACTCAAGGGTTTCCGAGTCGACTCCCCAAAATGTCTGATTTTCTCGAGTCGACCCTTGGTTTTCAAGAGTCGACCCCTGAACTCTTGCGAGCCGACTCCTGTCTGTGCGAGCCGACTCCGCTCAAACAACAGAACCCATGTTTTTTGAGCACTTCTCGAGTCGACTCCCCATTTTCCTCGAGTCGACTCCCGACTTTCAGGAGCCGACACTTTAGTTTTCGCGAGTCGACCCTTCAATGCTTAAAATGTTTCTATTTTTGGTAATCGACTCGAGCCGACTCCCACAAAGCTCGAGTCGACTCCCGAAATCTGGGCGCGATTTTTAACGATGACACATCAGCCCCAACGGTAAGATTTTTGAATAACGGCTATTTTTCCTTGTCTCTAACGGATATATTTTTGCAGATTCTATAAATAGAGGAGCTCTTTTCAAATCAAAAGAGAAAATCAAAAAGAGAGAAAAGAATATCATTTGAAAAGAGGGAAAAACAGAGCATATTGGAAAAATCATTAGCTCAAAGAGAGTGATTCAAAAGGAGTGAAATCCAAGTGGAAGTTTCTGCTCCTTCTCATCAATCCACAAGAGCCAAAAGAAAATCCACAAGCATTTCAAAGGTCAAATCGGAGGATTTTCAAAAGAGGAAAAAGCTTCATCTCAACTCCAAAGTCTTCAACGGTCAAGAATCTTGCTGAGGCGTGATTCAACACTTCAAGAGGAGTTAAAGAGAAGAAGGAAGAAAGCCCAAGCCACTACCATCTGCAATACTATCAGGCTTTTCTAACCTTTTATTATTTTGTACTTCATTTGTATATTTGCTCAAGGGGAGCACATTGTTCAAACACTTCTATTCTATTGTTTGCTGATTCAATCAGTGGATTGAATCAGTGGAGGTTGGTATACCTCGTTACAAGCCGGAGTGCTTGTGTTGGGTTAGTTGTGAGCCCGAAAAACAACGTGTAGGGTTTTGTGCTGGTAAGCCCGAGTTAAAACCAGCTGGGTTCGTTGTGCACCCGGTAAAACAACAAGTTTGAGTTGTGAGCTTGGAAAACAACTCGGCTGTAATCTAGAGAGATTATAGTGTGGACCCAAGTGAATCTTGGGAGTGGACGTAGGTGTTGGTTGCACCGAACCACTATAAAATTATCTTGTGTTTGCCGTGCCATATTTTCTCTATCTCTATCTCTTTATTTGCTTGTGCATTGCTTATTAGTTAGCCTCTCACTTGCACATCTTGCTAACTAATCAATTAAAGTTAAAAAGTCTTAAATTTTAAGAACCCAATTCACCCCCCCCCCTCTTGGGTTGCCATCTGGGCCAACAATTGGTATCAGAGCAAGTGCTCATTTAGAATTTGATCTCACGATCAAGGGCTAAAGATCCATATGGCAACACAAATTGGTTCAAGTTTTGCTGAAGGTCATTCTACGAATCGACCTCCTTTATTTAATGGAACCAACTATTCATATTGGAAAGCTAGAATGAGAATATTCATTCAAGCTTCGGACTATGAATTGTGGGGAGTAATAATAAATGGACCTAGTACACCCACACACCTTATTGATGGCACTATTGTTCCTAAACCCGAAAGGGATTGGAATGATAATGATAGGAGAATGGCACAACTAAATGCTAAGGCCATTAATATTTTATATTGTTCCTTAGACTCAAATGAATTCAACCGAATCTCAACTTGTAATTCCGCAAAAGAAATTTGGGATAGGTTGGAAATTACTCATGAAGGAACAAACCAAGTAAAAGAATCAAAGATAAATATTTTGGTTCATAAATATGAATTATTTACTATGGAACAAACTGAAACCATCACATGCATGTTCACTAGATTACTGATATTGTGAATGGTTTGAAAAGTCTTGGTAAAGTTTATACTAATGCTGATCTTGTGCGCAAAATTCTTAGGTCACTACCAAGATCGTGGGAAGCCAAAACACTGCCATCCAAGAAGCAAAGGACCTCAACATCCTACCTTTAGAGGAGCTTCTAGGATCCTTAATGACCCACGAGTTAACAAAGCAGCATGTTGAGGAGGAACAAAAAGAAGAAAACATGCCCTCAAAGCTGCAGAAATGGAAGAGAGCAGCAGTGATGATGATGAGATGATGATGAACTGCTCTCTTGGCCAAAAATTCAGAAATTTATGAGAAAAAGGCCCTTCCATAAAAAGAAATTTGGAGCAAAATGAAGGAGAAAAGGAAAAGGAAAGAAAAAGGAGAAAGGAAAAGAAAAAGAGCCCTTAGTATGTTATGAGTGCAAAAAGCCAGGGCACTTTAGATATGATTGTCCTTTACTGAAAAAGGCCTACAAGAAAAAGAAGAAAGCATACATGGCAACATGGACTGATGAAGAATCTTCTTCCGAAGAAGATGAACAAAAGGAAGTTGCCAATATCTGCTTCATGGCCAACGACGACGACAACGACAATGAGGTAAGTTCTGAAAACTCAAATGATGACTTTACATTTGATGAAATGTTTGAGGCTTTCAATGAACTTATGATTGATTTTAAATCCTTGAAAAAGAAGTATAAGTTTTTGAAAAATGACAATATTAGTTTAGCTAAAAGTAAAAATGAATTAGCTTTAGAAGTTAAGAACTTAACTAATGAAAAAGAAGAACTTAGCAAAGAAAGAGATAATCTTAATCAAGAAATAGATTTGTTAAAATCTGAAACTAAAAACTCAACTAAAGATTTAAAAGATCAATTAGAAACTTTAGCTTTAGATAAAGAACAGCAAGCTAAAGAAAATGACTCTCTTAAGAAAGATGTTAAAAAATATAAAGACATTGTTGAGAAATTCACTTTAAGTTCAACTAAACTTAACATGATCTTAGATAGTCAAAAAGCTGTTTTTGACAAAGCAGGTTTAGGATATAACACATTAAGGAAACAAAATCTCTAAAGAATATTTTTATAAAAGCCAACCAAAGTAATATAACTTGTTTCAAATGTAATGAAAAAGGTCATAAATCATTTGAATGCAAAACGTTAAATAATAACAACAAGTTAAATGTTAAAGCTAAGAAAATATGGGTTCCGAAAGGAACAATTTTTATTGCTGCTAACCATGAAGGACCCAAGAAAGCTTGGGTACCTAAGCATAAAGTTTGATTATATTGCAGGAATGTCTTGTAGCCAAAAGATCAAAGAAAAAGTGGTACCTTGATAGTGGCTGCTCAAGACATATGACGGGTGACAAAGATGAATTCATCACCCTAGAGAAAAGAAAGGTGGAGTTGTGACGTTTGGCGATAACGGTAAAGGTCAAATTATGGGCCTTGGTAAAGTTCGCATAACTCCATCTATAGTTATTGATAATGTACTTTATGTTAATGGTTTGAAGCATAATCTAATAAGTATAAGTCAATTATGTGATAAAAACTTTAATGTTTCATTTAAATCTTCTGTATGCACTGTAACTAATTCTATTGATGATAGCATTGTATTTACTGGTTATAGACATGGCAATGTTTACTTAGTTGATTTAGAAAAATTATCTTTGAGTGATCATTGCTTAATTGCTGACAATGCTAACATAAATGAAATTAGTTGGTTGTGGCATCGTAGATTAGGTCATGCAAGCACACACCTTATTTCAAAACTAATTAAAATGGATTTAGTTAAAGGATTACCTAAACTAGATTTTGAAAATAATAAAATATGTGATGCATGTCAATTTGGAAAACAAACTAGAAGTTCTTTTAAATCTAAAAACATTGTTTCAACTTCTAGGGCTAGAGCTACTTCACATGGATCTTTTCGGACCAACTAGAACCACAAGTCTAGGAGGAAAGAAATATGGTCTAGTGATTGTAGATGATTATTCTAGATATACTTGGGTAATGTTTTTAGCTCACAAAGATGAGACTTTCTCGATATTCCTGAAATTCTTCAAGAAAGTCACAAATGAGAAAAACACTACTATAGTATCTCTAAGAAGTGATCATGGAACAGAATTTGAAAATCACTTATTTGAAATTTTGTTCTGAAAATGGAATTAATCATAATTTTTCAGCCCCTAGGACTCCACAGCAAAATGGTGTAGTTGAAAGAAAAAATAGGACTCTAGAAGACATGGCCCGTACCATGCTATGCGAAAGCAACTTACCAAAGTATTTTTGGGCGGAAGCAATTAACACAGCATGTTACATCTTAAATAGAGCTTTAATAAGACCAATATTAAAGAAAACACCTTATGAATTATGGAATGAAAGAAAACCAAATATAAAATACTTTCATGCATTTGGATGTAAATGTTTCATTCATAATAATGGTAAAAACAACTTAGGAAAATTTGATGCTAAATCTGATGAAGGAATTTTTCTAGGTTATTCAACAACTAGTAAGGCATATAGAATCTTTAACAAGAAAACCTTAGTAGTTGAAGAATCCATTCATGTAGTTTTGATGAATCTTTAGCAACTGGATCTGAAAAGATTGATGATGAGGAAGATACAAACATAATTGAAAAAGATCTTGAAAAACTTAATATTGAAGTATCTTCTGATCATGACAAGAAGCTAAAGATGATGATTCACATAAGGACGATGATGTCAATATTGATCATAATGATGTAGATCTTCCAAGAGACTGGAGATATGCTCATAGTCATCCTAAGGAATTGATTATAGGCGATCCATCTCAAGGAATAAGGACTAGATCATACATGAGAAATATTAGTAATCATCTTGCATTTGTATCACAAATTGAACCTAAAACTATAGAAGAAGCTGAAAAAGATAATAATTGGATGTTAGCAATGCAAGAAGAACTAAATCAATTTACAAGAAATAATGTTTGGACTTTAGTTGAAAGACCTAAAAATCATTCAGTAATAGGATCAAAATGGATTTATAGAAATAAACTAGATGAAAATGGCATTGTAATTAGAAACAAAGCTAGATTGGTTGCTAAAGGATATAATCAAGAGGAAGGTATTGATTTTGATGAAACCTTTGCACCTGTAGCTAGATTAGAAGCCATTAGGCTATTACTTGCATTTGCATGTCATATGAATTTAACTTATTTCAAATGGATGTAAAAAGCGCATTTTTAAATGGATTTATTAATGAAGAAGTTTATGTAGAACAACCACCAGGTTTTGAAGATCACGAGTTTTCAAATCACGTTTTTAAATTGCACAAAGCTTTATATGGTTTGAAACAAGCACCTAGAGCTTGGTATGATAGGTTAAGTAAATTCTTAATAGAAAATGATTTTACAAGAGGAAATGTTGATAAAACTTTGTTTTTGAAAAGAAAAAGTAAAGATTTACTTGTAGTACAAATATACGTAGATGACATTATTTTTGGTGCTACTAACGATTCTCTTTGTCAAGAATTTGCAAAGTTAATGCAGGGAGAATTCGAGATGAGCATGATGGGAGAACTCAACTTCTTCCTTGGACTCCAGATCAAACAATGCAAAGAGGGAATCTTTATCAACCAAACCAAATACACAAGAGAACTACTCAAAAAGTTTGGTATGGAAACAATGAAACCCCTCGGAACTCCAATGAGTCCTTCATGCAAGCTGGACAAAGATGAAGAAGGTAAAAAGGTTGATCAAAAGTATTATCGAGGTATATCGGATCCCTTCTTTATTTAACAGCAAGTAGACCAGATATTATGTTTTCAGTATGTTTATGTGCTAGATTTCAATCTGAACCTAAAGAATCACATTTAATAGCTGTTAAAAGAATTTTAAGATATCTAAATGGAACTAAAAATGTAGGTTTATGGTATTCTAGAGACTCTACATTAAACCTAATTGCATATTCAGATTCTGATTATGCTGGATGTAAATTAGATAGAAAAAGCACAAGTGGTGCATGCCAATTCTTAGGTAGTAACTTAATCACATGGTTTAGCAAAAAGCAAAATTCAGTTGCATTATCAACTACTGAAGCTGAATATGTAGCAGCTGGAAGTTGCTGTGCGCAAATCCTATGGATTAAGCGACAACTTGAAGACTATGGTATCACACTTAATAAAACTCCCATAAGATGTGATAACACTAGCGCAATCAACTTAACTAAAAATCCAATTCAACACTCAAGAACAAAACACATAGAAATTAGATATCATTTTATAAGGGAACATGTAGCTAATGATGAAATTTGTTTAGATTATGTAAACACTGAAGAACAATTAGCTGACATATTCACTAAACCTTTAAATGAAGAAAGATTTTGTTATCTTAGAGGAGAGTTAGGAATTTGTAATCCTTTTGAATAAATTTTGAAACCTCTAAGGAAATATATCTAGAGTTCTTTCAAATTCTCAAAATCTTAAGGAAATTTTATCTAGAACTCATATCAATTTGATCTCTCAAAGTCCATGATTTTTAATCATACTCAAAGATCAAATTCCGGACTCAATTCGGATTCTCTGAATCTTAATCTATTTTTTCTCTGAAATTGTCTGGGAGCCGACTCGAGAGTATCGGAGTCGACTCGAGTTTCTGCTGAAACTCAGGAGTCGACCCCTCCTCTGAGCGAGTCGACTCGAGATCGTGTCCGTGCTCTGTGACTAGTCGGGAGCCGACTCCACACTTTGCGCGAGTCGACTCGACGTGGTCCCAGTCGAATTATTTAGGGCACGAGTCGACCCCACGGACATTTCATTCCCAAACTTTCCAAATCCTCTCCAAACTTTCCCAAAACCCTCCAAACCTCAAATAACCTCTGATTAACCAATCCTTCAAGATCAATGGCACCCAAAACCCGTGGAGCTAGCTCGAGTGGCGCCGGTTTGAAGAGAAAGAGGACCGTTCGACGACCCGTCCGCGAGCCGTCTACGGATTCATCCTCCACCCCTTCTGCTAGTGATCCTCCTGCTCCAGCTCCTACCTTCAGGTAGATCATCTTGCAGTAGGATTGTCACCACAGGAAGAAAGGTTGATTTTGAATTGTTTGAGAATGAAGGATTCATAATAGGTAGACAACTAATTGAGATGGGATTTGAGTATATTTGTTCATTGGACTGTCCCACCTACCCTGCTCTAGTTAAAGAGTTTTACAAGAATTTGACCAGAGGAGATGATGGCTTGGTGAGCAAGGTTAGAGGCATTGGTCTGAACATTACATCCTCTATTCTATCTAGATTATTGAAATTACCCTTGTCTGGACCACCTTTGCCCCAGAAGATAGATCTCCAGCCCTCACTAGGCTATTGAACAGAAATTTTGAAGGATTTGAAGAAGTATTTGCTAGTCAATTGCCTTTGGAATTAAGACTACTCCACAATTGCAGCAGGATTTTGTTTCCCAAGACCGGCAGATTCGACTATGTTTCTGAGCGAGATATTTTTGTTATGGATGCTGTTGTTTCTGGGAAGCCCATCAATCTACCTCGGATGATAATATGGTACATTGCAGATTGTGGCGGGAAAAAGAAATCAAGTTTGCCCTATGGCATGGTTTTAACTAAATTATTTCAAAGCCAAGGGATTGTTTTGGTGATAGTGAGCCAAAGAAGGAACTAAGACATACAGATTTTTACTCTTTGGCCACTATACATCGAATGGGGTTTGTTAAGAAAAATGGAATTGGGAGAGAAAGAATGTTACAGAGGACAGAGATATAGATGCTGAGGCCCCCAGACCTTCTATGAGACATTCATCACCTGAGCCTCCTCAGTGCTCGTCTGTTCCAGAGTCTGTTCCTGCTCCTGCTTCTGATTCTACCCCTGCTCCTACTGTTGCTCCTGCTCAGTCTTCTACATTTCATCTGGTAGTTTTTCTGATATACAGTTAGATCAGCTTAGATCATTATTCAAGTCTGAGATAAGTGAGCATGAAAAAGACTGAAAGAAGAATTTAATGAAAAGTTATGAATTTAAAAGAAGCCTTATATTCACTCAGTGATCGGTTGCATCGATTGAGTCTACTCTCAGTTCATCTACCAGTTCCTTAAGTGAAGACTTAAAGAATATCTTTGGAGAACTTAAGGATATCTGCGGTGACTCGGAGACATACTCCCAATGCAACGCCGAGCTTCAAGAAAAATTACATCTGCTTGTACTTTTGTTGACAATAAGCTCAAAGACTATGTTAGACTTCAATGTGAAGGGATGAAGCAGATTGTTGATCACTTGAATAGAATTACTAGAAGAAATTTTTAAGTGTAATTCATGTAATCTCTTTTTGATGTAATCAAGTTTACTTTCAATGCAATGAGCAAGTTTACATTTTCATGTACTTTCATTTTGAAGTAATGAGAAAGTTTGATGCATTACTTTGTCTATTTCAATTGTAAGTATCCTTGAATACTTTGAATGATTATCTTCAATTGATAAGTTAAATAGAAAAAGATAAAGAATGTTATTGATATTAAACTTCCTAACCTTTTTGTTGATTACAAAAAAGGGGGAGAGTTTTTATTCAATCGTATATGCCTTGCCTTCAATTCAATCAAAGTTTAATTTTGAAAGAGGAAGAGCATAAGGGGAAGAGATAAATTGAATTTCATAAAGAAAATGCTTAAGTTTCTGATTTTGAAAAATTTTGAATGATTTATAAAATTAAGGTTCATAGGGGGAGCTACCTCATTGAGGGGGAGCCTTTCCATGAACACAATAGTTGATTTTGGAATCACAAATTTTTTCAATTTTATAATGCATATACTCAATGTTTTTGTCATCATCAAAAAGGGGGAGATTGTTGAGAAATTATTGAAACATAATTGCCCCAACTTTATTGATTTTGATGATTTCCAAAAGCCATGAGTACCTTAAAGAATACAATGTGTTTATTTATCAAAAACCTTGAGCTTATTCAAATTGAAAGGAATGAACTATCAATGGTTATATCAAATGAGTTTTGAATCTATTAGAAAAAGGAGTTTCAAGTTCTATGCTTAAAAGATTTCAAAAAGGAATTTTTACACATTATAATTCAATCGATGAATTCTTGAAACATGTCTTGAATCCATGATAAACGTCATATTTAATGTATTCAAGTCAAATTTATATTTTAAATTTAATTGGGACAAGTTTTAAAGTCTATCAGAACATTTTTCTGATTTTTGTATCGCTCCCGAGCCGACTCAAGGGTTTCCGAGTCGACTCCCAAAATGTCTGATTTTCTCGAGTCGACCCTTGGTTTTCAAGAGTCGACCCCTGACTCCTTGCGAGCCGACTCCTGTCTGTGCGAGCCGACTCCGCTCAAACAACAGAACCCATGTTTTTTGAGCACTTCTCGAGTCGACTCCCCATTTTCCTCGAGTCGACTCCCGACTTTCAGGAGCCGACACTTTAGTTTTCGCGAGTCGACCCTTCAATGCTTAAAATGTTTCTATTTTTAGTAATCGACTTCGAGCCGACTCCCACAAAGCTCGAGTCGACTCCGCGAAATCTGGGCGCGATTTTTAACGATGACACATCAGCCCCAACGGTAAGATTTTTGAATAACGGCTATTTTTCCTTGTCTCTAACGGATATATTTTTGCAGATTCTATAAATAGAGAGCTCTTTTCAAATCAAAATCGATTTTGAAAATCAAAGAGAGAAAAGAATATCTTTTGAAAAGAGGGAAAAACAGAGCATATTGGAAAAATCATCTAGCTCAAAGAGAGTGATTCAAAAGGAGTGAAATCCAAGTGGAAGTTTCGTCTGCTCCTTCTCATCAATCCACAAGAGCCAAAAGAAAATCCACAAGCATTTCAAAGGTCAAATCGGAGGATTTTCAAAAGAGGAAAAAGCTTCATCTCAACTCCAAAGTCTTCAACGGTCAAGAATCTTGCTGAGGCGTGATTCAACGTTTCAAGAGGAGTTAAAGAGAAGAAGGAAGAAAGCCCAAGCCACTACCATCTGCAATACTATCAGGCTTTTCTAACCTTTTATTATTTTGTACTTCATTTGTATATTTGCTCAAGGGGAGCACATTATTGTTCAAACACTTCTATTCTATTTGTTTGCTGATTCAATCAGTGGATTGAATCAGTGGAGGTTGGTATACCTCGTTACAAGCCGGAGTGCTTGTGTTGGGTTAGTTGTGAGCCCGTGAAAAACAACGTGTAGGGTTTTGTGCTGGTAAGCCCGAGTTAAAACCAGCTGGGTTCGTTGTGCACCCGGTAAAACAACAAGTTTGAGTTGTGAGCTTGGAAAACAACTCGGCTGTAATCTAGAGAGATTATAGTGTGGACCCAAGTGAATCTTGGGAGTGGACGTAGGTGTTGATTGCACCGAACCACTATAAAATTATCTTGTGTTTGCCGTGCCATATTTTCTCTTTCTCTATCTCTTTATTTGCTTGTGCATTGCTTATTAGTTAGCCTCTCACTTGCACATCTTGCTAACTAATCAATTAAAGTTAAAAAGTCTTAAATTTTAAGAACCCAATTCACCCCCCCCCCCCTCTTGGGTTGCCATCTGGGCCAACACAAATGGATATAGAAAAATCAGGATTTTCATCCCTTAATTTTGGAGGGCAAGTCAAGCTTAAGGGCTCTTTTGGGTCTAGAGGCGAAGCTCCACCACCCGGCTTTGTTGGGATTGCGGAGTTTGTATAAGGTTCGGGACAAAGAAATTCGAGCAAAAAGGCCATAAAAATGGCAGAGTACTATAAAGGCATAGATAATTTGAATGGAGTTTAGAATTAGCTATCCAGAACAAAGTCATATCTATCTAGGAGATTGAAGAAGAAGGGATGGAAAGGAAGACGAAGCCCGCTCCTCAAAAACTCTTCATACAAGGCAATTCCACCAGACTGGCTAGAGGACGCCTTATCACTAGGATGGGGGGCAGAGGTACATAGGCTATCAGGAATCTCGTATTAAGTCCTAAGGTTCTTTATGTCTTAGGCGATCATGATGAAGGCTATCACCTCCAGACCTACGGACTCAAAAAGGTTAGCCAAAGAAGATGCTGGACAACTAGATGATTGAAAAGAAACCCTAGGTGGTGAAGGAGAAGCCCTAGGTGGCGAAGGAGAAGCCCTAGGTGGTGTTTGGGCTGCGATCACCAGACGATCGCGGATGGAGATGCCACTAGGAGCCCGATGCCTTGCCTGGAGGATCTCCTTCCTGGAGGGTTCGACCATGGGGCTCTTACCTTTTCTACAGGAGTTAGAATCCAAGAGGGGAAAGAACAAAGAAAGTGGAAGAAACTGACCTGAAGATCAAGGGGACAGAGGCAAGAGCTCGAAACTCATAAGACGAAGAAAGCACAAGAAAGATAATGGAGACGTGAGAATTTGAAGGAACTGGCGGGATAGCCTTTATACATATTTTTAAAAAAAACATTCCGCCTACTATAGTGCCATGCGAAGATTAATGAGTGAAGGTACCATCCAGCTGTCCACAAACTCTTCATCGTTCAAGATACGATGCCTCGATGATACTTGAGGAGCGCGATCCATGCCCAATAATGGAACACAGATAAGAACAATCCAATAATGGCACTTCATCTTTTTTCGTTGATCGAGAAGTATTTTTCTCAATCTCTCCGCAGACTGCATCGCTCCTGGTGTCGTTCCTTAAATGATGAAGAGACATTACCTCCTAGGGAGCGCATGCCCGCCTGCGCTAATTTATGGCGCATGAGACCCAACAAAAGCGAGAGATTTTGCGCTCCTTTCTCTTAGCAAGTGCTGTGCGCATAAGCGCCAAGACTTAGAAGCAGAGGGGCATATGATGTGGCTAGTAAAAGCCACGTGTAAGTTAATGGCCAAAATTACCCAACGACGAAAGTCGTTTGGATACCAACGGCCCTAGCCCATAAGCGGCTCCTAGGTGGCCCAAGTTCATAAGCGGCCTTGAGGCGGCCCTAGCTCATAAGCAGCTCTTAGGCGGCCTCAGCTCCTAGGCAGTCCTAAGGCAGCCCCAGCTCATAAGCGGCTCTTAGGTGGCTCCAGTTCATAAGCGGCCCTGAGGCGGCTTCTACTCCTGGGTGGCCTCATCTTCCCTTGTCTCCAGTTTCAGCTACAGCTTCCTGGGCAAGCCTTCACTCCTGACAAGGTCGGGACATCAGCCACCTTCAATTTACATATGTCCAATAAGACAAATCCCACTAGTTCTGACATGAGCCTAAGAAGTCATAATTCATCATGAAGCATTAATGTCTCTAATCAGATAAACCTAAAAAGTCATTATCTACCATAAAAGTACCAATCACCCAGTTCAGATAGGATAAATCCCACTAATTCTGATATTCCATTCATAAAGTCATAGTTCATTATAAGATTCTAAAGCTTCCAAAGCAAGTTACACAAACTCCATATATCAATAAAATGGGTAAGAGGAATCCCTGACCAAGGTATGAATACTCAAACATTTAGAGAATTTTTGGATCTTCTTCCTAACTCTCTTACTCGATCTTCTTCAAGCTCATGACTATGATTTTGATCACTAACTTAAGCATCGGAGGGTCCATACCGGAATATCCGGCATTCAGAACTTCTTGTAAATCTCGGCGTTAAGGTGAAGTTTCTTCAGCAAATTGACGGTATGTTCATTGACACTCAAGATAATCAAACATCATCATATGACAACCAGGACGATGGTAGGAGGACCAATGCGTGATTATCAGTCCAAGAGTCAAGAGTGAGACTGCTTGCGGTTTGACAACCACTGTTCCGTATGTGTCCAAATCAAAAAAGGAATTTGGCTGCTTGAAAATAGCCTGAAAAAGTTTGTCTGATGAGGACGCGAGAGGTTTCGAACTCAATAATACACCAACAGCAGCAGAAATAATTTTGATCTCTCTATTTGGAGTCCATTATATTATATCATGAGATGAGATTTGTTGATGTGGTTGCGATCACATAATTAAGGCGCAACTATATATATATATATATATATATATATATATGTGATTTATCAGATCTCGTTAGGGATAAGTAAGTGATGAAGTCCCCGTCTTAGCCTTCGGGTTCCTTTAACTTCGGCCTTCGAGGCTCCTTCGGCCTTCGAGGTCCTCTTGGTCTCGGGCCTCGCGTTCCCTCGGCCTCGGCTCTAAGCCCAGGACCCTCTAGCTTTGGATCTCATGTCCCATCATCTTGAGCCACCTGACACACCCATATGGCCCACCAATCGCTTGCGGCAGCCATGTGGCCCACTACTTTCTGCAACGGCACATGGCCACAACCCGTAATGGCGCACGCCTAACACGACTGAGCTCATCTGCCACTAGTGGTGCTGCACCTGGCAGGCAATGAGCGGAGCAAAACACTTCTGACATGCTCAATGTTGGTTGCAATCTGTCACTGTCAGTCTAGCCACCCGTTCGCTACCGGACAACAGCACCTCGAAATCAACCACCTTCTGAAAGCGGAAAAAGGAACTCTCGGACATGTATAAAAGCTTACACTCACAACTATTAGGAGAATCGAAACTCAAGCTCTCTAACTATCTTTTCTGATAGTTCTTTTCTGAACGGTTCTCGAGATGCTTACTTGAGCGTCGAAGGGTTCTCACAGGTGTAATCGATCTCCGAGTACTTTCTTGCAGGAGCTCTTCAAGGAGAAGGACCTTCGTCTTTCGACGTTGAAGAAAGACGACTTGACATCATATATATATATATATATATATATATATATATATATATATATATATATATATATATATATATATATACTTTACAAATCATCTCTAACTCTTTAATCCCGATCATTAGAAATTGGCCTTCCCATAATGCTAGGGGCCGGGCCCCCAATCGAGCTGGCCTGGAACTAATATTATAAAGACAAGGTCACTCGGCAAGAATGAGATGGTAATTAGAAACCACTCTTAGGTAGTGTTTGAAATAGGGGATAAGAGGGATATCCAGAGGATATCCCTTTTATTCCAAAAGCCATAACTATAAGGGATAGCAGGGAATAAAGTTAATCAAAGGGATAATCCATGGTTAACCATGGGATATCCCCTCAATTTATTCCCTAGAGAATGTAGGAATAGCTGGTTATCCCTTCAAATAAGAGTAAAAAAAGGTTATCCCATGGATTTATTTTTTGCATTTGATATGATCAATGGGATAGCCAAGGGATATCCCTAGGAATAGCCAGGGGATAAATTCTATCCCGTACACTTATCCATGATAACATTTTCCTATCAAACACTACCTTAAGGTTCAAGTTCTACTTCTAGTTAGCTATAGAAGAGGTGGAGGCACGTGGTGCCAAAAAGAGGAGAGGTCCCGATGGCAAGCGGTGTGGTTTGTTGCCGAACCCTGCACCCTCGGCTTGCATTGCAGGTACGAGAAACTTTTTATTTTTAATTAATGCTGTGAAGGACACTGAGTAGGTGTCATTTTGGCGATTATAATTAATGATACTGCATTAGTTATAGGTTAGGTTAATGCATTCAACGTAGCTTGCCGTACGGCAACAGTTTTGATTAGCGCTTGAGAGACCGAGGCACGAGAGAGGATCGAGATTGATTTGATCCGTCCCGGCCAGTATCCCCTCTCTCACCTCTCATTCCCAGGAGGAGCTAGCATTCCAACCAACAACTTCTTTAAGTTGTGGTCTGAACCATCTCCAAATTAACGCGTGCATGGATTTTTTTTTTTTTTTTTTTTTATGTTATAATGGAGTCTCGGTTGCATGGACGCCGGACACAGACTTCATAATTGTGTATAGAAATTGCTTCGCTGTCCAATTCTCAAAAGCCAGACTGCAACAAGCCTTGTGGTAAATGAGACCTCATCATACGTGGGAGACGTGTCATATATATATATATATATATATATATATATATATATATATATATATATATATATTTATATTCATACGTGGGAGACGTGTTATATTCATCATACGTGGGAGACGTGTCATATATATATATAATCTTATTCCGTGGAAAAACTACAGAAAAATGAAGCCGCGACCTCATTTTCATGCCAATACCCCACATGGAGCCAGGGGAAAAACGAAGTTAAGCCAGGTAATTGGATCGCTTCTTAGATAATTTTATAATTGATTTCTTAAAACCATAACAGGAACTGAATCAACTCTTTTAGTAAACCAAATTGAACCGAACCAAAATATTTAGTCTACTTTCGATTCAATTTATTATATTTTTTTGTGCCAACTTTAAATGATCATGACATTAACTTTCATAATAAATTTTATATGATCAAATGGCACTCTAGTTATTCATAATAGAAAGAAATATAATTTTTACATGGTCCAATATTTACACATATTTGTTGCATCTTAATTTTAATTGTAACATAAATAAATCTTATATAATACATACATATAGTATCATTTAGATTATATTAGTTTTTTTTAAAAAAAATCAAATCAAAATTAGACTCATTTTTTTCATTTCAAAAATTTTTAAATCAAACCAAATTTAATGATAGAAAGAAACCTTACTCAAACAAAATTGAAAGAATAGTACAAATCAATAATACAATTTTGCCAAACCCTATAAGAAGAACCATTTGAGGGTTTAAGTTTGAATCCCCTTTGATTAGAACATGCTTCTTTTATTCTGCCACTCCATCCCGAGTCTGCCGACCACACATCCACCTTCAAGCCAGGAACGAGTTAGATATTTTTTTTAAAATTATTTAAAATAATTTTCTATAGTTAGATTTTTTATTTATTTGGTTTGTCGACAAGTGAGTTAGATCAAGTAACATGCCTTGTAAGATAGGTTGGTCAATTATTATTAATTATTTATTCTCTTTCAATATACCAAAATTCAGATTTATCTTGAAAGGGGCTTTAGCTAGAGAATTGATTGCCCATATATCTAAAAAATATGCGCAAAAGAAAGTCAGAGAATAATTAGGCAGTGTTTGATATGGGAAATAAGGAAGGATATCCCCTGCATATCTCCCTTATTCCCAAATGCTATAGTTAGAGGGGATAGGTCTGAAAAAGTTTAACTAGAGGGGATAAACATTGGTTATCCCCTAAACTTATTTCCTAGGGAACCCAGGAACAACTAAAGTTATTCCTTGATGGCAGACTTGTAATTTTAAAAAGGTGCTTATTCCCTCAGCTATCCCCTGGATAAATGCTATCCTGTATATTTATTCAGAAATAGCTTTTGGGCTATCAAACATACCTTAGTGATAATATAAAATAGGTCAAGAGTTGGATGAACACGATCCATGGCTCATCTAGCTTATGATCTCTTGGGTCGAGCTAGCCTTACCCATTATTACTCATAAGCCATGTTGGCACAGTTCATAAAGTCCAAACCCCTGAACTAGCACTTATAGCCTATTGGCTCATAGGCCTACAGGTTGTATTATATCGTGTTGCCTATGGACGACAATATGGCAAAGCGGAACAGGAGCAGAGATCTCAATCCACATCTTGATAAAAGAAGATTTATTTTCATCCTTATCCCCATTCCATGAGGGATGATAAATTTCTGTCCTTACCCTATCCTTCCCATCTCCAACCTACCTTTCCTTATGTCACCTCACCTCGCTCCTTCTGCTAACGACACATATAATTTTTAATTAAAAATTATTAAGAAAGTTTTATAGATATAAAAATATATAATGATACTATAACACTTATATGCAAGGCCAACATATAAAGATAAGTTAGATAGGAATCTTTGCCTCTATCTCCATCCCGACAAAAATGAAAAATTTTCATCTTCAATGGCGCATAATGAGTTCCCACTTTATGGTTTAAAATTATCACCTATAGTGCTACTTGTGAGCTAAACTTTTTTTTATTTTATTATATTTTTAAAAAAATATTAGTACTCTAAAAAAAGTAAATTTGATTCTTAAAAAATAATGAAAGATATCATTTTTGTTGATTTTATTGATAAATTATAATATGTATAAAATTATAACAATAAAATAAATCAATCATGATTTTCTTTTAAAAAATTTACATGATTGCAAAATTATACTACTTTGAAAAGTATTTTTTAAGATAATAAGAGATAATTGCAACTAGTTTGAGTAAAATTAAATTTTATTCATCGAGACTTGTAATTTAAACAAAATTGCTCTTCGCTCTTAGGACTTGTATCTTGAAATATTTCTCTTTGGTCTTGTGATTTTTATTTGCATCCAACTAATCTTTCAAATATATGAATATCTTCACTTCTTCAAGTGCCAATCAAATTCTATCATCATGCAACACCCTATTTCCTAAAGAGATAGACTTTGACGCTACTATAGACATCAAAGGTAATAAAAGAACATGTACTATGGTGAAAAGTATAAGATAATTATTTTTATGTACTTTTTACTAGGTTAAATATTAGAATTCTCTAAATCTTGAGAGGTGAGAAAGTTGGTGAAGTCATTTGTAAATAAAAGAAAATTTGATTAAAAGAAGAAGAATGCTTATAGCTGTAAGTTTGCTTTTTTTGTTTAATAATAATCACGTAAGATGTTAGCATTATTATTACTTTAAAATTATACCTTCTACTTTCTAATAGTGATTCATGTATGCTATATATCTCATATAATTTACTCATTTTTCTTTTAAAAAAATTTAGACCTACATTACTTTGCATAATTTTATTATACGAAGCATTCACAATTTCTAAACTACTTAATTTAATCCTAGGATCTATTATTGTAGTTAAGCAATATAATGAGGAAATATCTTAAAAATACTTTGAAAATGTTATATCTATTATTGAAACTATATTTTTAAAATCAAATTCTGATTTATAAGTTAAAAAATAATCACGAATATTGTATGATTATGTATTATACTCAATTCAACTCATCTAAGCCTTTTTCCAACTATATGGGTCGGTTACATGAATCTACTTCCTCCACTCTACTCTATTCAGGACCAAGTCGACATTCAAATTATAAATAGTTATTTTTTTTAATTATTTTTATCCATGTTAGTTTAGGTCTACCTCTACCTCTATCTATCATGAATTGTTAAAAGATCACTCTTTTTAACTGGAGCATCTAAAGGTCTACATTGTATATGTCCAAACCATCGTAATTAATTTTCTTTCATTTTATCTTTAATTTGGGCTACTCCTATCATTTCTCTTATATGTTTATTTCTAATTCTATCTTTTAAAGTTTTACCACATATCCATCTTAACATACATATTTCTGTTATACTTAATTTATTCATATGTTATTTCAATATTGTCAAACACTTTGTTCTATATAGCACCACTGGCCTAATAGCAGTTTTATAGATTTTTTTTAATTTTAATGGGATGCGCTGATCATACAATACTCACGAAGCACTCCTCCACTTAATCCATCATGCTTTAACTCTATAATTCACATATTCACCTATTTCACCTTCTTGCTAGATAATTGATCCAAAATACCTAAATTTTTTACTCCTTGATATCTCTTGGCTTACAATCTTCACTGTTTCTTCATTATATTTCTACTCCTACTAAAATTATATTTCATGTATTCAGTTTTAGCTTTACTAAACTTAAACCTTTGGATTCTAAAGCCTCTCTTCAAATCTTTAGAACGTTCACTCTAGATTTAGTTTTATCAATCAACACTATATCATCTACAAATAGCATACACCATGAGATATCATTTTGAATATGTTTGGTTAATTCATCCATAACTAATACAAAAAGATATAGACTTAAGGCAGATCCTTAATATAAACCTACAGTAATTGAAAACTCATTAGTTTCTTATATCGTTGTTTAATAATAGTTATTACTCTATCATACATATCTTTTATCAATTCTATTTACCTTTTAATAACTTCTTTTTTCTCTAAAACCCACCATATTATTTCTCTAGGTACTCTATCATATCATTTCTCTAAATCAATAAAGACCATATGAAGGTTTTTTTTTTCTTTTCTCTATATCTCTTCATCAATCTTCTTAATAAATAAATAGCTTCCATGGTTGATTTTACAGGTATAAATCTAAATTAATTATTTGACACCAAAGTTTTAGCTCTTATTTTATTTTCTATTACTCGCTCCCATAATTTTATAGTATGACTCATTAGCTTAATCCCTCTATAATTTTCATAGTTTTGAATATCTTCTTTATTTTTTATATGGGTATTAATATACTTTTTCTTCAATCATTCGGTATTCTTTTAGTTACTACAATCCTATTAAATAAATTGGTTAACCACATGACTCCAATTTCTTTTAAGTTTTTTCAAACCTCAATAGGGATCACATTGGGTCCTAATGCCTTTGCATTTTTTATACTCAAAGCCTTTTTAAGCTCAAGCATGCTAAATCTATAAAAAATTTATGCTCATTTGTTACTCCTAGGTATCACATCCTTCTACCCTTAAATTTACTAAATTATTTTTATTTAATAATTTTTTAAAATAACTTTTTTATCATTCTTTTATCTCTTCTTTTACTAAGTCTCTTTCATCTTCATCCTTAATACATTTAATATAATTAAGATCTTTTATTTATTTTCTTTTAGTTTTACTAATTTATATATATCCTTTTTACCTTCTTTCGTATCTAATCTATTATATAAATTATCATAGGCTTTAAGTTTGACATTACTTAACGCTTTTTTAACTTCTTTCTTTGCATTCCTATATTTTTTTAAACTTTCTTCATCCCTAGTCTCTTGCAAAATTTTATAGTTTATCTTTTTAAGTTTGATGGAAACTTGAACTTTCTCATTCCACCACCAAGTTTTCTTTCCTACTAGTCCTACTCCTTTTGATTCTTTTAAAACTTCTTTTGCTATATTTTTTATTCATTTAATTTCTTTTTCCCATAGTAAGTTAGGATCACTATCTATATTCATAATCATTACTCTTACTAACTTTTCTTTAAATAATTTTAATTTTTTTCTTTTAAATTCCAACATTTAAATTTTGGATTAATAGTCTTACGTTTTACTCCAGATTTTATTTTTATCCATATGTCTGCGACTATTATCCTATGTTGCGAAGTTAAACTTTCTCCTAGAATAACTTTACAGTTTTTGCATGTTATTTTATCCATTTTTTTAATTAAGAAAAAGTCTATTTGACTTTATTAGATCCACTTTTAAATATTATTAAATATTCATCTCTCTTTTTGAAATTAGTGTTGTTATTGTTTGATCATACACTGCAAAATCTAATAAGCTTGCTTCATTTCTATCTTCAAATCTATATCCTCTATATACCATTTCATATCTATCCCTTTGTTTACCTACATGTCAATTAAAATCTTCTCATAAATATAATCCGATCTTCTTTCCTAATTATTTTAACAACATATTTCTTAAAATTCTTGTCTACAATTATTCCTACTCTATTTCTATTTTTATATATTTTTAATGTAATATAATTTATATCCTATATTCTCTATTTCTCTAGATCTTTCATCTATCCATTTAGTCATTTGTAAGCCTATTATATTTACTTTTCTCCTAATCGTAGTATACACTATCTCCATGGTTTTACATGTTAGTATTCCTATGATTCATGTTGCTACTTTAAGCTGACTATCATGGACTAATTTTTTTATCCGCACTCATCCGTAGTACAGGAACACTTGCTCACTTATCACCGCACTCGTGCGCCAGTGCAGTGCCCCTTGCCTATTTTTCGAAACATCCAAAGGCAGATGCAGCGCGTCTCTTAATGGGGATGTTCTAGCCCTTCTCATAGTTTGATTTACTAGATTCATATTTTAAAAAAAATATGATGAAGTTTTACGCTAGCTGTCAGCTACCTAATGCAACCCTCCTCCTTTATCCGGGCTTAAGACCAACCTTGGCAAAGTTATGATTGTGTATTATAATTAAAAAATAATCGAAAGAGATGTGAGATAATAAATACTAGATAATTGATTATCTGTATTATAACTTCTTTCTAAATAAACAAATAGACCAATTTAAATCATTAAAATATTCAATCATTATAAAGTATTATAATTATATTTTTATAACTAAAAATCTTTTTAGTATTAAACATATAGCATTCTATCTATGTTTTTTGTCTAACATAAAATTTGTTGTCATACTGATGGCCTAATTTCTTAAATTCTTATAATTGAGGTAGATAAGATTGATTAGGCAATAAAATATTTCTAATTTTTATATATTCTTTAATAATGTCCAAACCATCTTGAACACATAAATTTATTATATTGCATGCACATTTAATATAAAATAATTTATAATTTAAAATAGGATTTAATTATATTTTTAATATATTTATAGCAATAGCATTATTAAAAGTAATAAAAAATTTATTTTAAATATTATAATCATTTATAATTTTTCAAATATCTATGCATACAATAGAAGGCAATATGTGGATACTCAAGTTTAAAAAATATAATAATTCTTTTTTATAAAATCTAATCAGAGTCAATAAAATACACCGTTAATCAAACAAAACCAAACCCATTATTTGCAATCCAAATATCAGAAATAAGTGCAATTTTAAACATAATATAATTAAAAGTATGTATTAATTTTTCTTTATTCTCTAAAAATGTTTTACTGTATCATTTTTTGTAATATTTCTTAAAACTTTTTTACATATTTTTCAATTTTGCATTTAGAAAACATAAAGGCTGTGCGGGTGTAATATATTTTATAAATTTTTATCAATATTTTTACTATAAAATAAAAGTGCTTAATAAAAAGTAAAAGATAATTGTACTTGTTTGTATTTAGATTCTTTAGTTAGTAGAGTACCTTAATAATTAGTCAATTTAACCTTTAGTAGCGTAGTTAAATTTTTTTAACATTTATTGTACATAATCTGTATGTCTCTATCTTTAATTTTTTGAATATTAAATTTACTCTAAATATTTAATATTCTACCTTTACTTCATTTAAAGGTCATCGAAGCAGGTGCTTGGCGACTACTGCTCTCCGGCCGTGAGTTGGGAGTGTTAAATTTAGAACAATTATTAAGCAATTTTGTATTGAAGAGAAAAAGTTTGAAGGTGAACCTACTATTGTAATAAAAAATTTAAATATTTAGTAATGATGATATTGCACTCAAAATAAATTATATTTAGTAGTAAGTAGTAACTAATATTTAATAACTAAATAAAATTAAATAACTAAATTTAAAATATCTTAAGTCCTCAAGACTTAACTTATTTAATTAAGCAAGCCTCTCTTGTTTAGAAAAGATTAATTGTAAAGAGAGTGGAAACTTATAGAAAATCAGAGATTATCTATAGGGAACAGGAAAAGAGTGTTCTACCAGACCTATTAACAAAGGGCTTACTTGTAAATGGACCATTAATTTGAATGGCAATTTTGCTAAAGAACCAAAAATATAAGAAATACATATGCTTCGTTAATATATATATATATATAACGTGCCAAGCAAAAGATATATGAAAGGATGGTCTATCTATTCATTTGCCAACTCAAATTAGATAGACCTTAAAAAAATTATGGTATGCACTAACAGGAGCAGTAAAATATATTTTGTCCCCTAAAAGTGCTACTTATCAAGATTTGCATGCCCAATTGTTTAATTTTTTATTTTATTATTATTATTATTATTATTATTATTGTTGTTGTGCATCAGTATTTAAAATCTTCTCGATTTATGTATGAATTCATCAACTTTTGGATCTTCATATTAATATCTCAATACTCAGATTCATATTTATACCATTAGTTTAGTAGCCTTTATAATGTCATAGAAAAAGGGATGGAGATATATTCTTTTCGAGCTCCGGTTAAATTGGTCAAGAGACAAATATGCAAACGGATTGCATGCTTTTAAAAATTAGATACGAAATTTAAAGAAGTGAAGGATCAGTGTGCAACTTAAAAGTACTTGGAGAAGTAATATGTGAAAATTATTATCAAGTGAAATTTTTTATGAATATGTCGTCGGTTGCAAGAAATTAGAAGTCATAAAAAGAAGCTCCCTTTATGTTTGTGATGAATGCACGGGCATTTGGAAGCATAAAATATATATATATATATATATATATATATATATATATATATATATATATATATATATATATATATATATATATATTAGATACTTTTACATGTTTTTATATAAATACAATAGAGAACTATTGCAATTAAGCGCGAGATAGAACAGGTATGGATGACTCCTAATGAGAACTTTTAATTATAAGATAAATTTTGCTGGCAAAGTAGATATTGGAGTGGTGGTTCGAAATCATGGAGGAGGAGGGGAGCTCGTGTTAGCCACGGTATGGGAGTAGGGGTGCAACTTGGGCCGGGTTCAACCCGAACCCGGCCCGCCCAACCCGATTTACAGCAGTGTTTAAACTCATGTTTGTCCAACCCGAACCCGAAAGATCCGAGTTTAACCCAGTCCGATTTGCAATTGACCCGGGTTAGGGTTGACCACAACCCGAACCCGAGATAACCCGAACCCGAAGATTACCCGAACGGGGGTAGCTTATCGGCACCAAACTTTTGGGGATATTGAAGGCACCAATCGGATCGGACGAGATGGCCAACTTAAGGACGAGAAGGGCAAGGTCGTCGGTCGCATACGAGAAAAAGGACAAATATAAAGGCGGATCATCCGCACATTTTGTTTCACTTTCAGCCTCCTTCTCTTCTTTGTTTACGACACCTCCTCCTCTTTTTTATTTCAAGTAAGATTTTTTTTTAATACAATGTTAAAGCCCCGAGTCCAGCTTATGCGTTCGGAAAGAATTTTTTTTTCGTCTTTGGGATCCATAATTCGGTGTTTATTTACTTTGAAAAAATATTTTATTTTATTTTTCTCATCAACTCGAATTCCAACCCGAAACTCAACCCGAACCCAATTTTTAAAAATAGGGTTAGGGTTGAGGTTTTACAAATAGGGTTAGGGTTAGGGTTGATATTTTACAAATAGGGTTAGGGTTAGGGTTAAGGAAAACCCGAGTTTCATGAGTCCGAGTTGCACCCCTACATGGGAGAGTCTTCATTTCAATCGAGTGGTGATCTTAGTAATGAAATTTTGGGAGAAAACACTGGCAACCATCCATCCATCTCAAGGACCGAATCCTCCAGAAGAGAGACATCTATTATCGCGGACGCCAGGAATGTAGAGCTATTTGATCTCAAAAAGTTCTTGTCCAAGGCATGTATCATGTTCCGGAAATAAGGTGGGTGCCTCGTCGTCTCCATATATATATATATATATATATTGAGGACAGAAGAGCGTGACTTGAAGAGCCTCTGATGTTTTAATCGACTTAGTCCATGTTCATCCTGCAATCTGAAACTTTTGACATTAATCGGGAACGAACCATCTTTCAATCGAGAAAGAAAAACATATTTAGAAATTAAGATCAAAAGTTTTTTTAATCTTTTTAATGAAAATATTTTCAGGGTTTAACTTTTTATATTTAAAAAGTTTTAGATTTCACCTGTCGAAGAAAAGAAAAAAAAAGGGGGTCGGTGACTCCGAGCACTGTAGCGATCCATGAAAAACGCTCCAACCTTCTACCGTAATGTGATGTGATATTGTGATGTGGCGGCATGACCAATGCGTGCCAAGCTGGGTCCCGTCCCGTGGATTTACTTAAATTTAAATTAAGGAAATTAAGTAAGGGAGGTCTCCAAGAATTATACGTACAAAAGGAAGACAGTTTCTACTTTCTAACGGGCTAGTAGCCAGCCCCACGACACGAATAGCCTCGCGTCCCGATCGATCCCCCACCGTCCGTCCGATGGGGTAGCGTTGCGACCCCGCTTTGATCAGGCAACCGTGGCTCCCGCTCGGTTGTCGTTTCCGTGCACCGTAGAAACTTTGAATTCACCCACGCAACCACCGCGAAGGACGTCATGCCGTCTAACTCAGTAAGAAGTACCGCCAGGCCAAACACGAATCCTAAACTTCAAGGTGTAGCAAACGTAAACTCTCACGGACGTGGTGATCCAGGGGGGCCTTTCCTCACCTTTGTACGTACGTTACGGTTAATCATGTCATGATCGCCGGCAGTCAGTCAGTAAATCAGATCACTTGGAATGAATAAACCCAACAAAATTTTCTTTCTTTATTTCTAGAGAGGGAGGAGCGGAAGAGCACAACTTAAAAACTAACTCTCCATCGGTTGAGGAACATGAAGAGGAGGGAGGCATGCTCTGAGTCCACCACCTCCGTCCTTTTTGTTTCCTTCACCCAGTCCCCTTCGCTCACTTCTTTTGTCCTTACTCTCGTTCGCTTCCTCGCTCCCACCACCCACTCTGTCTTTCTGTCCTACCCCCTCGCCACCCTTCTTTCCTCGCGTGCTCTGTAAAATAAAAAATAAAAAAAGGGCCAAAAAGAGGCGCCCGGCCACGGCACCACTCCAGTGGCAGCACAGCAGCACACCCGCTACCTCTCCACGGCTGTGGCTATTGGAGATCTCTCCGTTCTGTCCCAGAATCACCGAAACGAAAAAGAGGAGGGAGAGCTTAGCAGTCGTGGAAACAGGGGAGTTTGGCAGTTACCAGGTTACGTTTCTCCCTGATCGCACCACCAAACGCCTCCTCTTCCCCAGGTTATTTTTACATGTAACCCATCTATCTAATTCTCTAATCTAATCCAATCCAATCTCGGAAAGAGATGAGGGCAAAGAAAGGGTGGAGTTCCGATAATAGCAAGGCTTAAATTAAGACAATCTGACCCCAACCCTGTTCCGTGGTAGAGGACAGAAAAACGAGAAGAGGATAATTGGAGGAGGATAGGAAGGAGGAGGATTAAAAAGAAAAAAAAAAAAAAAAATTCTTTCGCAACGCAACGCCACGCTGCGCTAAGAAGGGAGGGGATGGCAGCGGCGGAGGAGATGCCGGTAACGATGCAACAGGGAAAGAAAGAAAGGGAGGAAGAGCTGAGCATCGACACAGATAAGCTGAGCTACGAGATATTCTCCATTCTCGAGAGCAAGTTCCTCTTCGGCTACGACGACCACAAGCTCTGGGTCCCCAAGCCCTCCCCCACCGCCGCCTCCGATGCCGTGGCCACGACGATCAAGAACCAGAGGGGCAAGGTCTGCGTCCTCTGCATCGACGGCGGCGGGGGCGGCGGCATGCGGGGCATCCTCCCGGGGAAGGCCCTGACCTACCTCGAACAAACGCTCCAGGTCAAGTCCGGCGACGCCGACGCCCGGATCTCCGACTATTTCGACGTCGTCGCCGGCACCGGCGTCGGCGGGTTCTTCGCCGCGATGCTCGTCGCCACCCGCAACGGGGCTCGCCCGCGCTTCCGCGCCGACGACACCTGGCGGTTCCTCGCCGACCAGGGCAAGCGCTTCTTCCGCAGGCACAAGTCGGCGTCTTCTTCTTCTTCGTCGTCGTCGTCATCCTCCTCCTCCTCCGGTGGGCTAGTCTGGCGCGTGTTCCAAGGAAGGCGTGGAAGAGGATCGTCGGCGACGGCGACGGCGACGGCGGCGATGGAGAAGGCGATGAAGGAGGCCTTTGGGGAGGGGCTGACGCTGCGGGACACGGTGAAGCCGGTGCTGATCCCGTGCTACGACCTGCGGAGCTCGGCCCCTATGGTATTCTCTCGTGCCGACGCCCTGGAGAGCGAGAGCTACGATTTCCGGCTGTGGGAGGTGTGCCGGGCGACATGGGCGGAGCCAGGGCGGTTTGCGCCGGCGGAGATGTGGTCGGTGGACCGGCGGACTGCGTGCGTGGGGGTGGACGGAGGGCTGGCGATGAGCAACCCGGCGTCGGCGGCCATCACCCACGTTCTCCACAACAAGCAGGAGTTCCCCTTCGTCCGCGGGGTGGAGGACCTGTTGGTGCTCTCCCTCGGGTGCGGGGCCGGCGCCGCCGCCGTGGTGCCGGAGGAGGATCACCCGCGGCTCCGGAGGTGGGGCCCCCGGGAGTGGGCCCGGCCAATCGCTCGCATCACCTCCGACGGCACTGCTGACCTCGTCGATCACGCCGTCGGCCTCGCCTTCGGCCAGTGCCGGAGCTCCAACTACGTCCGCATCCAGGTACGCCCTCAAATCCCTCATGCTAAAGTTCGCCTACTCAGTTGGCATGTCCTGCGGTTGTGTTTTTTTCCCCTTTTGTGTGTGTGTTTTCCTTGCCCGCTTGCGACGGTGGGATGCGCTTTCCCTGTTTTTTTTTTTTTTTTTTTTCTTTCTCTTTTTTCCCGTTCGCTTGGCGTCGGGTTCGTCATGACGAACGAATCCTTCTTTTCTCTCTTACTGTGACTGTGGGTGGAGCCGGGATGAGCTGATTCATGGTTCCCGCTGCTGGAGAAGAGCATAGGATGGGACAGGGGAGGGCATTTGGATTCTAATGGACGGTTTCCCATTTGATAAGCAGGGCTCCCAATAATCTTTTGCTCTGTTTTGTTCTTCTGACACACTATTCATCCTTTGTCCCTCCGTTCTCTGTAGCACGGACAGCAAAGAAGCCTTTCTCCACCACCATTGGGGTTGGAGATGGAATGCAAGCCTGTTTTTCTTTGAGCTCCCTTTTTTTTTTTCCTCAAATGAGTATGCAAAGGATGTGTTAGCTCATTTGAGTGCATTTTAACTGTTTTTATTATTATTATCGTTGTTTTGATTCAGCAACGTAACCTTCTCTTTTTTTCCATCAATTGGGCGTAATATGAGAAGGTTGTGTATCGAAAGAATTCTTGTGCTGCATTATTAGTGCACTGTTTTGTTTGAGGTGCTTTGACAGAGGATTAGGTAACTCGGTCGAGTCAGTCCTTTCCGGTTTTGGCTTGGCACCTGTGTCAATGAAACCTTAAACCTTAATTTGGTCTCTCTCTGTTCATCTCAATCAGATGAGCACAGCAAGGACTGAGTAGCTTAGATCAGTACATTACCATGTCAGGTAGGTACTCTCATCTTCCTAGCATCCAATTTTAGCGTCGTCTTTCACAAAATGAGCTTTGTGTAGTGGTTTGGTAGCTTTACCCAAGTACAGCCCCAAGTATTTCGACATGAAAAGCAAGTAACGTTGAAAGTTTAGTTCGGTCTGGCGCTGAATTCAGAATTGTAGGAGTACTGATGGGGAGCTGCCTGCTCGAGATGCGTTGGGCATGGCATGCATGCTGAGGAAGGTTGTTCTCACATCGCAGTGCTCGAATGTTGGGAACGGAGAGAGAAATAGTGATTATTAGAAAGAACAAAGCTCTCGGCGTTTAGAAAGAAACATTTATTTGCTTGATCTTTTATATTTGATGTGAAAAGATTGGTTGCTTTTGTTGATCATGTGATGTGATTTTGAGATGGGATGGGGGGGTTGTTTTTGCGAGCGCAGGGTAATTGTACGAGCATGGGGAAGTGTGGGGGGGTGGATGCGGACTCAGACCCCAGCCCAGAGAACGTGAAGGCTCTGCTGGGGGCAGCGGAGGAGATGCTGAAGCAGAAGAATGTGGAGTCGGTGCTGTTTGGAGGAAAGAGGATGGGGGAGCAGACAAATATGGAGAAGCTTGATTGGTTTGCTGGGGAGCTGCTGCTAGAGCACCAGAGGAGGAGCTGTCGGATTGCTCCCACCGTTGCCTTTAAGCAAGTGCCTCCCAAGCCTACCTGATTCTTGACTTGTGAGTTAATTCAGTACAACAAGCATTAATCATATATATATATTTTTTTTCACCTCTCATCTGCTTGATCCTTCTTCTTCTTCTTCTTCTTTGTGAAAATAATAATAAGAATAATAATTAATTGTTTACATAGCAGTGTAGTTTCTCTCCTTAGAATTAGCAAAAAAAAAAAGGAAAAGTGAAATATTTGAATGATGATGTCAAGGAGAAAGGCAATTACTTGCCTCTTGCAGTCATTCAAGTTGTCTCAGCTCAGCTATATGAAAATTATTTCAGCAAGCTTTGCAAGTCCAATATGAAAAAGATCATTGTGAAGGAAGATAATACCTTTTCTTGTTAATATCTCAATGTCTATATTTCTTTTTTGCTTCTAAACCCTTTTGCGCTTCTCTATGCATGCAAGCTTTTGTAAACATATCACTGAAACCCGTCCTCTAAATGCCCTATCATGTATTCTATACAGTACGCGGTTTTTTTTCTTTTTCGCGTTTCTATCTGCTCTCTGTATATGCATCGTGGAATTTATCGACCATGTAAAAAGTATGCTGAGTATGAGTTGCGGCAAAGATGCACCTCCTCCTCCTACAAGCATAGCATTTCTTTTGATCACCTCTCTCCTAAGCATTAAAACATCCTTTGCTTCATAGACCCATGATCATTTTCAAATTTTAAGCTTGCTGTTCCAGTACACTTGTCTTGCAGATGATTTTTCTGGACTTTTTTTTTTTTTTTCTCTTCCTTCTCTTTTTATCTGTCAATAATTATGCTGTCTGAGTTTTTCTTTTTGTCATTTGTCAGATAGCATATGCTTTTGCTTTTCATTATAATAGTCTTCTTGATCAGAGTAAGAGTTGGCAAAATCCAGCTTAATTAATGTTTAACATTATTAGAGCTTGTTTAGACTACTCCCATCTGCTGTCATTAAAGATTAACAGGTTTTTAAGTATCTCGTGGCTATGCAATGTACATTTCCTTCCATTTGACTCATCCATCGTAATTGAGTAAGCTAGCTTTGCTTAAGTGAGCAGGGAATCGACATCATGTTCATGATGCATCTTATCATTAACTGCTTTATTTAAAGTAGTTTATCCTCAGTGCGCATATATAGCTTGAGTCTTCGCCCCAAGCATGTGTTATTTGCACTCAAACCAAAGAGAAAAAGTGTTTATTTGCACTCAAAAAAAGAAAAAAAAGAGAAAAAAGGCATTGGATAACTCTAGATGGGACAGCAAGCCCATCAAGCAAAGAACTAGGGAGTGACTTTGCATTCATTCCAGGCCGCTCTGGCTGGTGGTCCCATCCCTTCTCTTTCACCCACAATGCCATATAATTAGTCCGTCTGCTTTATCTGAAATTCTTTATTTATAAACTTTGCGACTTTAAACTTGTTGGCGGCAACGGCACCACACAAAAACTTTTTACTCCTAGAAGTAGGAGGTGCTCTCTTACTCCTTAGTTAGGGACTGCTGCTGATCAGGAATGGCTTATCGAAAGTTTTCGTTGGGAGCATTTAATTAGAGGTTCTTTGGAGCCTAAAGCCCCTAAATCCGACTTGTAAATCCCGCAGGTACGTGTACGTGGCTTCGAATGAATGAAAGAAGCCTTGCCCAATGCATGCATAGTAGCTTGCAGCTGCCTTAATTAGGAACATATTCCAATAAGTCATTTGCTGCCTCTTCAATTAGTGTATTTATATATATATATATATATATATATATATATATATATATATATATATATATATATATATATATATCCTGGACATGTGCTTTTGACTTTATTTTGAAGACTATATTCAGACTTTGAATCTCCTGTAAGCATACTTTTGGAGAATAGCTGGATATATATATATAATCTCGTTTTCCATTAGAAATTAAGGCATTATTCTCTGAAATTTTACACCTTTATAGTCGTCTGCAAAATTTCTGTTCCTTATCCCACGTTCTCATATTACTGACTAAAATGCATCCTAGCTAGAGGAGATGTGACTCCCATTCAGTACTCCAGAACGCAACTCTCATCAAGGAAATTAAGGTGGATTATATTCTTAGCAATCTTTGTACTTGTTATCATCCTCTTTCCCGCTTCGAAGCAAAGGGACATGTACGTCCAAGGAAAATTTGTCCAGAAGATATGTTGTTAGTCTTCAAGCTGTTAGTTTTTCTGAATCTGGAGATTAGTTGTTTGTTATTCTTGACCTTGACCTTGGATCGATGCGTGCGTATTTTTAGATAAAAACATTCTTTTCCTCCTAATTTCTTAGAATCCAATATAAATCTCATTCCCGCCCCCAAATGTGTTGTTTCCATCATTTTCCAATGGGGAAGGAGCTGATCATTTGTCCTTTGGTCAGCTTGCCAAAAACAATTAGACTACCTAACGATATATAGCTGATTGATGGCCTCTCTTTTCGGTCGCTCTCTCTCTCTCTCTCCCCCGGGCTGGCTACTTTGTTCAGTTTTTCAAGGAAGAAAGTTGCTGGTTGGTGCTTACGAGGACAGAGATTTTTTTTGTTTTCTTGCTCGAACAAACTCGTTAGGTACACTCAGAGAAGGTTACGTTAGGAACGTCGAAAGCTAGTCTCATGCCATCAATTCACGTCAGCATTGTGGATCGTATTTCAGTCCACGTCATCATATTAGGGTCCATTAATCCCATTTGTGATATTCGTAAGGAATGTATTACGCGTCTTGGTCTCATGTTGAATTCTTGCTCGGAACGATTTCATCACCCCATCGGTTCGGATTAAGATCAGGAGCATTTGTTCCAGTCTTGTTTCATTACGGCCTTTGTTTCCTTTTTTTTATTTTTTTTCTTTTCGTTTCCTTTTCTTTCCGGAGACTTAATTGGCAATCCGAACGTTGATGGTAGGCGCTCCAAGGTTTTCTCTCTTCTTTTTTCCTCTCTCCTTTATTCTTCCACCTGAAAGTGAGACCAGAGAATATATACAGCCTTCGACTTTTTGGCAAGGCAGACAAACCGAAACCATTTTAAGTTGCTTTTTGACCATCAGTCCCAAGACTTCCCGCCACGGTATCATAGAGTGTTGAACATCTGTGCCATTAGAGAACCACCAGTCCCAAGACTTCCCGCCACGGTATCACGGAGTGTTGAACATCCGCCATTATCTCTAATGGCAGACAAGCATCCTAGGGGCTAGGCAAAGAGACTCTTGAGACTTCATCGGGTCCATCAATTTTATTCATCAATCAATTAGCAAGAAATATTAAATTACTAAGCATAGCTTCTCCAATTAATGAATTAACTGGGACACTAATAAAATACTTTCCAAAAAAGAGCTGTAAAACTTTTTCATAAAATGATACAAATTCCACTCTAATCTCATTCCGAAACTTTAAGCCAACTTTCAATTTTGATCCTCATAAAGATCACACTACCTAAAAACCAAAACACAAAATATGGACTCGAAATTATTTTTTTGAAATTTGTACTCTTACATCCCAAACAGAGATTGATGTGGCCAGTAAAAGTCACATCATAAAAACAGTGCTCGGTCCGATGTGGCTAACAGGAGCCACGTGACAAGATGATAGAATGGCTCCAGGGCCGGACCTAGGCGGCTCCGACGGTGCTAGGCCCCTGGACGGCCCCAAGGCCAGTCCTAGATGGCCCCTACGGCGCTAGGCCCCTGGGCAGTCCCAGGCCAGTCCTAGGCGGCCTCGACGGCGCTAGGCCCCTGGACGGCCCCAGGGCTAGCCCTGGACGGCCCCGACGGCGCTCGTCCTCTAGGCGGCCCCAGGGCCAGACCTAGGCGGCCCTGACAGCCCTAGGCCCCTGGACAGCCCCAGGGCCAGGCCTAGGCGGCCTCGATGGCGCTCGGCCTCTAGGCGGCCCCAGGGCCAGACCTAGGCGGCTCCGACGATGCTAGGCCCTTGGACGGTCCCAGGGCCAGGCCTAGGCGGCTCCGACGATACTCGGCGCTAGGCCCCTGGACAGCCCCAGGGCCAGTCCTAGGCGGCCCCGATGGCGCTCGTCCCCTAGGCGGCCCCAGGGCCAGACCTAGGCGGCCCTGACGGCCCTAGGCCCCTGGATGGCCCTAGGGCAAGGCCTAGGTGGCCCCGACGACGCTCGGCCCCTAGGCGGCCCTAGGGCCAGACCTAGGCAGCCCTGACGGCGCTAGACCCCTGGACGGCCCCAGGGCCAGGCCTAGGCGACCTCGACGGTACTCGGCTGCTCGGTCCCTAGGCGGCCGCAGGGTCCGTCCTAGGTGGCCTCAACGGCGCTAGGCCCCTGGACGGCCCCAGGGCCAGTCCTAGGCAGCCCCGCCGGCGCTCGGCCCCTGGACGGCCCTAGTGCCAGACCTAGGCGGCCCCGACGGCGCTCGGCCCCTAGGCGGCCCCTAGGCGGCCCCAGGGCTAGACCTAGGCGGTCCCGACGGCCCTCGGCCCCTAGGCGGTACCAGGACCAGGCCTAGGCGGCCTCAACGGTACTTGGCCCCTAGGCAGCCCCAATGTCGCTCGGCCCCTAGGCGTCTCCAGGGCCAGTCCTAGGCGGCCCCGACGGCGCTCGTTCCCTTAGGCAGCTCCAGGGCCAATCCTAGGCGGCCTTGACGGTCCTCGGCCCCTAGACGGCCCCGACGGCACTCGGCCCCTAGGTGGCTCCAGGGCCAGTCCTAAACGACCTCGACGGCCCTCGGCCCCTAGGCGGCCCTAGGGCCATGCCTAGGTGGCCTCAACGGTACTCAGACTCTAGGTGGCCCCAGGGCCGATCCTAGGCACAAATTTTCTTCCAAAACCTCATGGATTTGACAAGATAGGAGACGTCAATTCGAGCATCCTCCCTAGAGGATCCCAGCCAAAAAGTCATTAACATCATTAACAAAATTTAATGACTCTGGCTAAATAAGCATCAAAAGGCGATTACCTGCCATAAAGTATCAATCACTTTGAGTTAGAAAAAGCTACTAAGGGTCTGTTTGGATGGGAGGGAATGGAGGGGAGGGGAAGGGAAAGGAGGTAAAATGTCACAAGTTATCTTGTTTGGGAGGAGGGTGAAAGAAAAAGGGGGAAGAGAATGTGAGTAACCGATTCCCCTTCTTTTCCTCCCAGCGAGCGTAAATTTGTTAACCCCCAAATCGGGGGTAAGCTGAGAGAGGGAAAAAGTTTAAGTCATACTTTCTGGGAAGACCAAAATACCCTTTTATTTTCTATTCTTCATTCTTTTACTCCCTCGGTTTATTTTCTATTTTAAAGGGATATAATTGTCACATAACTCTTCCCCTTCTTTTTCCTTTCTCTATCTAAACAAGATAATTTATATTACCCTTCCTTTCCCTTTCATCCTTTCCAAACAATAGAAGAAGAGAAACCATTCCTTCCCCTTCCTTTCCCTTCCATCCCTTTCCTTTTTTTAACTCTCTCCTCCTTCCCCTCCAAAGATCCAAACAAAGCCTAAGGCCCAAAAAGTTATTAACATCATTAACATAATTTAATGACTCTGGCTAATAAGCATTAAAAGGCGATTATCTTCCATAAAGTATCAATCACTTCGATTCAGAAAAGCCACTAAGGCCCAAAAAGTTATTAACATCATAACAGAATTTAATGACTCTGGCTAATAAGCATCAAAAGGCGATTACCTGCCATAAAGTATCAAAGTCAGAAAAGCTATTAAGACCCAAAAAGTCATTAACAGAATTTAATTACTCTAACTAAATGAGCATTAAAAGCTGATTATTCCTGAAAAACATTGATGATGTCGAAATAATGGACGCGGACGGATACCAGCTCTGACATTCTATCCGTAAAGAGTGCTGACATGTCATGATACTCGGACTTTAGCAAAGAGATAGGCCGATAAAAGGGAGGTAAGAGCAAACATAAGGGGATTATTCTTTAAGCCCAAAACAACCCTCTTCTTCCATATACATTCTCTCTTCTGAAAAACTACCGTTATGTTCCTCGTTGCTAACTTGGGCGTCGAAAGGTCCTATTACTGAAATCTTCGGTTACAGGACTTCTTGCAGGATTCTGGAGACAAAGGATTGATCTCGGTGCATCCCTGGAATAACAATTGATGCTCAAGGACGTTAGCTCAAAGTAATCGGGCATCAACAGAGACATCCATGACTCATGCCTCTAAAATGATAGCTGACTCAAATAATCTAAAAATGCATAAAAATTATGATTCCAATGCCAATATTGATTCGCAGAGTCTCTCATCATAAGAAGGAAAGAATTCATCATCTTCTAGTTAAGAACTTTAACTAAACTCTCAACAACCCTAGACTTGATTACAAAGTAAAAGATTACAAAAATAAATGAAAAAATCCAATCAACTTTATGCTAGCTTATTCCTTCTTTCCACAATCAAAAAGTTTGATGAGTATGTCTTTGGGTCCTGATCCTATGCAATTTCTCACGATCACAGATGCGAAGAAACATATGCTATCATCCCCTTTCTGCTTCAAGCTGCTGCATGACTCGTGTGATAAAATCTCTAGTTGAATATATCATAGGATGTTATCAGTATGCCAGTTTATGAATTATTAAAGCCAATGAAAATGGATCCTCGCGCTCATCTTGCATGATTAAAGCTCATATCGGATCGCCTACCTACATGTTCTCTCCTGACGGATCGTGGTCTCTCTATATTGCCTCTCTGTCCGATATGTGAAATGCAGGATGAATCTGTTGATCATGTTATATTCTTGTGTTCGCGTACGTCTCAGATATGGCAGAGGATTCATTTTACCCCATGGTTGGTGGAGGAGGGCCCTATCCGGCTTTCGTTCCTGCAGGCTCTTCGTTTGTCCACCCAGTGTGGCATCTGTTTTCAGGGTATTTTATCTGCCTATTTGGCTTATCATATTTGGCTGACTCGGAACCAGATTATCTTCGCTGAGGAGACAATCTCACCCCAGGGGATCATTCGCCGTGCTCTCTTTCATGCCAAGGAGTACACTCGCTGTCATTTTGGAGTTCATAATGATGAGTCTGGTTACTGGGGCTCCCCTGCTGCTTCGGCAGCGCACCGTTCTACGGTATTCGTCTCTTGGGAGCCCCCACCCCCGGGTTACGTCAAAGTGAACTTTGACGGCCCTGTCTCCGATCGTACTGCTGGATCTGGGTTTATCATTCGGGGGTCTGAGGGTCAGTTACTTGCGGCTGGGGGTCACAACTCTATTGATATTTTGGTCCCTATGGCAGAACTTCAGGTTGCATGGGCTGGCATCACTCATGCTGTCAGACATTTGGGCTATCGCCGGTTGATTATTGAGGGAGACTCCCTAACGATTATCCGGTGGCTTAGGCGGGATGGGAATTCTTATTCTCTTCTGAATCCCCTGATCATGAATATCATTGTCTCTCTTCAGGCTACATGTGCCCTTGAGATTCATCATATTTATCATGAAGCCAATGCTGCAGCCGATTGGATCGCTTTCATCGTTGCCCGTCATCCCGGCCAGTGGGTTTGGCCGTCTGATTCCCTTGTGCTGTCATTTTGCAGCAAATTTTGTATTCTAATCTTTTGGATTTGACTCGCGCCAGAGTGGTGTGATAGCCCTAATAATAATATAAAAAAAGATACCAGCTACTGAGAGATTCTGATTGATGGTCCTTTTAACTTGTGAGCCACCTGATTTTTCCTCTAACATCACTTAAGGACTTTCTAGAGACATTGAGTTGATTGATTGGAATAAGATAACATGATATATTCTTTAATTTCATCATCAGAAGTGGTTGAAATATGTTTCTCGTCATAATTTTTCTTACCACGAAATCGAAGGAGTTCCTTGCATGTTTCTTCCTCTTCCTTTTTAATCATGATAAAATCATTCAACCTAGGAGCTAATTTGTTTCCATCTTTATAAATCACAAAACATCTGTTCTCTTTGTGATATTTCAATAATGCTATGGTTTCCCAATAATAGATGACAAGAGTTTAAAACTGCAACATCACAACAGATTTCTTCAAAGTATTTATCCTATTGAAAAAAAAAAAATTGCAATCATTTGCTACTTATTAACCTCTCTTATCTTCTTTAACCAATGATGTCGAGTAGAGCTTTTTGGATGTGGCTTGACTATCAAGTTTAATTTGTCGACGTATATTATGACACAGAATTAAAATATCATTTGTCAATTATCATATTGCACAATCAACTGCTTGGCGTATGTTTTGTGTGAGATATTTGAAGAGCAAACATCTCTTTATAATGTATATGATCCCTAACAAGGAACTTTAAAATCATAGAGAAACTTGCGACGTATTATTGGGTCTAATAATCACCTGAACTGCTCTAAAAAATTAGGTAAATTGGTGACAATATGAATATGTTGTTCCAGTCATGCGAGATTGTCGTGGCTCGCAACCCTTGACCCAATATGGTGGTTTCGTCACATTTTGTTCCGCACGTTTGTTTTAGAAGGTAAAAAGCGCGTTAAGTGCCAACTATATATTAATAATTTTTTCTCTCAATGAAATATAAATATTTAATACTTAACTTTTTTCTTTTCTTGTTTTTTTTCGGCAAAAATCCAAGTTTGAAGCGACTGGTTGAAAATTCTGAGGAGAGCTACAAAGCACTGGGTAGACTTGTTAGTTATTATTTAATATTTATATATTAGTGATTGTAAATTTAGTTCTACTAGATGTGTTGATCTTAAAATGAGTTAGTTACAATCAAAAATTAAATTATCAAATCTTATCGTTATAGGATTGCAATTGCAACTGAAAAATGAGTCTTCTAATATATATGACCTAGTCTTACCAGGTCCTACTCAACTTAATTAGATTTAAGCCAGCCTAGATATATTTCTAGTCCATAGCTCCCATCCTCTTAATTATAGGATTGATTGCATCTAAAATTAGATCAGGACAAAGCTGGAACATGGTACACAAAAATTACTTGATTCCGACTCTTGTCTGAACTTATGCACTTTGTTAACAATTAGTTCAGCCAAAAATTTCAAAAATATTTAACTAATAGGACTTTTATAATTTTGTTTTTAAACTAAAATTAGGTGCAATAAATTTTCTAATCAAACAACTTTCTCTCTTCTTGCCCTCCCCCTCCCTAAAAAAAAGCTCTCTCTCTCTCTCTCTCTCTCTCTCTCTCTCTCACATGTTATATATTATTTATTTTTTTATTTTCAAAGCAAACTAATTTTTTGGTACAAATAAAAAAAGGTTATTTAATTCTAGTGTTTAAACTTTAAGTCATTTCTTGGCTTAATCTTAAAGCACTCTTTTCTCATAAAAAGGCATTTAGTATCTAATCCTATATCAAAAAATGAAAGGAAAATTAATTTATTAAGTAAAAGAAATTTAAGTATAAAAAGAATTTTAGAAGGAGAAACAAAGAAATAATAATGAGGCAAAATTTTCAATAGCGATTCAAATTAAAGTTTTCTTCCAAAAAAATAATTTCAAGAGAAAATAAAAAAGAAAGGAAAGGTTTCTTTCCACCAATATTTTTATAATTTTTTAGCAATTTTTTATGTCTCCTAGACTTAAAAAAAAAAAAATCTTCCTCATCTTTCTTATCTTATCTTTTTTTTTTTTTTCCTTGCACTGCTTTTTCTTTTCTTTTAATTCCTCTTTGTCAACCAAAGCCTTCAAGATTGATGAAAATCATCCATCAACACTTAGACAAGGCAATAGCTATAAAAAGGTACAATAGAGGGTGAAATAGTTTAGCCAAGCCAAGATTATATTAAGAAGGTTTTTTATCCAAACATAGATTATTGGTATTTTTTAATTATCTAAATAATAGAAGATAATGGGCAAGTCTATAAGATAGCAGCTAAAGTACAACCACTATGCATGCTGTTTCGATGATAGCAGTACAAAATAAAACAGACATCCCTTCTACTACTTAATCTTACTAAATATTTGCTTTTAATTCTAAAAGAGTTAATATTGAAGAGGATAAGGGAATGGGCGAAACTTTAATATGAGCTTTTATGTGTTTATCATGCGGTTTCTCATACAATATATTATCATTCCATTTAAAAAGTGCCACATATATTCTAAACTCCATTGTAAGTCACTTTTTAAATGAAATAATGGTGCATGAGCTTCATATTAGATAAAAAATTAGGCAGCAAATACTTAAAGATACCATATCTAATTTTACCTTAAGAACAATTATTGTTCGCTGCCCTAATTAACCTAAATGAAAGTTTCAAATTCTTATAAAATATTTAGATAGATTTATTCCTTTTATCCATCCCCACAGCCACCCCCAGCATTATTCCATGTCTTACTTACATTTATCATGGATATATAAGTATGAAAGATCAACAATGTGTCTCTTGAGCTTCTAAGATCGAGCTATATCGTTCGCCTTGGTTCCTAAAATTCATTAGTGTAACAGAATGAAGAAAAACAAAATAAGGTGCAATTAATTTCTAAAAGTATTTTATGCTTTTATTTTCTGCAAATAATTCTTATTTTAATTTTTTGATTTCTAGAAATATGCTGTAAGTAAGAACAAAAACTATTTCTTATTTTGTATTTTCATTATAAAGGACTCCTTAAAAAAAGAGAGAAAGAAATAAAAGGGAAACTATTTTCTCTTTTGTTTTCTAAGTTCTCTAACTTTATTTTGATCTATTTTTTATTTCTTTCTCTTTTTAAGGAGTCCTTTATAATGAAAATAAAAAATAACTCTTTATTTTTTATCTATTTTCTAAGTTCACTTTTCTTCCGCATCGAATTAATATTGGAGCTGTAAATGGCAAAGGAAATATTTGGATGATGATGGGTTACCATCCTAGGGAGGGTGCTGATGGCTTTCAGAAGGCTGCTCTTTTGAGTGACATTCGGCCAAGAATTCGGTAGTAGGACGCTATTTAGGCTGGTATAGCCTATCAGATTTGGCTATCGCGTAACCTGCTTATTTTCATTGATGATGTTATTTCTTTCCGCAGGATTATGAGGAAAGTCATTTCCTTCTCTAAAGAATACACACTCCAGGGTTTTACTTCTGATTCTGATAATTACCATGGCCACTGGGGCTCCTCTGCTGCCTCGGCAGCGAACCGACATACAGTTTTCATATCTTGGGAGCCCCCTCCTGGGTTTGTCAAAATCAATTTTGACGGAAGTGTTCGGGGAAGAAGTGCTAGCTCAACATTTATCATCCATAGAACCGATGGAGCTTTGTTGATGACAGATAGATTTGACCTCCTAGATTCCTCTGTTGGGAGAAATAATCTCCGAGGCATGCATATTTTAAAATTTGATAACAATTATAAATGCAAAAACTTAAAGATTACATATTAATCTATCTAACATGCATCAAGATCATATCTTTGCCTTATATATAGGATCGTTTGATCTAAATATGCATATAAATAAATAATCAAGATCATATCTTGATCTTCAAGATGAGAAGTCATACTACTCGTCTTGAAGCCTGCCTTAAGATCTAGGGATCAAATCACTTACCTTAAGAACAGTAGGTAAATCCTTTGTGCTCTGCAGCCGTTCAATCGTCCGGCCTCTAGTATCGTCCACGCGAAGCCCCCGAATGATCGGATTTCTGGAGTGCTAGCTCGCGGAAAAACAATTTTGCTGATCTTGAATCCTCCCACTTGAATCTTCCTCCAAGATCCACCAAACTTTTGCTAACACCAGAATCACCAGGATTTTCTATTCTAACTCTTTAGAAATTCAATCCATAACATCTCGTTGTTGTAATCTGGTGAGGGATGTCCTCTATTTATAGTCTCAATTCTAACTCTTAGAATTCTGCCATATTCGGTTAAAACCAAAGAGACGCAACCTTTTGTTTAATTTCGATGTTCGGTGAAAACCAAAGAGACGCAAAATTCCAACATTTAGAATTCCATCGTCTCGTTAATTCAAAGAGGCACATTAATTCCAAATTCTAACACTTAGAATTTAATAGTTTGGAGAAGATTAAATTAATATATTAAATTCTACATGAGAATTTAATAGTTATCTCATCATGTGAGATCCTTTTTGCGAGAGGTTTGGGTTCAGGTTTGGTTTAAGCTGATTTGAATTTATTGGACTGAACCACATAGATCATGGTCCTAGCCCAAATCAAATTTGGCTAGTCCTGAATCTATTTAAATCCAAATCAAGTCTAATTTCAAATCAATATTTGAAATTGACTAGTCCTTCTAATAGACTTAAACCAAATTGAATCTTATTCACTTGTACTTAACCCAATTGAGATAATTCAATCAATCAAATTGATTAATTAAATCATATACGATTCTCAATCGTTGATCAGCAAATAGATCATCCTAGGAAACTTCTATGCGTGTGACTCTCTAGGTTCGAACCTAAGCCGGTAGCATAGAAACAACTTTCTATACTAATCGATGTGCCCATCTAGCAATGGAACCCGACGTCCGGATAGGTCGAAGAGTTGCCGAGCAAACTCCAAGAACCCTAAGAAACAGTTACCGTATAATTCATCCTCTTGACCACAAATGCTAAGGATGGCTTAAGAGCCTGTCAACTCTAAATAGCAAATCCATAAAGTGATTTCAACTTTAGTGATCATGTGACTTTCACATGAAGTGCCTTGGCCAAGGTCTTGCTAAATTGAAACACAAGCATTTCTCCTTTTAACGGGATAGGTCAAATTCCATCTTGATCCACAACTGACTACCACAAGTACTTGACTGCACCCAGTAACCTTTCGTAGCTGGATTAGAAATCCAGGTGGTCCGGCACCTAAGTACAATGAGTTGCTTGTAAGCCACTGGTTGTGATCTTCAGGTCTGAAGGATACTTATACCTATATCTTCTCGGATTAACTCTTGACAGCAGAGTATCCGAAATGAGTCACGTTCGGTGAAATGTACTCCTACACTTTCACCTGTATGTCATACCAGTGTCTCTACACTCCTTGGTTAAGAGGACAACCAACAAATATGATATACAACGTCCTATAATTGATAGTACTATGGCCCTGTCATAGTATATCATTTGGTCGCGAACTCTTTTAAGGACCTTCAAAGATAAATCCTCCTTTATCGTGAAGGAAGATCCTGAGGGCTTCATTACTATTAGGAGTTTTAAGAAGATGTTCTTGTAATGAATAAACTGCCAAATAACTTTTATTAATATATCAATTTATATACAATTTACATTAGCACAATCATCAAATGATTGGCTTTAGGATACAATTCCCAACAAACTCCCACTTAGCCTAAAGCCACTCATTACAGTATCTAATACCCATCTTCAATTTATAGTCATCAAACTCCTTGATGCTGAGTGCTTTAGTAAATGGGTCACCTAGGTTTTCCTTTCCATCAATCTTTGAAGATTTATGTCACCTCGGTCTACAATCTCTCGAATAAGATGAAACCGGCGCAGTATGTGCTTGGTGCGCTGATGTGCTCGTGGTTCCTTTGCTTGAGCTATGGCACCAGTGCTGTCACTGTACAACAGGACTGGTCCATCTATGGAAGGTGTCACTCCAAGCTCGGAGATGAACTTTCACAGCCACACAGCTTTTTTTGCAGCATCTGATGCAGCGATGTACTCTGCCTCGCACACCGAATCTGCCACTGTATGTTGCTTGGAACTTTTCCAGCAAACAGCTCCACCATTTAGGATAAACACGAAACCCGATACACTTTTGCTATCATCATGATCTGATTGGAAACTGGAATCAGTATATCCAACAAGTTTCAAATCAGACTCTCCATAGACTAACCACTGGTCCTTAGTATTTCTCAAATACTTAAGGATTGTCTTAACAACTTGCCAGTGTTTTTCTCCTGGATCAGATTGGTATCTACTCACTACTCCTAGTGAGTATGCCACATCTGGTCTTGTACATGTCATGGTGTACATAATCGATCCCACTGCCGAAGCATATGGAATTCGACTCATACGTTCTCTTTCATTAGGAGTTGTCGGACAATCCTTCTTAGAAAGATGAATTCCATGGCCTATCGGAAGATAGCCTTTCTTGGAATTCTCCATGCTAAACCTCTTTAGCACTGTGTCAATGTACGTAGATTGGGATAAACCAAGCATCCTCTTAGATCTATCTCTATAGATCTTCATCCCTAGGATGTATGATGCTTCTTCCAGATCTTTCATGGAGAATTGTGATGATAACCATGTCTTTATTCCTTGTAATGCAGGGATATCATTCCCGATTAAGAGAATATCATCCACATATAATACAAGAAATACAATAATGGAATCGTTAGCCCATTTATAAATGCAAGGTTCTTCTTTATTCTTAATAAAGCCATAAGATTTGATCACTTTATCAAATCGTATGTTCCAACTCCTAGATGCTTGCTTAAGTCCATAAATAGACTTCTGTAGCCTGCACACTTTAGACTCGTCTTCAGATATAAAACCTTCAGGCTGTATCATATACACCTGTTCTTCTAAATCACCATTTAGAAAAGCGGTTTTAACATCCATCTGCCAAATCTCATAATCGAAGTGTGCTGCTATAGCTAGCATAATCCGAATGGATTTCAGCATTGCCACAGGAGAAAACGTTTCGTCATAGTCAATACCATAACGTTGACGATACCCCTTGGCAACCAGACGTGCTTTATAGGTCTCTACCTTTCCGTCTGCGCCTCTTTTCCTCTTGAAAACCCACTTACACCCTATGGGTTTTATCCCTTCGGGTGGGTCAACTAATGTCCATACATTATTGTCCTTCATGGAATCAAGTTCGGATTTCATGGCATCAAGCCATTTATTAGAGTCAGTCCTTTGCATAGCATCCATATAGGTGATCGGATCCTCGTTGTTCTCATCGAGTTCAACAGGATCATCGTTCTGGACCAAGAAACCTAAGTATCTGTCCGGTTGATGTGGTACTCTACCAGATCGCCTTAATGGTGCATCTAAAATGGGTTTTGAGTTTGATCTAATCAACTCAGATTCTAAGGGTTCACTGGTTTGTGTTGTTCCTTCTACTTGATGAACTTCCTCAAGTTCAACATTAGAGCTATTTGTTCCTTCACTAAGGAACTCCTTTTCAAGAAAAACTGCTCTATTACTAATGAACAACTTTTGTTCTTCAGTATTGTAGAAGTAATATCCTTTGGTTTCTTTCGGATAGCCGATGAAAAAATATTTGTCAGATTTGGGTTCAAGTTTGTCTGATTTTGCACGTTTCACATAAGCCGGACACCCCCAGACTCTCAGATAGGTAATAACCGGTTTATGTCCATACCACATCTCATGTGGAGTTTTAGAAACAGACTTACTTGGAACCTTATTAAGAATATGACAAGCTGATTCTAATGCGTATCCCCAAAATGATATTGGCAAGCTTGCAAAACCCATCATGGACGAACCATGTCTAACAGAGTTCGATTCCTTCTTTCGACACACCGTTATGTTGCGGTGTTCCAGGAGGAGTCCATTGGGAGAGAATCTCATTCTCCCTTAAATATGTCACAAATTCATTGGAAAGGTATTCGCCTCCTCGATCTGATCGAAGGGTCTTAATACATTTTCCTTTGTTTTTCTACTTCTTTATGATATAGTTTGAACATTTCAAACGATTCAGATTTATGTCTCATAAGATAGACATAACCGAACCTAGAAAGGTCGTCTGTAAAAGTAATGAAGTAGTAATATCCACCTTTGGCACAAGTGCTCATTGGTCCACATACATCAGTATGTACTAGACCCAATAGCT